>BSBK01003903.1:602500-960000 GCA_027943335.1 Chamaecyparis obtusa
GGTAGGAGAGAGAAAATTGCCTGGCAAAGTAGGACTTCGATGATGTAGAAATTCAAGGAATGTACCAAAATTGATTGAAATTAATAGGTGCAAATTTTGGGGTATTACATTTGCCCCTCTTTGAATTGATGTGTGAGTAGCGCATTGATGCAAAGAATAATCTGATGTGATAGATAAGATTTTAGGATTATCCCTAGAATGGAGCTTAACCCTCGAAAGTCAAGGTTAGGAAGCTAAGACACCGAAATAGATCGAATTGCAGAACCACCTCCAGAATGAAGCATGATTCTCCGAAGTCTAAGTTAGATTGTGAAGACAACGGTCTAAATGAATTGAGAAGAGAATAGAATCAGGGTTAGATTGCCCCAATACCAATTGGTCAAATGATGACAGATGCAGATTTAGAACTAATCTTTAGAATCTGGGTTAGATTTCCCCAATACGAAGCTTAGCTCTTCGAGACCCAGGTTAGATTGCCTAGATAATGGTCTAAAAGAGATTTCAAGAGCCATCTCCAGAATGAAGCTTGACTCCTAGGAATTAGGGTTAGATTGCCCCAATACCTAATGAGATTTTGAGAACCATCTCCAGAACAAAGCTTGATTCCTGAGGATCCGAGTTAGATTGATCAGATACCTAAAAGATAGATGACCAGACGACTAGATGCAAGGCATCGAGATGCCCCTAGCAAAGAGATGCCCCAAGTAGTGAGGACTTTGATTTGGATCAAATTGAAATGAGACTAGTTCGATAATATTCAAATGATGCAATCATCTGGCCCCCTCGGGAGTGAAATTGAAAGATGACCAAGCAGGAGGACAATTAACAATAAGAGGTTGTAGAGTAGGAGAAATTAGACTAATTTGAGAAGCTACATAAGTAATTTGGAGTGATCGGGAGGTCTTGTTGACCAAGTTTGACCATAGTTGACCAGATTTGACTAGAATTGACTTTGATGAAAACATGGGAGATCTCAAGAAAATGATGAAGAGATGAGGATTTGGCAAGAAGATGACACCAGAAGACTGACTGCACAAGTGTCTAATCCCAATGGGTCCTAGAATTTAAAATGTGATTTGAGCCATCTAGAAATGTCAAATTTTGATTTCGATCCTAAAAATGGATTCAGAGTAGTCAATTTAGCCAATGGTGCAATTTTTGTGCAAAACAGAGCACTTTGAAAATTAGGTCAAAAAGCTATATAAGGCCCAGAGGGGTCACTTTCAATTCATTATTCACCTTTGTCTTCTTGTGATTTGAGAGCTCTAAGCGAGATGGAAGGAGTCCCCATGCACACGCATCAATTCAAGTGCTCCCGACAACACGCCCAGCCGCTGGAGTATGACCCACTTGTGAGTAGTCGATAAACCTCCTTGCATTTCAATTCATACTACTTTCTAGGTCAATTTAGGATAGATCTAGGAAGTTTAGGAGCATGTTCTTCAAGTCTCACGTGAGGAAACAATTTTCTCATGCCAGTCTAGGTTGCCCCTCACATGAGGAAATAGTTTCCTTGCATGGGTTAGGGTTCCTTCACCCGAGCTCTGTCTAGAGTCTTGCGCAAACTGCTTGGTCAGTCCGCATGAAGTTTTGCATTCTCACACAGGAGAAGATTTTGTATCGCATGAGGAAATAGTTTCCTCATGTGAAATGCTGCTACAGTGTTTGTAAAATATTTGCCAAAAATTGCCAATTTTGCATGAAATCGGCCAAGTAGAGCCTCACAAAGTCATGTTTAGGATAGATGCATTGTTATATTTGTTGTTGTTGTCATTTTGAAGCCATCCTACCGAGATACTGATCCAATGTTGTCACTTGCTTTATAGGTTGACTTTCCTGACATCGCCTTTAGGTCACATCATCCAATGATCACAACATTGATACAGAGATTGATAGATGTCGAGAGTGCTCACATTGAGGGACTCAGTCTAGGATACTCGTGTGATCTACCCAACATTAGGGTAAATCAAAATCTTCTTGGTGTACTTGTAGAGCATTTCCATTTGGAGATGAACACATTCCATTTGCCATTAGGGGAGATGACAGTCACTCCCGAGGATATATATAGGATCCTAAGGATACCCATCCATGGTGCTCGAGTAGAGTACAATGTACAACTGAGGGTAGGCACAGTGGTATTAAGGACTATCTTCTGAGATGATCTAGTGATGGATTGGGCCATCTCTTGGGAGGATCCAAATCATAGATACGGCGGTGCTCACCTGTTAGCCATCATTCTCACTATGTTTCTGAGTTGTTAATTTGTTCCTGATCGAGGACAGCATGGACTAGAGTGCGGTTGGGGCTCTATGCTGCAGTGAATGTTGGCCAGACTAGTAGTCAAATTTGGATGGGGTGAGTGCATGTTAGCCCACATGTACCATGAGATGCATGAGATAGTATATTGCAGTGCGAGGACCATGGTGGAAAGTGTCTTTATTCTTCAGATTTGGGCCTGGGAGGATCTCCTTGTTTGTAGACCGATTTACCATGATACACGGTAGGCTCTCAAGCCATATATATATAGGTACATAGGTCTAATTACTCAACCATTGCTGGGTAAGATAGAGCAGTGGCATGGATAGCTCGATGATATAGTGACTATTATTTGGAGACCATGGGTTGCTACTGAGCCATGGGATGATCCTCAGAGGGAGCTTTCTTACATTTTTGTGTCATGTCCACTAATAGGGCATAGTGTTACCATTATTGATCACTTCCTTGTTACACGTGTCCTACATCAATTTGGTAGGCAGCAGGATATTTCACATGAGTACTACCCCTATGCCTACTTCGCTGATGAGGAGAAGAAGGGGTGGCATCCTAGATTAGATCCGAGTAGATGTGCAATTGAGTCATGCATTCCTCAAGCCTGATGGGATTATATGGTGGATGTCACCAATGTAGGGATGATGCTTGCATATAGGGACCACTACCTAGCCCATCCATATCCTAGATTCATAGATCCTATAGGGATGGGAGCACAGCAGTAGGTACCAGCATAGTAGTAGGTATAGTACAATAGCCTATATAGTAGGGACCATAGGGACAGTAGCAGCAGGTACCTATATAGCAATAGGTACCATTATAGTGGCCTAGGTAGAGAGCATTGAGGCCTAGGTCAGCGCAGATAGACATCCCCCTAAGGAATATGGGGTCAGATGTAGGTGCCGGGAGTAGTGGGTCTCAGTAGAGATCTACCAGGCAGAGGACAGGGGATACCTCACAGCAAATGCCTCTGGGTGACGATATAGATATGCCAGATATTCCTATAGGAGTAGGGACACCATAGCTGCAGGAGGCTCTCAGGAAGATCTGGGAGAGGGTCAGGTAGGTCCAGCGAGAGAGAGATGACTACCATACCTGAGTCATCATACAGGAGACCCATGTAGCCAATCGGGATCAGGAGATCAGGGAGTTACGTGAGGATTTGGTGAGAGCATGGGTGGAGATTAGATATGAGTCTATTCAGGTAGCCTATTATTATGTAGCATATTGCAGAGCCATTTTGGATGTATCAGAGCAAGTGCCTCCATTTTATAAGTATGCAGGAGCACCACAGGAGACCGTAGTAGGCACCTCCTCAGAGACTAATGCCACCACCATAGGCACCAGCACAAGGACCATCACCACCACCTCCTCTAGGTGGTGATGGGCAGAGTTAGCACATCTTGATATCCATATATTGTAGCCCATTTTTGATACTATGCTCGAGCAACACCCTTTTTTTGTACATGACATTCATCCGACCGATATATATATATATATATATATATATATATATATATATATATATATATATATATATATATATATATATATATATATATATATATATATATATATGAGATCACAATTTTGATATCATTGTACTTGTTGTCATATTTCTTTGATGTTGATGTTTTATGAGATGTTTCCTAGATGCTTTAGATGCATGGATTAGAAGTGTATGAGATGCACATGTTTTTTTTTTATGATAATGTATGAATATGCAATGTGAAGTGCAATGATAGATGATAGATAAATGAATTTAATGTATGATTTTATGTATGCTTATAATGGATGCACATGCAAATGAATATGCAAATGTATATGGATTTTATGGATGCAAATGGAAATGCAATGAAAATGTAATGAAAATGTGGTACTAACCATCTCATGCAGAGTTTTAGCAATATATGAGAGGTAGTAATCAAAAGGATGTTTCGAAGATCGAGAGCAAGGACCAGACACTTGTGCAACCATGATGAACCTGGGTCTAAAGATGAGAACCTTCAATGAAGAGATAAGAGAGCACCAAACACTGTCTCAATGCAAGCCTAGCATGAAAATGCAAGCCTAGAATGAAAATGCAAGCCTAGCCAAATGCAAGCCTAGAATGAAAATGCAAGCCTAAGCTAAATGCAAGCCTAGCCAAATGCAAGCCTAGAATGAAAATGAAAGCCTAAGCTAAATGCAAACCTTAGGACTTGGTTGTTGGACTCACCGTATTTATCATCATCAAGTTCTTTTAGGCATGGGACATTTGCAAGATGTCATACAACCCTCACTGACATTGCAATCATGAGAATATGAATCTGACATAAGTCTTAGATTTGTTGGAATGAGATGTAAGCATTAAGGCACAAGAAGCTAGAATGACCTGAACACATATTCCTTTTGATTTAGCAAGTTAACATAAGCATCAAAGCACAATTGCTAGAATGACCTGAATGTTGCTTGTGAACAAACACACCAGACACACAAGAGTTCCTTCCTTTGCCAAAGGTTTCTTGTAGTGACCCTTACGTTCACTTAGTAGGATGAGCATTTGCAATTTCACTTGTAGCATAAAAAAGTCACTCAAAATAGACAAGGAGAAGAACCAACCTCACCAAAGCGTCCATATAAAAGGAGTTGAGGTACACATGGCCATTCAATATGAGATGAAGGCTCTTACAAATGGACACCCCTCTTATGTAGATTTATAGGATCATTGGAACTAAACCAGCAAGCAGAAGCAAAGAAAAAGATCATGCCCCTAATCTTCTCATTTCTTAGTCAAGAAAGACATCTTAGATTCACTCGAGGGGAAATGATAAAGCAAAAAAAAAAACAAGCAAAGGAAAAGCTCAGCATGCTTCAAAGGAACACAAATTCAGTTTTAGTTTCAATTTACATTTGTGTTCAAATGAATTGGAGTCGAATCAGAAATATACAATTTTCAAAGTCTCGACGGGATAGCAACAGCAGGCAGATGAAGTGAGAACCACTGGTGACCATCGTGAGAGATGAAGTCTCAAGAAGATATGGGAGTGCTAAACAAAGTATCAGTAGATAGACATAGTGAGAAATGTTGGTGACTGATACGAGAGAGATCCTCAAGGTGAGAAATCTCAAAGATACTAGCGAGACATCAGTAGGCAGATGCAGTGAGAACCACTAGTGATTGATGTAAGGAAGAGATCCCAAAAGAGAGGGGTTCGAATGAGAGCTAAGTATCAGTAGGCAGGCATAGTGGGAACCACTGGTGATTGATACACAAGAGATCCTCAAGGAGAGAAATCTCAAAAGTAGCTAGGCATCAGCAGGTAGACGCAATGAGAACCACTGGTGACTGATGCACAAACAAAACCTCCAAAAGTGATAGGACAATGCCCCCTAGACCAGCAAGGTGCCCCCAAGTGTGAACTAGTTCCAATCCATGAAGAGTCGAGGAAAATCTCAAATACAACTGAAAGAAAGTGCATGAGCTAGCAAACTAAAGCAAGAAACGAACTAAAAGAAGGAAACCAACTAAAGCAGGAAACTGGGAAAGCAAACTAAAGCAAGAAAGCAAGAGCCAAATGGTGTTGAGATGAGATATAGCTTCAGGGAGAAAGAGGCACCTGTTTACCAAGTTTTCACCATCTTGGCAGAGATTCTATTTTTGCTACCATGATGCATGTTTACCAAGTTTTCATCAATGGCACATTTTTTTCTTTTTCAATTTTTTTGTACTTTTCTCTTTTTTTGATTTTTTTGTATTTTTTGAATATTTCATTTTTTTTGTATTTTTTCAAATTTTCTATTTTTTTTTATTATTATCAAGGTGCATGTTTACTAGGTTTTCACCAAGATAATAGATACATCATAGCACCTATTTACCAAGTTTTCACCAAGATGATCATTTTTTTCAGGACATTTTACAATTTTTAAGATTTTTTGCAATATATAATTTTTTTGGATTTTTTCAAGACCAATAAGTATGTACATGAGCACACAAAGAATGCCTTAGCTGTAGAATTTCTTCAAGTGAAGAGCATTGATAGGCTCTTTGAGCTATTCTCCTTCAGTGGTGGAGAGTCGATAAGCACCAGACCTAAATGTTGCAGTAATGACATATGGACCAAGCTAGTTTGGTTCAAATTTCCCTTTCTGGACTCGCTGATGTTGATTCTTGGGGTTCTCTCTCATGATGAGATCACCCACTTGAAATTCTCTCTGTCTTACTTTCTTATTGTAGGCTTTAGACATCCTCTTTTGGTATGCTCTTAGATGATCGAACGCCACCTTCTGACATTCATCAAGTAACTCAAGCTCTTGAAGCTAGGATATTCTATTCTCTTCATCAGTGATGAGGCCCCTTAGAGAGATTCATAATGTAGGAATCTCAACCTCAATAGGTAATACTACATCTGCCCTGTAAAGCAAGGCAAAGGGAATGGCCCTGGTTGGTGTTTGAATACTTGTTCTGTAGGACCATAATGTTGGATTAATCTAGAGATGCCAATCTCTACTAGATTTATGAACTATTCTATGTAAGATTTTGAGAATTGTCTTATTAGAAGCTTCTACTTGTCCATTACCCTGAGGATAATAGATAGATGACCAATGCTAAATGATTTTGAATTTGGTGCATAACTCTCTCAGGTCTTTGTTCTTGAATTGTCCCCCATTGTTAATGATAATGGATGAGGGTACACCATATCTACAAATGATATAGTTCAATATAAACATAGCCACAGACTTACCATCAGCTACAGCTAGAGGCACTTCCTCAACCCACTTAGTAAAATAGTCAGTAGTTGTGATGATAAAATTATGTCCTCTTGAAAAAGAAGGATGTATCTGACCTACCAAATCATAGGCCCATTGCTGAAATGGCTAGAAACTGATGAAAGGAATAAGTTCTTTTGGCAAGAGCATGGATCAGATTTCCATGAAATTGGCATTGTTTACAAGTCTTGGCATATTGAACAGCTTCTTTCTCCATGTCTGGCCAGTAGTAACCCACTCTAATAAGTTTTTGAGCTAACGTCAGACCACTTGAATGAGACCCATAGATACCTTTGTGTACCTCAACTAGCGCATGTTTGGACTCATCGAGTTCTAGACACCTAAGGAGGGCACCATCTAGACCTCATCTATACAAGTCATTTTCTATGATACATACCATGAAGCAGTACGAATTAGGTGATGCTTTTTATTCTAGGTATAGGTGTCTGGAATGATTTGGTCATGAAGGTAGGAATAGATATCATGGTAGCGAGATGAATCATGTCTAATGACTGAATAGATCATCCTGGATTCAGGAACATCATAGGTAGGGTAGTGTAATGCCTCCACCAGGAATTCATGTCTGAAGTCATTCTATGGCATTTGTAACATTGAAGCAAGAGTGGCCTTAGCATCAACTACTTTATTGTCTGCCCTTGGAATTTGCTGGAAAGAAATATGTGCAAAATATTGTTTGAGATCATCCACCATTATTTTGTAAGGCACTAGCTTGTCATCTTTTGTTTGATAGACATTATTGACTTGGTTGATGATTAACTAAGAGTCTCCAAATACCTTGAGCTCATCCACATGCCATTCAATGGCTATCTTCATGCCATTAATGAGAGCTTCATATTCAATGATGTAGTTTGTGTAGGAAAACAACAATTTATAAGCTTTTGGCAATGAGTATCTTTGAGGTGTTATAAACAAAATGCCTGCACTTGATCCTTACTAAGTGAATGATCCATCAAAGAACATGCTCCAAGATTGATGTGTGAGAAGCATAATGGATTCATCTAGGAATTCAATACTCAAAGGCTGGTGATCTTTCAGAGGAAATGTTACCCCAATTCCCATGTACATGCAAATTTGGCTAAAACCTACTCCAAAATCTTTGTTTTTACCTTGCCAGGCATCCCTAAAAATTTCATGGGTTTATGTCCTTCCTTCTGGTCCCTACAATTTGTTTCATTCCCTGGTCTGCAGGTCAAAAAATTCATAAAAATAGCCATTGGAGGCATAAACCCTGAAAACCCTAGGCCTTCATTCTAATTCTTTGTTACTTTATCAGCCACTTAAGTTTCAAATACCCATGTGCGCTATTTTCTCATTGGTCAGTCACCTATTCTCTTATTTCCCCAGCGGTTACCTTTTCCATTTGGTGACTCAGCGACTGCAATCATTCTCTTAGTCACTTAATGTTTCACAGTGATAGCTAAATGGATAGTGACTCAGCGAGCAGTTAACTTCCCTTCAGTCGCATGTTCACTAGGTGCTCCGATGGTCTTTTTATGTGGGGTCCAGGTTAGAAGATATAACAGCTATCTGATGATCTAAAGGGTTTGTGTTAGAGCATCCAATCATGCGCTAACCATCGATTCCCTTTCAATGAAGCATTATAGTGTGTCAATGGGTCCAATGCCTTGTCATCCTATGTGGAAGCTCCTAATTGGTTGAGAGATGATGATTTGTAAAGAATGTCAGAGCGGCCCCAGAGGACTGTGTAGCTTTTAATCCAACGATTGGTGCATGATCTCATAGAAGTTTTCTGACACATGAGATTATGTGCCAACCATCGATCTTGATTTGTCATCAAAGCTTCGTTCGGTGGGTCCTTTCTTTATGATGTTCTCATCTTCCATTAGTCCACAGAATGATGACTGGGATATGTCAATGGGGGCATGTCAAAGTCTCTGCAGGGATGTCAGAGGGATGAAGATCGATGGCTGGCATATCTTCATGTAGAGGTTTTCTGACACATGCAATCTTCCACCCACTATTTGATCTACCAAATGTTCAGGTCATGTCGGTGGGTCCAATGCCAACTCAGGGTGACATGCCATCTTTTCATTGGTTAAAGCAAAGAGAAAATTTGTGGGACCGTGTTGCCAGGTATGATGACTTGCTCAAATGTGATTGGTTGTTGCGTGCTGATGAAGACTTCTAGGTGGACCGATGTGTCAGTGGGGTCCCAGTTCTATGAATGATGCATCATCTGAAGGAATATTTAGTGGTCATGAGATCTTGCACCCACTGTTAAATTGGAATCTCAGTTTGAGTGGGTCCATTGTCAGCACTTGCCGAGGTGTTTGCTGACGGAGCGACCGGAGAAAATAAAAGAATGCCAAGTAGCATAAATGGGTCAAGGGTAGCAAGGTTCCATGAATCAGTGACTAAAGGTTTGTCTTTTGTTCGCTAGACTTAACCAGGGTCAATTAAAACAATTAGCAGTTTTGCGACCAAAAGGAAAAGGGTAACCCGAGGTGGACTTGAGGTTAATTCTGCAGATGAATGGTTCCCGGGTAAATAAGAAGATCTAATGGTCATGTTTTAAAAGGAGATTAAGATTTAAATGATGGCCGTCGATAGAAGAAAAGTGTGGCACCACCTGTTAGTCGTTAATATTCAAATTTTAAATATTTCTCTGCAGGGTTTTTGCTAGGTTTTGATCCAATGGTTGGTTGCGACAAAATGGGTAGCTAAAATTTATGTTTCAAGGATGATTGCAATTGGGTAAAATGATGTGAAGACCTGTGCAGCTGTCACAGGTCATTTCTTTCTTTTTGAGAGTACCATTTATGCATTCATGGTGAGACTTTGTGCAAAAAGGTAGATGAGTCTAGGTTGCTTGTCCGCAGGCAAATGAGGTACAGAGATGGGCACAAATATCTAATTGGCCATAGTGTTACAAAGATGTATTTATGATCAGATTTGATGGGCTAGGGTTTGATTATTGTATTGAAAAACCATGTAACCCTAGTTAGGTTTTGACTCTTGCCTGCATGCAAAAGGAGATGTATATATTGTATTTTTGGAGCTTTTGAGCTCAGAGTTGGATAATTGTAAAAAGAATTTCATCTTTCTTAAGGGTCATCTGTGGTATCATTTCTACCCTCTGGCTTATACAGTTGTAAATCTTTCATTGATAATTAAAATATTGCAGAGGTATTTTGTGACAATTCTTCATGTCCCTATACTTCCTTGTTCTAATTATCTCTTATTGAATTGAAGTGTATGATGTTTCAATGATATCTTAGGGTTCCTAATCCCTCTCTCTTTTTGCAACTATTGTGTGTTATTGTGGATGATTGGATGTGAATGCTTTTGTGGGTATACTTCAACCCTCTAACAATCTTGTCTCATTCCTATGCCAAGTTGTAGAAGTGAATGTTTGTTTGCGGGTCATAAATTGTGTGTAAATCCATTAGTAATTCTATTGTTTGTGAAATCCTCTTTTCCCTGAATAGCCTCTTTCTATTGTAGACCCATCTATGAAACACTTATGCAAGCCTATTCAGTGAGTTGTGACCTCCTAAACCTAAGTTTTTCATTAATTTCATCCTCTATACTGAGATCCAAAGCCTAATTTCGGTGCATCACCTAGTAGGTAGTTTGCTTTCAATTCATTTCCCTTTCAAGAATTCCTTCTATCCCTTTCCCTCAAAAGATTTACTTTCCTATCTAGAAGAAAATTAAGGTGATTATCCAAGAGGAACCAACCTAGAACATGGAGGTCTCATCTTAGTTAGCATAGGTCCCACACCTGGAGATGATTCCCATGTTATACTAGGTTATCAAGACCAAGAGAGCTTGAAACAAGGGTGCAAACTTAGTGTATAAAAATTTTGGCACGCCTAGTGGGACAAAGATCAGATTGAATTTTAAAAGTGTTCCTATTGGTTCATATTTGAAAGATTATGCTATCTTTGATATACTGACTGCATAATGCAAGCTTTTAGAAGTTGTTCTATCAATTATATCTGGTGACTCCACTGATTAAGATCCAGGCCAACCTTGTTTAAGGTTTATGAGAAAGATTGAGACTAGGAGCTCAAAGCCTACTCAATTTTTAGAGTTTCCCTCAAAAGGAAGTCACAAAGGCAGGTCAACTCAAAGAACATCCCCTACAAGGAGAGTTCAATCAACACCTCCTAATACTTTAGAAAGGAGACCTTTTCTGTTTCATTCTAGAAGAAGAGACAGATCTCTAACCAGAGATCTAGAAGAGGATTCAAATCTAGCAGCAAATGCAGCTCATATAGTTGTTAATCTTTAGATTCCAACTCCTACAATGGCTAGACAGTTTTCCTTTGCACCTTTCAACCAAGGGATTCTATTAGCCTTTGCTCAACATCATGATGTGCCCTTGGTGGCACTTAAGAGTATACCTGATTTCATAGGTGAAGGGCAAACAATTTCTTTTGAACACATAAGAGATGTGACCACCATTTGCAACATACACAACATAACCCAAGAGGATGTGGCCACAAAATTGTTAGCAGCCTCTCTAAAAGGTAAGGCTCTTGAATGGTTTAGAACTTGAACCGTTGGTTCTATTACTTCATGGGATGAGTTAGGGGATGCATTAAGTAAGCATTTTGAGGATAAATCAGATAACTTGTCTCTAGTTGAGCAGTTAACAACTATTAAGAGAGACCCTCAAGAGAAAATGACAGATTACAATAGTAGATCCCTCAAAACATGGAATAGAATTCCAGTATCAGTAAGACCGTCAGCTGACCATGCTTTCCTTTATTATTTGCAAAGTTTGAATGGTCAAATTTCTATCATGATCCAATCTATGGGTGGCACTTCCTTACCTCAAGCTTTTGACATAGTTGTCAGGGCTAAAAATTGTTTAATCCAAGTAGGCATGATTGCTAGAAGGCCTCCTATGCCCATCTTCCCTAGCCTTCAACCCATTGCACCTGCACAAGTACCCCCATTTACCCTTATCCCCACCATATTGGCACCTCAAGCCAGTACCAGTGGTCAAGAGCTAACAGCTAGTGTCTCTCAAGAGCTGCAAGAAATAAAGAATAGCCAACAAAGCAATCAACAAGAAATGACAAGCTTACTATAGACCTTGACTAAAGAGGTCACAAATCTAAAGAAGCAAGGTCAAGGAATCAGACCACCATTTCAGCCACAAGGCCAAGGTCCTAATCAATAATATCAGAATCAAGGACAACCTTATCAGCAAAATAGGCCACCATACCAAGGAGGCTATCAAGGACAAAGACAAAGTTTTAATCAGAGACCATTCCAACCATATAACCCTACACTTCTAAATTCTACAAATCAAGTGAGGGATATGGTTCCTAGTCAAAATAATGTGGCTATCGATAATGAATGGTGTTTTCCTTCTAATCAGCCTCATAATTAGGCTACATGTTCAAATGGATGGATGAACCAAGCTCTGATGGTTCAAAATGCCTCCCAAGCCCACTCAGAGGCTTCATCCAGGGGGTTAGTTCCTCAACAAGAATCACAAGAAAGTGAGATTGCTCTCTTCAATTGGGAGCAACCAGACTTCAATGGAGTCAATGATGAAGCTGCTTTTGTTGCCTATACAAGAGCAAAGAGAAGAGCTCAAGACATGGAAAGAGCAGATTCCAATGCCAAAGCTACTATATCTATAGAGCCACTACAGCAAGCTACTCCCATCACACCTAAGGAGGTTCCTGCTATTACAAACAAAGGAGGCCAATAGTCCAAAGAAGTGGAGCCCATCATAGTGAAGGCACAATAGAGAGACACATTGTGACACCTTTCAATATTGTAGACAACATGAAAAAAGTGAATGTCACCATGTCTATGTGGGACTCTCTAGCTATTCCAGGGCAACCTAAAATTTTGAAGAAGGCCATGACTGAAGTAGCAACTCCTCAACCTACAAAAGAAGCTGCAAAGCTAGTGTTGGTCAACACTGATCAAGAAAAGGAGGCTCCAAGTAGCAACTCCAAAGGCAATGCCACACAAGGTAGGAATTCAAAGCCATCTCCCTTTTATGTATCTCTAATTATTGGAAAATCTTTAGTGCATAATTGTATGGTGGATAGTGGAGCTACTAGCACTATAATGCCCAAGAAAGTAGCTAACCAATTAGGACTAAAATATGAGCCCTTTCAAAAGAAGGTTACCCAACTTGATGGATCCTCAGTCAATACTATAGGTGTGGCTAAGGATACTAGTTTAATCCTACATGCTAGTCCTAATTTTTCCATCCTCCTTGATATATACATCATAGATCTCCCTGCATTATTTGCTATATGTCTATCAAGGGAGTTTACAGCCAAGATAGGGGGTTACCTATCTTTTGACTGGTCTCACATGTTATTTCATACAAGGTATGGGACCAAGGTCACCATTAAATTAGAACCATTGGTAGCACACCATATAGAACCATATGTGTCCAATACCATCAATGTAAATTGCCCTATATTTGATGACAATGACTTCCAAACCATTAGTGAAGCAAGCACAAAGATAGAGAGTATCCCTGATATCTTTCTAGATGAAAGAGCTTTAGAAGCCCAAGAAAACCTTGTTTGGGATTTTGGTTTGGGAAGTTATTTGATACAAGAAAGTGGATTTATAGAGCCAAGCCTTCTCAAACAAGACACTGATTCAAATGATCAGAGAAATCAGGTTTGGGAACTATTTTTTGATGGAGCTAGAAGTAGACATGGTTTTGGTGGTGGTGCTGTGCTAGTGTCCCCAAAGGGAGAAAGGTATTATACTACCTTTAGATTCAGTTTCTCCTGCACTAGCAATACTGCAGAATATGAAAGTCTAGTCACTGGACTAGAGTGGGCTAGAAAAAGAGGGCTTAAGGCCTTAAAATTTTATGGTGACAGTGAGTTAGTTGGCAGCCAAGTGAGAGGGATAAGTGCAACCAAAAATGACACCTTGAGAGCATACAAACATAGATTTTGGGATGCAATTGAAGATTTTTGTGCTTTCAATATTGTTGCTATCCCTAGAAAGCTAAACCAAAATGCAGATAGGTTAGCTGCTGTTGGATCTCAATATGACATTCCCAATAGCATTTCAAAAGAAATAGATCAATAGCATATCAAAGTGATTGTCAGACCCTCTATCCTTGATAATGATGTCAATTGGCAAGTGTTTGACAATAATGAAAAAATTTTGCAATTCTTGTTTGACGAAGATGTTTTTTCAAAGTACAACCAAGAAAGATTATTACAAAATTATGGTGATGAAGTGATACAACTGAAGTCCAATAAGATGCCTAGAGGTCTTGTCAGCTTAGAAACTATCTTCAACAAGGATGATGAAATTAAGAAGAACAAAGCTGGCCTAGTAGTCCAACAGGAACATTGTGTTGAACTAGAGTTGGAACCAGGTAAGAGCTTACAATTTGGAAAAGTGAATATTGAAATGGAAAAGCAAGCTTATACCCAATTATTCAAAGAATTCAGTGATGTGTTTGCATGGAAATATGAGGACCTTAAAGGTTTTAATCCTACTCTTTCTCAGCACACTATTGAATTAGAACCTAATGCCAAACCAGTCAGGCAAAAGCAAAGGCCTGTTAATCCCAAGCTTGAGCCACTCATGCATAAAGAAGTACTCAAATTGATAGAAAGTGGTATCATCTACCCCATCAAGCATACTAGTTGGTTTTCCAACCTTGTTCCTATCAGGAAGAAGATTGGGGAGCTGAGGTTATGTGTTGACTTCAAGGATCTTAACAGGGCCTCTCTAAAAGACTGCCATCCATTACCTTCTATGGAACAAATCTTACAATGTGTCTCTGGATCCGAGAGATTTTCATTATTGGATGGTTATTCAGGATACAATCAAATCTTAGTAAATGAAGAGGATCAATATAAGACTACATTTACAACCAAGTGGGGAACCATGGCTTATCAAAAGATGCCCTTTGGTTTGTCAAATGCAGGTGCCACATTTCAAAAGGCAATGGATATGGCCTTTAAAAGCCTCATGTACAAGTTTGTACTGGTCTACTTGGATGACATAACTATCTATTCTAAGCATGCAGCATATCACATCAAACATTTGAGGAAGATCTTTGAAAGGTGTAGAGAATTTGGGATATCTCTTAATCCCAAGAAATGTGTGTTTGTAGTTCATGAAGGAAAATTATTGGGATATGTAGTATCCAAAGAAGGGATCACAGTAGGTACTGAGAGAATTGCAGCCATCCTAGAACTACCATTGCCACATCATAAGAAAAGTCTCCAATCTTTCATAGGAAATATTAATTTTGTTAGGAGGTTCTTGCCTAACATTGCAGATTTACTAAAGCCTTTAACAACCATGTCAAAGAAGAGTTCAACTTTTAGTTGGACCAAAGAAGGGAAAGTTAATTTCCAAGCTATCAAAGAGGCCTTAATAGAAGCCCCTACTCTCCTAAACCCAAATTTCAATAAGGATTTTATCCTTTATGCTTATGGGGGTCATGATGCTATATCTGCAATGCTGACTCAAGAAAATTTGAATGGATTAGAGCTGCCTATTGCTTTCTTTAGCAAAGGTTTAGAAGAGTATGAACAGAGATACTCTTTTGTAGAGAAACATGTACTTGCTATGGTAAAGAGCCTTAAGAAGTTTAGATATTTGTTGACCCATAGCAAGGTACACTTGAAAGTTACTCATCCAAGTGTCAAAGAATTTTAGCTTTCCAAAGACCTAAATGAGAAAAGAGCTGGTTGGATCACCAAGGTGATGGAATATGACATAGATATTCAAACTACCAAGTTGGTTAGAGGAAGAGGTCTTTGTGAACATTTGGCAGAGGATGAAAGTTCCAAGAAATTAGAAACAATAGATGCATCTCTGGTGGTGCATTCTACAAAATAACAAGCCAAGGAAACAAGTTGGTTGCCTAATATGATCAATTATTTGAAGATAGGACAATGTCCTGTAAGTTTGGATTCAGCAAAAAGGAGGTATTATAGATTGCAATCTATTCCTTTTGTGTTGATAGATGAAGTTCTTTTTAGAAAGGATCATGGTGGTGTCCTTTTAAGATGCGTAGATTCAGAAAAGATAGCTGATGTCCTATTTGAGTTTCATGATGGACCTTCTGGAGGTCACTTTTCTCCTAGGACTACTGCTTTTAAAATCATGAGGGCTAGATACTATTGGCCATCTATCTTTAAGGATAGTCATGAGCATGTGAGAAAATGCATCAAGTGTGCCATGTTTGTAGGAAAAGAAAGGCTTTCAGCCTTGCCCCTACAGCCAGTCAGAATAGAGAAACCTTTCATGAAATGGGGTATAGATTTCATCTGCATGATCAATCCTCCATCTAGCGCATGACATAAATGGATAATCACTACAACAGATTATTTCACTAGGTGGATGGAGGTAGTTTCTTTAAAAGAAGCAAATCACAATGTTGTATTGAGTTTTTATGATGACATAATTCATAGATTTGGCATTCTAGATTCCATAATATCAGATAATGTATTAGCATTCATAGGCCTCAAAGTCTCAGAGTGGGCAATCAGGAATGGCATTTATCTGAATACTAGTTCAAATTATTACCCTCAGGGCAATGGCTTCACAGAATCAATGAACAAGAACTTGATTAGGATAATCAAGAAGACCCTGCAAGACAACCAAAGGGATTGGCATACCAAACTGAAGTCTGCCTTGAGGTTAGATAGAATTACCCCAAAGAAGATCATTAGGAACTTTCCTTATGTGTTAGTGTATGGCAAGGAGGCTAAGTTGTCCATTTCAACTGAGTTACTAGCCCTGGACTTGGCTACTCAGTATGCTCTGTTTGAAGAAGGAGATCCTTTGCAGATCAGATATGCTTAGTTAATGGAGTTAGAAGAACTTAGAAACAAATCCATGAAAGATGTGGAGTCCCATCAGATTCAGACAAAGAAGAACTTTGATAAAAGAGCCAAGGTCAGGAATTTCAAAGATGGAGATGTAGTTCTCAAATGGGATGAATTCAGATCCAAGCCTGGCAGACATACAAAATTTGATTCACTTTGGGGTGGACCATTTGTTATAACAGAGAGCAAGGGATCCAATGCTTTCCAGCTATCAAATTTTGAAGGAGTTTCCTTTCCAATCTTAGTCAATGGATTCCACTTGAAGCCCTTCTTTGAGGTTAATCCCTCTCTATAAATTTTTGTAAATATGTTTTTCCCTTGCTTTCTTTCCCTATTTTCTAGGTTAGTTTCCTTCTTTTCAAGAAGTACCTGTGCACAAGTTCTGCCTCCCTGTGAGAATTTTAATTTTTGATGACCCCATGCCCAATGGATTATGCCAAGGCCACTAGTTTCAATGTCTAGCACGCTGACATCCAGAAAAAATCACCAAAAATGTTACCCCAATTCCCATGTACATGCAAATTTGGCTAAAACCTACTCCAAAATCTTTATTTTTACCCTGCCAGGCATCCCTGAAAATTTCATGGGATTATGTCCTTCCTTCTAGTCCTTGCAATTTGTTTCATTCCCTGGTCTACAGGTCAAAAAATTCATAAAACTAGTTGTTGGAGGCATAAACCCTAAAAACCCTAGGCCTTCGTTCTAATTCTTTGTTCCTTTATCAGCCACTTAAGTTTCAAATACCCATGTGTGCTATTTTCTCATTGGTCAGAAGCCTATTCCCTTATTTCCCCAACGGTTACCTTTTCCATTCGGTGACTTGGTGATTGCAATCATTCTCTCAGTCACTTAATGTTTCATGGTGACCGCTAAATGGCTAGCGACTCAGTGAGCAGTTAACTTCCCTTCAGTCACGTGTTCGCTAGGTGGTCCGGTAGTCTTTTTATGTGGGGTCCCGATTAGAAGATCTAACAGTTGTCTGATGATCTGAAGGGTTTGTGTCAGAGCATCAGATCATGCACCGACCATCGATTCCCTTTCAATGAAGCACTGCAATGTGTCAATGGGTCCAACGCCATGTGATCCTATGTGGAAGCTCCTGATTGGTCGAGAGATGATGATTTGTAAAGAATGTTAGAGCGGGCCCAGAGGACTGTGTAGCTTTTAATCCAATGATTGGCGCATTATCTCATAGAGTTTTTCTAACACATGAGATTATGCGCCGACTGTCGATCTTGATTTTTCATCAGAGCTTCATTTGGTGGGTCCTTTCTTTCTGATGTGTTCATCTTCCATTGGTCCATAGAATGATGACTGGGATTTGTCAGTGGGGCCATGTCAGAGTCTCTCCAGGGATGTCAGAGGGATGAAGATCGACGGCTAGCATATCTTCACATGGAGGTTTTCTAACACATGTGATCTTGCACCCACCATTTGATCTACCAAATGTTCAGGTCCTATCAATGGGTCCAATGCCAGGTCAGGGTGACATGTCATCTTTTGATTGGTCAAAGAAAAGAGAAAATCTGTGGGACCGTGTTGCCAAGTATGCTGACTTGCTCAAATGTGATTGGTTGCCGCCTACTAATGAAGACTTCCAGGTGGACCGATGTGTCAGTGGGGTCCCAGTTCTAAAAGGATCTATGGCTGGTGCATGATCTAAAGGAATATTTGGCAGTCATGAGATCTTGCACCCGCCGTTAGATTGGAATCTCAGTTTGAGTGGGTCCATTGTCAGCGCTTGCCGAGGTGTTTTCTGACGGAGCGGTCGGAGAAAATAAAAGAATTCCAAGTGGCATAAATGGGCCCAAGATTAGCAAGGTTCCATGAATCAGTGACTAAAGGTTTCTCTTTTGTTCACCAGACTTAACCAGGGTCAATTAAAACAATTAGCGATTCTGCGACCGAAAGGAAAAGGGTAACCCGAGGTGGACTTGAGGTTAATTTTGTAGACGAACGGTTCCTGGGTAAATAAGAAGATCTAACGGTTGTGTTTTAAAAGGAGATTAAGATTTAAATTATGGTCGTCGATAGAAGAAAAGTGTGGCACCACCTATTAGCCGTTAGTATTCAAATTTTAAATATTTCTCTATAGGGTTTTTGCTAGGTTTTGATCCAATGGTCGGTTGTGACAAAATGGGTAGCTAAAATTTATGTTTCAAGGATGATTGCAGTTGGGGAAAATGATGTGAAGACCTATGCAACCATCACAAGTCATTTCTTTCTTTCTAAGACTACTAGTTATGCATTCATGGTGAGACTTTGTGCAGTAAGGTAGATGAGTCCAGGTTGCTTGTCCGTAGGCAAATGAGGTACAGAGATGGGCACAAATATCTGATTGGCCATAGTGTTACAGAGATGTATTTATGATCAGATTTGATGGGCTAGGGTTTGATTATTGTATTGAAAAACCATGTAACCCTAGTTAGGTTTTGACTCTTGCCTGCATGCAAAAGGAGATGTATATATTGTATTTTTGGAGCTTTTGAGCTCAGAGTTGGATAATTGTAAAAAGAATTTCATCTTTCTTAAGGGTCATCTGTGGTATCATTTCTACCCTCTGGCTTATATAGTTGTAAGTCTTTTATTTATAATTAAAATATTGCAGAGGTATTTTGTGACAATTCTTCATGTCCCTATACTTCCTTGTTCTAATTATCTCTTATTGAATTGAAGTGTATGATGTTTCAATGATATCTTAGGGTTCCTAATCCCTCTCTCTTTCTGCAACTATTGTGTGTTATTGTGGATGATTAGATGTGAATGCTTTTGTGGGTATACTTCAACCCTCTAACAATCTTGTCTCATTCCTATGCCGAGTTGTAGAAGTGAATGTTTGTTTGTAGGTCATAAATTGTGTCTAAATCCATCAGTAATGCTATTGTTTGTGAAATCCTCTTTTCCCTGAATAGCCTCTTTCTGTTGCAGACCCTTCTATGAAACACTTATGCAAGCCTATTCAGTGAGTTGTGACCTCCTAGACCTAAGTTGTTCATTAATTTCATCCTCTATACTGAGATCCAAACCCTAATTTTAGTGCATCACCTAGTAGGTAGTTTGCTTTCAAGTCATTTCCCTTTCAAGCATTCCTTTTATCCCTTTCCCTCAAAAGATTTACTTTCCTATCTAGAAGTAAATTAAGGTGATTATCCAAGAGGAACGAGCCTAGAACCTAGAGGTCTCATCTCAGTTATCATAGGTCCCACACCTAGAGATGATTCCCATGTTATACTAGGTTATCAAGACCAAGAGAGCTTGAAACAAGGGTGCAAACTTAGTGTATAACAGGAGCTTCCACCAAATGATCAGCAATTGCTTGTCCTTTAATAGCTTTTCTTTCCAGATACTCAATGTCAAATTCACTAAGTATCATTACCCATTTTGCTAATCTACCCTTGAGGGTAGCCTTGCTCAATAAATACTTTAGTGGATCAATTTTTGCAATAAGCCATATAGTGTGAGCGAGCATATAATGCCACAACTTCTGAGAAGCAAACACTACTACTAGACAAGCTTTCTCAATGACATAATAGTTCATTTCATATGAAACCAATGTTCTACTGATATTGCATATGGCTCTCTCTTTGTTATTATGATCTTCTTGAGCTAGGAGAGCACCCAAAGATGTGTTCATGGCAGAGATGTATAGTATGAGTGGCTTCCCATGAATAGGAGGCATCAATATAGGTGGATTAGCAAGATACTATTTAATCTGAGTGATTCCCCTGTCACATTCTTCATTCCATTCATAAGTCACACCCGTATGCAAGGTTTTGGTAAATGGTTGTGACTTATTAGCCAACTATGAAATGAAATGCTGAATAGATTGTAGCCTTCCTTGTAATCCTCTCATTTGACTGATATTTTTAGGTGGAGGCATGTCCATAATAGCTTATACCTTTTCAGGATCTACTTTTATGCCTTTAGTTGAAATGATGTAACCCAAGAGTTTCTCGGAAGTGACACTGAATGCACACTTCTTGGGATTGAGTCTAAGACTAAATGGTTCCATGCAGTCAAGTATGGGACCCAAATCTGTAAGATGAGTTCTTCACTACATGCTCTCAACTAAAGTATCATCCACATAATCTTCCATTGTTTTATGCATCATATCATGGAAAATAGTAGTGACAGCTCTCTGATATGTTGCTCCAACATTCTTAAGCCCAAAAGGCATGACATTCTAGAAAAAGATGCCCTAGGCACATGTGAAAGTGGTCTTTTCTTGATCTTCTAGCACAATTTTTATTTGATTATAGCCAGAAAATCCATCCATCAAGGAATACATCTCATAACCTTCTGTCATGTCTACTATCATGTCAATATTAGGCAATTGGAAGTCATCTTTTGGACATGCCTTATTTAGATCCATGAAGTCTATACACACACGAATGGATTTATCATGTTTGGTGACTGGGACAATATTCTAAATCCATTCTTCATAATCAATAGTCCTTATGAAACCATCTTTAAGAAGCTTTTTTAGCTTTGCTTTAACCAAAAGTGCCACATGTGGATATATCTTTCACAGCTTTTGTTTAACAGGTTTGATACCTAGTGCAATGGACAGATGATGCATGATTAGATTGGGGTCTAATCCAGGCATGTCGAAGTAAGTCCATGCAAAGTTTATTTTCTTGCTTTGAAAGAAGCTAGTGAACTCTTCTTTTTCTTTTGTAGACAATGATTGTGCTAGATGAATAATTTGTGGAGCAACCTCTGTACCCAAATTTACTGCCTGTGTTAGCTCAATCAATACTGATGACCTCTCTTGAAAGTGGCTCAGAAGCATATCAAGTATCTCATCCTTGGGCACCTCAGAGAGGTTTTCAACCTTGGATACATCTTTTATTTTTACTATTTTTGGCTCTGATACTGCCACAAACTGGTTTTCACCATCAGAGTATCTATTTTTTCTTCTTTTAATTTTTTGACTAAGATACTTGATATCCGCCTCTACCATACTGACACTACTTTTGTTGGTGGAGGACATCACAAGTTCAATAGCATGGAGGTAACAAGCTAGATCATAATCATTCTGGAATGTTAGGAGTTCATTGGATGTGGAAGGGGAGTTCCATTTTATCAAATCAGGATGGCAGAGTGAAAGGGAAGTAGTGACTGGTTCAATTGCGTTCATGGTATAACCATCAAAAGCATTGATGAGCAAGTCAAGACCTAGAGTGATTTCATCCAAAGGGGTGTTCAAATCCCTATAAGACCTTATGTCAGGAGTAGAGGACACATTAACACTGGTGGCATCTAATTCATGTGACCTAACACTAGACCTTTCACCCACTTCAAGTAATCTTTCATAAGTATGCACCATATCTATGTCTTTATCATAAGTAGCATCAAACAAAGAGTCAAACTCATACTCATGTGAGTCAGTACTTAATGTGGGAACTCCATTAGCACTAGCAGCATCATCAAACTCATCATTATCTCTTGTGGCATTAACAACTTGTTGAAGTTGTTCCTGTTTAAGATAATTTTGAAAATGTGGTGGCCTATATCGTTCACCTTGAAAATTGAGATCATCATTTAGTGTTGCTTTCCATTTCTCATATGTGAATTGATGCACTAAAGAGGTTTTATCAGAATCAGTATTAGTATTAGTATTAGTCTCTACCATATGGATAGGTATGATAGGCTCACCAGGTTCTACAAAGAGTGTTGCAAGATCCGAAGGAATAGGATATGGAAATGTGTCTTCATCAGAGTTGGCCTCTGGATTTACCTTTGGAGTGGCATCTTCAATTTCTGACTCAGGTTCAGGTTCAAGCTCTGGTACAAATTTTTTTATCCCTAAATGAAAGGGGATCTTTTTGAAACCTAAGCCAGTGGTATCATTTGTGCTACGACCTGTAGCTTCAATGGGCTTTAGCAAACCATTGGCATTCTTCCCTATAGGACCACTCCCCTTATAGTCGAAGCACTTCATGATCTTGAAGGCCTCACTCTATGGCTCTTGTTCTAAGTTTGGAGGTGGAGTAGTTGTTTTAGCTTTTTATTTTCCCTTATAGATCCAAGCTCTAATAGCTCTTTCTTCATCCTCATCTTCTAAAGGTGTAGAGGCCCTTACAAAGGCACCATCATAAACTGTTTGAGGAGAAGCATTAGAAGGTTTTTTATTCTTGGAAGGTCTCCCATAAGAGCGTGGAGATGGAGGTAGATTAGAAAATGATAGCATAGGTTCAATTCAGTATTCTCCCATGCCTATATCCTTGAGTCTCAAATTTTGTTCCATTTCCTTTAGTTTAGCATCATAAAACTCAGTGGACTCTCTATTGGCCAGAACAAAGCTATTTGCAAATTGCGCAAGGGTGTTGCAAGAGTAATTGGTATTAGTAGGTATAGTGACTTCTGCCCCATGGAATAGAAACTTAATGCATTGATGATATGTGGACAAAACAGCCTGCATCTCATGAATCTGTGGCCTTCCCAACAAGATATTGTAGGCAAGAGGAATGTCAAGAACTTGAAAAGTAACATCTCTCTCAACAAGTCCTATGCAGATAGGTAGCACAACTAAGCCTTGGGACTTTCATTCTTCCTCATCATAAGCTTTGATGGTAATCTTTTTGCGAGAGTCTATACAATTCTCATCATAACCTAGCTGAGTGAGCAGTTTAGCAGAACAAATATTAAGACCAGCACCATTGTCTATGAGCACTCGGTGGACACGTTTAGGACCTATCATGACCTCTATATGCAAGGGAGCATTATGCGGATGACTCAAAGAGTGATCATCTTCTTCAAAGAAGGATAGATAGTGAGGCGAGGTCAAATGACCCACCATAGATTGGAACCGGTTGAGATCGAGATCCTTGGAAACATTTGCCTCAATGAGGGCTTTATCCAAAATCTTCCCGTGAGTAGGCGAGATCTTCAACAACTCAAAAATGGTAATATGAGCATTGGTTTGCTGGAGTTGATCTAAGATGCTATAACTAGTTGAGCTAGATGTAGGAATAGATTTTGTGTTCTTGTTGGCAGGGCCAATAGCAGTCTTATCTGTAGTTTGTTTCGGAGCAGATGTAGAAGTATCAGGACTCTTATCTGTAGTTTTCTTCGGAGTGGATGTAGAAGTATCAGGACCTTTCAAAACAACTCTTCCTCGTGATCAAGTAACCACATTAGCACAATCTTGAGGTTGTTCAGATTCAGATGAATGAGACATAGAACCACGCAAGATGAAAAGAGTCTTAGGTTTGGGAGCATCATCACTCCCCTTAATAGTAATCACGTCATGGTACTCTATCTCAACAGGTTCGATCATACCAATAACATTGTCATCATTAGTGTATGTGTAATTGACTTTAGCATTGGTATTCTTGGTGTTTGAAGACTCACCCTTCTCATGAGGAGGGAAGGGATCCTTGAATGCTTGATGGTCTAAATTCTTGTTATGGCCATCCATAATAATGTCACCACTATCAATCAAATCTTGGACCTTATGTTTCAGCTGAAGACAAGTAGAAGTCTTATGACCCTTATTCTAGTGATAGTCACAATAGGCATTGTCATTCCACCAATGAGGTCATGGTTGTGGGTCATAGTGATGCTTTTCCAAAGGAGTAAGAATTTGATTCTGCACAAGATTTTTATAGACCACATCAAATGGTTCTCCCAAGGAAGTGAATTCACACTTGGGTTGTGATGCCCAAGGTTTGTTTCTAGAAAACCTTGAAGGTTGTTGATTTTCCACCATAGGCTTTTTAGTCTCTATAACTGGTTGTATGGTGGAAGAGAGATTAAAAATAGACTTAGTAGGTTTTGAGGTCACATTATCAACCACTCCATCATTCATGATGTCTCTATTCTTGTTAAAAAACTTCCCTTTATCCTTATTTGAGTTTGAAGATCCCTGTTTGTTGTACTTATTCAAATTTAATTCACCTTTCTTGATCATAAAGGCCTCTATTCGCACTACTTGTTTGATCATGCTATCAAAGGTTAGAGGACCTTGTAATTGCACTTGGCATCCGAAGTCTGGGACAAGATTTTCCAAGAAAATGTCGAGTCTCCCGGACTCTGGTAGCTTGTGAGGACACCTTGTACATAATTGTCTCCACCTTTGGAGAAATGTTAGGAAAGATTCTCCTTGTCATTGTTTTAAATTGCAAAGATCCTGAATGTTGACCGGATGCTGAATATTATGCGAGTAATGTTGGAGAAACAAATTAGCCATTTCATCAAAAGTCTTAATGCCAATAGGCAATCGAGAAAACCATTCCATAGCTAGTCCACCCAAACTACAAGGAAATAAGCACATAAGATAGGTTTGATCATGCATAAATTCCATAGATAATGCACCAAACTCCCTTAAGTGATCTTGGGGATCGGTTGCACCCAAGTATTTTTCATATTTAGGGAGTTCTACACCTCTGAGAAAATGTGGCATATGAAGATTTCTATCGAAGGGGAAAGGAAAAATACTTTCCATTGTGAATTATTGAGCAGGTTTGTCCTTATTCCTCACAAGTTGACTAATCAGATCTTGCATGTCTCGGATCATCTTTTGCAACTTTGCAGTCTCAATTTCTTCTTCCTTGGCAACAAGCGTTTCAACTTGATAGTCTGGGGGTAACTTGGCCCCTTGTTTAGCTAACTCAAGGAAGTATTTTTCTTTCTCCTCTAGAAGGAGGATCTCCATCATCTTAATAAGACCTTTGTTTTCCTTGGCAGCATCCATATCATTTTGAGTTATGGTGTCATCACCATCATTGCTAAGGATCTCATAAATACTAGGGACTTGATCTTGACTCTGATCAAAAGGAGGAGGTCGATAAAGATATGCTAGTTGACCACCTTGAGCTTTGTTTTGAGCTTGTTGTTGATCATTTTGGGTTTCATCATGGCATTTCTCATTTTGAGGTTGGGCATGACGTTGGTCATTGGAAGATTGACCAAAATGCTAGTTGTTTTGAGATTGATCAAAAGTTTGACTATATTTTCTTGGTTGGAAGTCAAATGGATCTCCCATCTTGTTGGTGTGGGACAGTGCAGCAATTAAAGCCTCAGTAAAGTGATGTGAACAATGTTGAAAAGGTGCAGCTAAGGTAACCTTTGGTGAATGAACAAGATCAAAAGATTTAATAAATTCATATGAGAAGATATCATCAATAGTATCACTAGGTTCAAATGAGTCACTATTTTTAGCAGGATCAACAGATACAATAATAGGATTAGTCCGAGGAAAGGCCTTTCAAAGTTATGAAACAATGAATTGTTTTGGAAGAATGAGTTGTCCTGACCTTGAAATCAGAAACCAGGTTGCGCTTCAAATAATGGATTAAAACACTCTTGGAACACTAGAGTTGATTGAGATGAGCTATCTTTCAAAGTACTCAACGAAGAATTTGAGGATTCCTCACAAAGTTTAGATTTCGTGATAGATTCAGGATAATCTATTTCTTGATTAGGAGGTTCGCTTCTACCTTGACTAGTATTCTGAATGGGATAAGTTTTGCCACTTCTAGTCATGACAGTCATAGATGAATATGAAATGAGAGAAGACTCGGGATAATGCTAGACTCTATTTCTAAGATAACAAAAAGTTGATAAATGGCTAGAACAGCCAAGATGCGAGATGGACTTGGTATGAATCATCAAAAGAGGTGGCTAGAATAGTTGAGATAAGACTATCACATCATGAGGTACAAAAGACATAAAGAGATAAGGTAAACCAACGAGAGACAACACAAGTCAAAGTAAAGATCGATCGATTCCCAACTTGAGACAACCAATTTCTGAAAGTGAACGATAGGAAAATAGAAAAATAGACCTCAAACAAAAAGCAGATCAAGAAAAAGTTTGACCAGTCAATAGGAATTTAGTCTCTATTTTTTAAAACTGGGCTACAGTTTCGCGCAAGAGAATACCAAGCTGCACGAGAGAACACCAAACTTTGCGCAAAAGAACAAAGTCTCACATGAGAAAGTGCTCTGAAAAGTGAAACTTCACGTGGGAAAAATCTAAAGTCTGACAGTTCGACATAGTTTTCAAGGTAAAAGTTGAATTCTGAGATATAGCCTGAATTGATGTCTAACAAAAAATCTAGTTTCCTAATAGGTTTGAAGAACAGTTTAGTCAACAATCTTGTTTTGAGGTTTCAAGCATTCGTTTAAAGACACAAAGGTTTACATCAAGCAGTTGTGATACAAGAAGTAGTCATTAACAGACCTATCAAGGACAAAGCAACTTGATAGTATCAGGGGAGTCTTTGTTTGATCATGATTGGACAATGTTTAAGACTCGATAACAAACACATAGCTATCCCTACCAAAAACAAATGGTGAGAAGACAAAACCTTTGCCCCACTGCTTATGCGCATACGTGCACCTCACATAGCTGTGTCACCCCCTAGAGGGTGCCCGTGTTTTTGGTGTTTCCAAGGACTCAATAGTATATGTTCAAAGGTTACCCTTGTGGCAGGGGCCAGTGTCATATACCACCTTCAAGCATCTAGGTGTATGCCTATGGTGGGAATCTACGGGAGAGATTCTTCCCCCTCCCTGGGCAAAGATTATGCCTCCTTTCGAAGGTGAACTGGGTAGGCCACTAGCTAAGGAAAGTTTTTAATAGGCTTCTGTTCATACTAACCTTTGGTGCCCCCAATACAGGGTTGAGGCCTCGTAGCCACACCAACACTTGAAAGTCGTACACCCTCGCAAGCAGGACTAGGAGCGGCGCCGCTCAGTATAACAAACAAGGCCTTCTCAAGATGATAGTCGAAATCATGAGAAGGAAGCTAATATGGCTTTGGAGTCTTTAGACTCAACAAAGTGTTCTTTATTAAAGTGAGGTGGAATCACCGGTGAAAGGTGCATACTCACTTGGGTTGCTCCCGGAGGTTCAACTTCCAACAGGCCCTTTAAAGGTGACACAACTTGGCTTAGATCTAAGGGTTTGATTTTCTATTTCTCTCAAAGAGAGAAGAGCATACTTCTCTATTACAAGTAGTGGTTTTCGTTGCACCAAAAGATCGACCTATTAATACCCAATACAACCACTAAACTTATAGAAGACATAGGAGGTGATTAAGCCATGTCACAAATCCCGAGGGGAGCGCTAACTATTTTTCCAACAATCTCCCCCTCAACGTTACCCAAGGGGATTCAAACCTGTGACCAAGCTCTGATACCACTTGCTACAAGTAGTGGTTGTCATTGCACCAAAAGATTGACCTGTTAATACCCAATACAACCACTAGACTTATAGAAGACATAGGAGGCGGTTAAGCCATGTCGCGAATCCTGAGGGGAGCACTGACCATTTTTCCAACATTCTCTACCTCATCACTTCACCAAAACACATCAAGCAAATTCATCACCAAGTTAGCTTCACTTCACCAAACCACAAGCTTTTGGGTTTCTGGTTCTCTCAAAGAGAGAAGAGCATAATCCCTTGGCAAGTAGAAGTTTTAAAGATTCACTACCTTCCCTGCTTCCCCAAGAATCTGTCATATTAGTATGATCATTGGGTTTTCGAATTCATTCATGGTCATCACCTCCATGTAATGAAGAGCCAAATTCCCTAGCCCACTATCAAAATTCTCAAGAAATTTTAACAGAGCCCTATTTAGACTATGTGAATGAAAGCAAGAAAACAAGCACAACATTTTTACGAGATCTTTGACTATCATCCTGCAATCAAACCATTAGCATGTTTTATGTTCTTCTTCAAACGTCCTGCAGAAAACTGTTATGCTGTGGAAAGAACAGAGAAATGGAAATTAATAGCAAACATAAACTGTTAGAAATCTGGAACAGAAAATAGAGAGACTGGAAAATTATTAAAAATTGGAACTAAATCTCATGTGAGGAAGTACTCAACAGCGCGTGAGAAAGCATACGATGTTGCACAAGGATGCGAAAGTTCACACAAGAGAGTGCTACTGAGAGTGAAACTTTGCGCGGTATGCTATGGATTCTTGCGTGAGAATCCATACATAGGAAAGTACGGACGCACGACAAAGCTCAAATTTCTGTCAGAAAAATCAAGAATGAGGCCAAAAATTGATCTTTTCTACCCCATGATGGGCGCCAAAATGTATGTGGTTGGATGTGGACCTCTAATCCAACTACACACACAACATAGTCATTACTCACACAATCGAATTACGAGAATGAGTATGGATTACTCAATTCAAAATTCATGGTGAAGTGACTTGTTGCCTCCTAATTAATCGGGGTGTTTAATTACTCTCAGATTAGAGAGCCAACAACCATAAGACCGAGTTAATATGGAGGATTTAAAAACTAGAATGGTAAGCAAAGTACAATTAATCTAAGATGAAAATGTAGTTTGTAATCTAGAATGAAATGCAGATTTTAATCTAATAACTTGAAAGTAAATATGAAATGGAGATTCTAGTCTAAGAAAGCTTGAAAAAAAGATGATAATTAACTAATAGCAAGTAAGAAAATTAATCTAAAGATGCAATTAACACTAAAATGAGAGAAAACTAATTAATGAAATAAGCTTTGAAAATATGAAATAGTTGAGACAGTATTTCGCTATAGTCTATGTGCTTTCAAATTGCTCTCTTTTCAAATGAAGGAGAAGGTTCAATAAGTAGACAAACCTGGAAGAGGAATGAAGAGTTTCTTGATTCGAAATGGTTGACTCTTCATTCCCAATTGAGACAAAAAGGCATGAATTACTTAATTAAAAGAATGTTTATTGCCACATATGGGTGACCTTTCGAGTATTTTGAATTATTAATTCAAATAAGAGTGTCCATTCAAATAATCAAGCAATTTATTAATTCCTTTTATGGGTATTTAGCTAAAGGGGGTAGATTTTAATTTAATTTAAAGCACTTAGGACTTTAGAATTTAATTAATTTATCATAGGGATTATTTAGCTAATTAAGTCGAATACTTAGAAATTAATTATAGTGTGAGATTAATGCAAATTAGAGTTTTTGCAATTGACATCAAGTCAAATAAAGTCAGGTAGGAGAGAGAAAATTGCCTAGCAAAGTAGGACTTCGATGATGGAAAAATTTGAGGAATGCACCAAAATTGATTGAAATTAATAGGTGCCAATTTTGGGGTATTACAGGTATTAATTCCCACTGAGGTTTTTCCATTGGCCAAGGTTTCCCCGTAATCATATCTGGTGTTATGTGTTATGTGTTGATTACTTTACATGCTTTAATATTCAGTTCAAGAATTAAATTATTGAGTTAAGTTTCAAGTATCAAAAAGTAATTATATAGAACACTGATTAACGCCCCCCCCCCCCCTCTCTCAGTGTTCCCATTCCTAACACTAACATCATCTAACTGCAAACATATGATATCTCATAACTATCCAATATCAAATCACCATGTAATGTCATACATCCAAAACCGCATAGGAAAGCTGAAATAATCCACACATGAAGGTGGCCTAAAAGAGTTTGATAATATAAAATTGAAAATGAAAACTATGGGTGGGCACTACAATTGCACAAACTTTAAGTTGCATATCAGGGCTTGAATAAGGCAAAGATCCTCACTTGAAAAACTTCCAAAGGTATTCACCAACCCTTGTCAATTCTCACACTCAAGTTCTTTGTATTGAAGCAAACAAACTCTAGGCATTTAAAAGTTAGCTATTCTCACAAGCAAAGGTCAAATTTATATAAAAAGGACAACCAAAATTATGTGGACATCATTTCTACAACATAGAAACAATCCTCATTCTAATCAAGACATAGCGAATTTCCTACTTCGATAAACATAGACTAACAAAGTTTAGAGTGTAAGTTACAATGAAATATCATAAAAACCACCTATGCTATCTAAACTTATAACTAAGTACCCTAATCTACTTATTCATAAACATATTGATATGACATAATATCTTTCAACTCGTGATTCTAAAATAGTTTATTTATAATAGCCAATTGGTTGATTTTGAAGTATTTAATATGATATTAAAATAAAAACACCCTCGACGCCATTGCAAAGATATAGTACAAGTTTAAAGTTTTGAATGCAAGTTACAAGGACATATTATCAAAAAACACCTAACCCCCTAAATACATATTATATATTAAGACATACATAGTATATTTGTGGTTACCCAACAAACTAAACTTTAGAATACATAAGAAAAATGTAAAAAAATTAGTTGTCCCCTTGATAAGTTGTGCTTTTTAGTTTATTGTTTAAATATTTCCATACTAAATATTATAATTGTGTAAGAACGTAAACACTTAATCATAAACTTATTGCTTATTAAAAACATTTTTCTATTACATAATATCTCTCAACACATAATTCCAAAATAGCTTATTTATTCTCACATTAGTAAAGTGTCCTCAAAGCCATTGCAAAGATAGAGCAAGCATCAACCTTACCAATTGTCGAATTGTCTCTTCACTTGTGACAAAACAAACTGATAACCCCCAAAAGAGGATATACCTATGCTAAGACAAACTGATAACCCCCAAAAGAGGATATGCCTATGCTAAGCTAAGACATGGAATAATGGAGGAAAACCCCAAAGTCCAACAAAAACAGAACCGTTTGTCATTAAATTTTCTAAATTATTGGGTATTGTGGGGATGGGCTCTACTTTCCTCCTTTACCCAAGACAATGAAGTATAAACCCAGATCCAATGAGAAATAATTTAAAAAAGGATGTAGATGAATGAGATTCAAGGTACACGTGTAGAGAATTGGGGAGGGACAATGCAGAGGGGCATTAAGGAAGGCGGGAGGAGTAGCTGCAATGCTCCATCCATCCACCGCTAAGCCGTCCAAGGCCGTCCAAAGAAGCATTTCACGCCACATCACAGATGAAAAAGTCCACACCCTACCAACTGGATTAGCCTGTCCTAACGAGAAATAGCGATGGTCCTGGAAAGTGGTTTTCTGGATCTATACGGCGGTAATAACCTTAGTACATGACAGCATTCACATTTATACATGACAGGAGGGTTTTGACTTTAGGGTTAATTTTGATTTAAGGCTTGTCAGGGTTGAATTTGCCGGTGGCCCTCACACCATTAAATCTACGCGGAAAATGAAATGTACGACCACCTAGGCTGACTTTACTCATGATGAATTTAATGCAATGTATGTTGGGCTTAATTTGATTCCACTTGGCATCACAGTCAGCATTGACGAGAGGGGAAAAGACTATTGGGTCTTTGATTGACATATTTGAATGTGGGCTTTCGTGGAGGTTTTTGGGGTCTGGTGAGGTTGTATATATATCTGGGTAGGATTAAGAGTTTAGAGTAACAGTTTGCATAGATTGAGAAATTATTTGGTAGTTTGGGTGCTTGAGTTTTGCTCTGTGAGGAGCTTGGAAGTGGGTTTTAGATATGGGGAGGTCTCCTTGTTGTGATAAAATTGGGGTGAAGAAGGGGCCATGGACTCCAGAAGAGGATATTGTTCTTGTGTCCTATATCCAGCAGCATGGCCCTGGGAATTGGAGAATGGTCCCTGCACATACTGGTATGTTTTTGTTCCTTTTTCAAAGTTTCAGTGTTTGGGGTTGTGTCAAGTTCAACTGTGTTTTTGGTTATGATGGGTTGAGATTTGGTTATTGAATTCAATTGGCAATTGATTGTGTGGGAGGGGGATCTCAATGGGTGCTACTGTTGTATACCCATTTGAGCAGGAAAGGGAGTTTGGTAACTGTGAGGTGGATAATGGAAATTCAGAATTGCTCAATCAACATAGCTTGGTGGCTTCAAGCCTAGGAGAGATGAATTATATAGAGTTAGACCACATTTTATGTTCCACTGAGAGCTAACTGGATTATCTGAGAGATGGGGTTATGAGAACCAGTATTCATTTCAGATTTATAAAGAACAATTTATTGCTAATGGGGGAAATAGTAAAACCCATTTGAGTATCTCTGCTTGTTGAGAAGACTGATTGTTTATGTCGGTAGAAATCCTTAAGGTTTGTTTAGTTGTCTTGACTATATAATGTTTTATGATGTTGGATGTTATGACAGATAAAGGTCTTCAGTGATTGTGACCAGGATTGCTTCATAGCAAACAAGTTGGAGGAAATGTTTTTGTATCTCATTCCAAATAAATCACAGCTCCAAGTGGTGTTCTTGTTGTTTTAACCTCAGTGTCTGTAAATATATTGTGGAGTTGACTTCTGGTCATTCATCGTGATAATTGAGATGAAATGAGATTAGGTTTTACCCAAATTTCCAAAACCCATCCATGCTTGTTTCCATATATCAGAAGATTTTGCCATCTGGGTATCTAGCTTTGGATAAATTCTTCAAACCTTGTCTGATTGTAATAAGTCTAGTTATCTGCTCAATTGTCCATATTATCAAATGGAAGTCAAGTTAAAAGTAACTGGTTTTCCATCTCCTTAGAACAAGACCGTGAATAAACAAATGTGCTTTGAATGTATAGTGATTTGAGTATTGATTTTCTTTCCCTCTGCAGGTTTGATGCGATGTAGCAAGAGTTGCAGATTGAGATGGACAAACTACTTGAGGCCAGGGATCAGGCGTGGTAACTTCAGTTCACATGAAGATAGGATTATTGTTCATCTTCAGGCTCTATTGGGTAACAGGTGCTTATCACACCCATTGAATTAATAACTCAATTTTTTAGCAGTACTTTTTTATTAATGTATTTCAGAATGCCCTAGCCCAAGGTCTGAGCTTAGATTTTCCATTATTCAAATCCACCTTCACTTACCAATATGATGCTTTACTGCAAGCCTTTGAATAATTCTTGGTAATACTTGGCTTTTATTCAACGTAAAAGTGAAAAGACACAACTTTACTATTCAAGCTCCTGTCCTTGAATTAGCCGTGTATTATTGACTGTTCAAGATCCTCCTTTTATTGACTTTGTTGTCATTTGGGTTTGAGTCTTTCTTATCTTAGGTCTTCTTCAATCATGAGTTTTCAGATAATAATGCAAATAAGCTGAAGTTATGATTGATGCCTGTGTCTTGAAGTTATTAATGTCGCGTGTGTCAGCTCTGATACAGTTACTATATTTTTGGCATTTTATTATGCCAGCTTGAAAGATGCTAAGCCTACCCCAAACTGATCTCTCTTTTTTGAAACAAAGCCTCGTGATGTGTAATGGACAACTGTTAAAACTTTATATTGTCCCCACCATTGACCTTTAAGCCTTGCACCAAGAACAAGTTCCTCGTGTATATTAGTTTCTGAACAGGAAATCAATAATGTCTGAGAACCAGAACAGCTAATAATAGCAGACAAACACTTTTCTTTTTGTTTCCTCTCATATGATTTAAGATAATAGCCACAATATTTCATCTTTTTTTGTTTTCTGTTATATGAATAGCCACAATATTACATGTCCAAAAAGGGTGGATGAAAAGTGTTATTTTTGTGTGTATTGCAGATGGGCAGCCATAGCCTCATATCTTCCTCAAAGGACTGACAATGACATTAAAAATTACTGGAACACCCACTTGAAGAAAAGGCTTAAAAAACTGGAGTCTCCAGTTGGCAATGAGATCACTGATCGTGTGACTAATGTAAACTCATACAGCTCAGCTGCAGCTTCCAAAGGTCAATGGGAATCAAAGCTTCAGACTGACATACACCGTGCAAAGCAAGCACTTTTTGAGGCATTGAATTGCAGTGATTCATCTTCTGATTTGCAGGGCAATGAAAATGCTCTAGATCCTGTGGACCCAATCATCAGGCAGAGAAATCTGAACCCTTCATCGCCATATGCAGCCAGCATTGAGAATTTTTCAAAGCTCTTGGAAGGATGGAAGAGATCTTCAGAGAGTCCACTCCTCAATGATATAAAACTACCCAATTCTACTAGTACCACTTCTAGTTGCAGTGAAAGCCAAAGTTCTCAATATTCTACACTACCCATTTCTTCTAATAATACCCAAATGGAAGGCTTAAACAATGGGAGCCTTCCATGGACATCACCGTTTAGTTCTTCTGAAGATGACAAAACTTCTGCAGACTATTTTCATCTCTGCCAACCTGTCAGCTTTAATAACAGTGTTGACAATGGCCTTCCTTTCTCCCTACTAGAGGAATGGCTGATGGAAGAAACCAATCAGGACCAGTTCAGCCATGTGAATCAGATTGTGCATGAATTGGGTTGCATTTAATGATAAACAACGTTTTTTCATGTCTGTATTATCAGAATCCTTGTATCAAACATGAAATTAGGATTTTGAGCAAGGGACCTTCTTACGCAAGCAAACAATTTTTGTACAGCCAAGGCGTCGCCCCACCTTAGTCTTCAGGTCTATATATTATGACCGAAGCTATAAAGGGTTGTGAGATAAAGGATTTCTCTTATATTATCTCAATGGAATACTTTGTATACCTTTATGAATCTTGAGTCAAAAATCAAAGTGCTGAACGTACAAACTTCCAAGGCAATCCAGTGAAGATTTTCAATTAAAAAAATAAATGAAGTTGAGCTCTTTCATAATGGTTAAATTTGAATACCTTGTCTTTATTTTTTTTTTTAATGTTTTGAATTCATTTTGATTGCAGTGTATTTAATTGTAATAACTAGTTTACAGGTGGCATATTATTGTGTGAGTTTCAATTATTATATCATTGTATCTTGATCACCTTATTACTCACTTTTAGATTTGATAACTATTTCTTATATCATTTATGCATTGCTTTAGATTAGATATATAAGTGTTGACTTGATTTACGCAATTTCTACAATCATAGATGTAAATCTTTTATATTGAGATTTTAAATTCAAATTAACTCACTTTGATTTTGTTTTATTAGATCTAAGAACAAACTTAGTACATGTTTTTGTTAATTTGTGTGCTATATTGCATTTCTGGACCTACTTTAATTCATTTTAAGATTATCAAGGGATCTCAAGGATTATTGAACATGAAAATAACATCTACGTTAAAGAGCTTAATGAAAATATATTCTCAATCATCTTCCCCTAGCATCATCTAGGCAACGTTGTATTTTGTTTGTTACCCACAATCCTTCATCAAAAGTTTTAAAGCCAGTCGCTAGGGATCTTAGTGAGGAAAACATGACTCTTAAAATTTAGGAGATTCCTTGAAGTGCTTGTAAACAACATTAATCTTCACTAAAATGCAAGCATCAAAAGATGGAAGAGGATGAATTTCAAATATAAGAATTATTGCAATTCATTTCCTTGAGTACATTCAATTCCACATGTTAGATTTGTTCAATAGTCATAGACCTCAACTAAGGAAAAAACATAACTAATTTTCAAAGTCTATGACACTTGACAAATCAAGGTAGGTAAAATTTTATACATGTGGAAATTTGTTTCTTAGTATTTTCAACATCATTTTTCCATCTTTGGGATCCAATTGACCATTGCATTTAATTTTAGTTACTATGCATTTATTATTATAATTATTTCAACATTTAATATCAATCTCATATTTTATATTGGACTTAATTATACACATACTTGATTACATTATTTAATTATCCTATATTTTTGTGTAGGGTGTGTATTTAACCTTGCATTTATTAGTGACCTTGATATTGCCATATAACTAGAGGTTTTTACCTAAGGGTTTTATCTTTCATTCACTAGAATTTTTAGATCAGTTTTTTTTTATTACATCATGTATTTTCATATTTCATAGGAATTTGAATCCCATTTTACTTGGGTTTCATAACTATTAAATTTCCTTTATGGTTATGTTCTCCATTGCATGGTCTCTTTTTTCCTACCTCGCTCACCTTTATTTTTTACTCTAGGATTTCATTTTCTAGTATTGTCCTTTATTAATTTATTTATAGAAAGTTTTAAAATATTTTTATATCATTTAGCCTTTTATCTTTTGTAACTATCCTCACATTCATTCAAGAAGTCCTCATTTTAATCCTAAAATAATCCAACCTATTGAGAATTATGTTTTATATAATGGTTCCATTATAATAAAAAAATGAAGAAAATCTTGTGAAGCATTTATTTCTAATAAATATGTTTCATTTGTTGGATGTTTACTTATGGCAATAATTACTTACATGAAATCTCTTGGATAGCTAGCAACAACTTTGCATAGTCTATTATTAGGTGCCCCTTTTGGATTGCATTATCTCACCTAGTATGATCTCTTTCTTTTATCATCCTTCCGCTAGTATCACCACCACCTTTCCCAATACTAGTGTTTCACTTTTCTCTCATCCTTCTATATCTACTCATAATTAGCTCAAGTACCTACTAGTACCATCACCTATGGATATTTATTGCATCACTCCTCATCCCATGACCACTATATATTATATTGTAGATTCTCCTTGTACAACAACATCTTTAACTCTTACCATCCATTCTCTATTCTTCATTCGTTATTTTCCATACTTTTCAAACTATTATTGAGCCAAATAAGAAATATGGTTAAAATTTTGCAAAAAAAACCTATTGAGGTTCAATCAAAGGGAGCTTCAACTAAACCACCTTCAAAAAGCATAGTGTACCTCATAGTAATGCATTTTTCAATTGGAGTGGCTTCAATAAAAGTTTTTTAAATTTAATAAAATTATATTTGAGTATAAACAGTGTGCTCGACAAATATCCATCAGCTACAAAAGGAAACAGGGAACCTTGGAAAAATAAATTTGGGAGAGAAGACTATGGGACAGTGAATTGACGAGTTGAAGGAGACTATTGGAAGGGCTAAGGGGCTTACGACCTTTAATGACAGAATCATAGCTATGGAGGAGAAAATAAAAGATGGAGAAATGGTGAAAAAGAGAATTGACAAAATAGAAAACAAAATTGAGAAGCTGGAGAAGACATTGGGTAACATCGCTGAGCAGAGCTTTGTCATTCTCAAGGCTTCGGCTGATCATGTTAAGATTCTTGTGGACAAAATGGATCAGGGAAAAGGGGAGCAAGCGTTGATTGAGGTCAAGGAGGACCATGGACCCAACAAAAGAACCAGAGCTAGCTTCAGGAAGCTGGAGGATAATAAGAATAAATTTATTGAGGATCTCAAGGTTTCCTCTCACAACATGCAAATGTTGGCTGAACAAGTGGTTGATCTTATGAAGTGTATCTAGTCTATTGTTGCTGTCCGTTGTCCTGTTGTCTTTCTACTATCTTTTTTTGCTATCTTTCTATTTAAAGACTTGTTTAATTTTTTGGGTGTCTTTTTTTGGTGTTCAGACACTATTTCAGTTGGAGCTTTAATGTTTATCTTGTAATCTTGATGTAAAAGGTTTTGGGTCCTTTCAAAACCTATTTTTATGTAATCAAAACAGTGTGCTCGACCTTTTTTAAGCACAAGTGCAATTATAAAGCTTAATTAAATTAATTAATTAATACTTATTATTAATGATGGGCAATGAATATATCCAGTAATGATGGGAAATGAATACTTAATTAAATAGCACAACATGGAAGCAAAGCCATTGCAACTCATAATGCCTTCTAGACAAATCTATCTCCAACTCCTGATGAATTGAAAATGGGTGTTCCTTATTGCTATGCAACATATTATTGTCACCTTAATAAGAGTAGATGTCATTTTGGAAAAGGTTTGTAGTTTTATCAAGAGGTTATTGTTGGTCCCCAAACTACAAATATTTCCCTTACAGACTCCAAAGTTAGCAAAGAAGTCAACTACTTAGTTCTCCTCCCCGAAAACATGAGAGATAATACAATCCTCAAAAGTCTTGATTATGCCCAAGAAGTCAAGAATAATACCATTGATCAACCAACTAGGTTTTTGATTTCTTTCTAAGTAATTCACAATGTTGAGGGATTATCTCTTAAGCCACTTTTTGAAAATGCTTAGAAATGACCATGTGGAGACCAATGCTAGGCTTCTTTAGCCTCAACAAAGTGGTAAAAGTAATGCATTGTTAAATTAATAAATAATTATTAAAATAAAAATAATAAATTAGTAAAAGCAAAAAATTAATAATTAGAAAAGTAAAAACTCTAATGCTTGTGAAAATATAAAATTATTGTAAACTAAAATAAAGTTTATTTAGTTAAGATTAATTTAATAGTTATAAGGAAATTAATTAATTTATAATTTTTACTTTAGTTAGAATAAATTGATTTATATTTATACTTTTTTCTAGATCAATGTAGTTATTTTTATTTAATAATTATGTTGTATCATCATGGTCAACATATTTTTATGCAACCTATGATAGAGACCAAAAAACTTGATGTCATTTTATAGAGTCCCCAAACAACTAGGATATACAAAACACGTTGTCAAAAAAGTATTTGATGAACTAAAAGGAATGAGGATAAATTTAAAATGAATTAGTCCATTTGAATCAATTGGCATACATGTAGTTATAGATTGACTTGACCTAATGCTAAGAGGGTAGTCACTTTTGATGAGTTTTATTTGTTGGCCATAAAAGGGATAATCAATATGTTTTCTCATTATATGAGGATAAGGATATTGATCTATTCTATTATTTAGTGAACATGTCCCATTCTTATACGTTTGATTTACTTGATTTTTCGCAACAAATTTTTTTTTTATTATCTATAACAGAAATATTTTATTAATCATAAAAAGAGATTATAGAGAGTTCTAGCATTATAGAGAATCCATTCCAAGGATTTTAACCATTACTAATAACCAAGAGCCAGCTAAAACTAAATACAATAGCCCACATCAAAAATTGGGAAAAATAGAGACCCATTGAAACACCTAAGAGCTAGAGTCGACAACCGGGAGCAAGCACTACCAAGCATCATCAACAGAGGAAACAAAAACCTTAGCAACCACCAGAAGACACCAAAATGTGGGATCCCAGAGAAAAAACCGGTCTGTAGCCACAAACTTACTATCTCAAATTCCCATCTAATTTTCAACATAGTCTTGGCAATGAGAAAACCAACCAAATATTTGAAGACCACCACTATCAACAAAGAAAAACTAGAAACCCCAACAACCTTCGAGGCCATAAACACCCAAAACCCATTGTATCCAAAAACAAGGGTCCCAAAACTTTAAATCTTCCACCTTGTTTATCATTTTGAGGAGGTTCTATTCCTCCTTCGCTACCCTCTTTTCCTTCTAGGTGCATTAACATAAATTGCCATGTCGTTGCCATTAACTTCATCCAAAGCCCTACCTAGTTCAATCTTCAAATGCCCCCATTTACTTCCTATGTCCACACTGTAGGCTTCCTTGTCCACTTTGCCCCACCACCGTAGGAAAGGGACCCTTCCATATAAATGCCCATCAGCTTCATCCTCAAAACATTCCATGTAATTGAAACCAATGTCCGGGTAAGCCCATTCCAAGATGGAATCAAGCCACACCAGTAGGTCCTTATCAAAAAGGTCCTCGATTACCCTCTTCACAACCTGTTTTGTTTCTCCCAGCTGTAGGGCCCAATAAATCACCATAGACACCACATCAACATTAGACCACCATTTCCACCTTCTTTCCTGAAATTGTTCTCCCAAAACATCAATAAAAACCATGGCCACTTCGCCATCCTTTATATTCAACATGCCTAGCATGAGTTCTTTACTGATCGAGCCTTCAAACACCTTCTTCTATTTCTTGGTTCCCACCGAGAATGTAGCCTCCATGAGCTCCGCAATAGAAACCACCTAAAAACTTGCACATAAACCAACAGAGAGAAAATAGAAAGAGTGCACAACAAGCTTGAGAATGAAGCCCATTTAAGGAAAACTTCCCAACACCAAGCGCCAATCACTTCACTCATGCCACCTTTCATTCCAAAGATAAAGCTCTGCCAACCTCGCACAAGACATGAGGTTTAATCATAAATGAGTGCAACCATCTGCACAATAAAAAATAAGAAGGTAGAAGTCACGGGAAAAAGCTGACATCACCCCTGCACATCAAAAGGTAGCGAAGACACCACATAATCATTCCACAACAAGGCATAGAGTCCTAAAAAAAATTACTACCATGCCCCCAACCGTCAAAATTTTCAAAATAAATTTCATCTATTGTCTCCAAGCTAATAGCCCACTTGGATAACACATCAGCCTCACAATTCCCATCCTACCTGATAATATGGCTTAATTTTAAAATCTTCAAAGGAGAGCAATTTTTCATTGATTTCTTGAACATAGGTTTTTAGGTGCCATGCCTGCATCTCCTATTTTCTTAAAGAAAATTAATAATAATCTAAGAATCAAATTCTAGATGCAGCTTCTTTATCTTCAATCTTAGCCCCAAACACACAGAAAGGAGCGATGCTCACATTTTAGCTTCATTGTTTGTCTGTATATTCAATTTTTGAGTAGCAAAGGCAACAATATTACCTTTCCAATATTTAGCAATCACACTAGCCCCAGAAGGCCCCGGGTTACCCCTAGAGGCCCCATCAAAATTGATCTTTATCCAACCTTCATCCGGTGAAGTCCACTTTACTTCCAAAACCTCTTTAGAAGAATGACACTGCTTTAGAATATCACCCTTATTCAACCTTAAACAATTCCATTCTGCATGCAACTTCCTATCCTCTATTGTGTAAACCAAAGAATATTGTTGAGATCACCTTAGTAATAACCTTATAGACTGTATTACACAAGGCAATAGGCCCAAAGTTTGCAAAATAAAGACATGAACCTTTCTTAGGAATCAAGGAAATAAAAGTATTGTTGAAATCTTTCAGGATAAAACCTCCACTCCTAGATTCCTCCACAACACCCCACAGATCATTGCCCACCACATCCCACAACTTCTAAAAAAAGAGGGCAGGAAAACCATCAAACTCTAGGTCCTTGTTCCCCCAAGGTTAAAAAGAGCATTTCTCATGTCAACCTTAGAGATAGGGAGCATTAATCTAGAATTTTGTTCATCTATTAAAATTCTAGGGATCCTATCTAGTAACTCCTTCAAACCTTCCAGGGGGATAGAGTTATCCGAGAAAATATCCTTAAAAAAGGACATGGCCTCCCTGTTAATTTGATCAACATTGGATAAAATCCTACCATGTCCATCAAAAATAGAGAAAATTATATTCCTTGCTTGCTTTTATTTAACAAAGTTATGGAAGAATTTAGTATTATAGGCTCCACTCCTCAACCAAGTTTCCCTAGACTTCTATCTCTAAAAAACCTCTTCTCTTGCTAGAATTTCCTTGTATCTTCTGGACAACTCTTTTTCTTCTAGAAAGGCCATTTCATCCATCCTTGCTTCTATAACTCTTTCATTTAAAGATTTAGGACTATTTTCTAAAAATAACTTTTCCACAAAGATATTTTTAAAGGATTCCCTATTCCAATTTTTTATTGGTCCTTAACAAATTGCAAACGCTTAAAAAATTTGAATGCAAGATTACCTTGCAACTCCAGGGCCTATTGCCACCATACAACAATATTAGAGATGAGATTTTGGTCTCTAAACCATATTTCTTCAAATTTAAAGGGAGAGCATTCAGGGGTAACATCCTCTTGAATGTTGTAGCAAATTGGGAAGTGGTGCAAGCCTGATATGGGTAGGATATCAGCACTACATAACCACTTAATTTGATCCCACTAACCAAAAAAGAAGAATTTGTCTAATTTCTTGGCAATATTTAAAAAACCACTCCTCCTATTATTCGAGGTAAAATCTCCTATTCTGAAATCAATCTCCCTTAGCCCATTATTCCAAATGAATTCAAAAAAATCCCTATGACTTTTCCCCCCCATCCTTGGCCTCCTTTTTTCTCCAGAGGGCTTAAGATCACATTAAAATCACCCCCTAAAAGAAACAAAGCATCTTGCTTTGAATTGAGAATCTCGCTAAGAGCATTCCACAAACCCTTTTCTCACCGGGTTTATTAGGGCCATACACATTCAAAACATAAAAGGTTTGTTAGGAATGGGAACACTGAGAGGGGGGGGGAAGAATTAGTGTTCTATATAATTACTTTTTGATCCTTAAAACTTAAATCAATAACTTAATTACTAAACTGAATATTAAAGCATGTAAAGTAATCAACACATAACACATAACACCAGATATGATTACGGGGAAACCTTGGCCAAAGGAAAAACCCCGGTGGGAATTAATACCCACTAATAATTGTACTTGTGTATTATGAACCTGTTAATGTTCCTTAGCCCCATTAGGAGCTGTCATTACAATGCTTAAGTACAATGACCTTGTCAAGGGTCGGACCCTGTTAGGAGTCTTTTACAATTAACCCTATTAGGGGTGAGGACACACTATCCTAGAGCTCACTGCTCAAGTGGTGAAGGCTACAACCTTCTGAGTATCAGATACACACTATATCTACAAGGTGAACTATTGTTATGACACTTCTTGTCTAATCAGTTCCTTTTGTGCATTGATGCTTTAGCCTCTTGTAAAGCTCTAAAACATTCTAACTTCTCTTCACATGCTTCTGCTATGCTTCTATTGACTCTATATCTCCTTCCATACTCAAATACAAAGGTGCATGTTTTATTTGTATGCGCAAACAAAACTTATTCACTAAGTCGGCCTATACCTAATTACATACAATGTTTCCAAATGAATTGGCTCAAGCGTGTTTACATAAAATGAGATTAACATGTTTATGACACAAATACAATAGGTGCATAGCCTTTACAAAATAATATTATAAGTGCTAACCAAAATACTAATAGTCGGCTCCATACTCTGTTATGTTTTGCTGCTCATTGTCTATGTTACTTCAACTCGATGTATCTTCATCATACTAACTCATCTGATAATTCTCTCTTAACCATAGCTTAATAACATAACCAAAAGCTTATCTTCCTAGGCACATACCCAAACTCGATCATACGCACGTGGGTTGATGCTTTGTTCATCTGGTGTTTCACTGACTATCCAGTCTTCCATACTTAGTCATTTTTTGATCTTCTAAGTTATGTGCTAACTCCAAAACTTCATATGACTTTTTTTCCATAATGAAAACACTAAATCATAGTCATATACAATAGTATAGTCAAATTGCCAACAAGTTTGTCATAAATTGTTTAGAGACCACCTCAATCCACTGCATATTAATAGTCTAAGAGACAAGGTGAACATCAATCACCTTTGGATTCCACATTGCACCAAGACCCTCTGAGGCCCCATTCAAAAAGGAAAACACACCATCCTTCCTCCTAAACCATAGATTAAAAGAAACATCATCACATTATTTGAATTTTGTTTCCTGAAGTAAAATTAAATCCGCTCTTGCTTGATCAAGATCACGCTTGATCAAACACATCTTTTCAAGGGCATTGCATCCCCTGACATTCCACAAAAGGATCCTCATTATTGCTGGGAAAGGGCATATCCCTTTCCTGATCTCAGCAATTTTGTTTGGTCTGCTACACAACCTGCCAATTCAAGTTTCTCCTTATTGGAACGAGCTCCTCTCTTCTTCTTCTCCCCCAACCTAGGGCCTTTTAAATTGGAATCAGTCTATTTAATCCCTCTTGGGCTTAGAATATTTAGGGTCTCAAAAAGGCCCAAATCATCCTCTTCCTCATCCTCACTATGGGAGTGATATAAGTTGTCCACAATAATTAAATCCCCTCCACTATCTCTAACATCTACAAATAAACCCTCCAAGTTCCTAATAGGAGAGATTCTACCATCAATAGCTTCCCTCCTTGTCAAAGATAATGAATCCTTTCTATCAGACCGTCTATTAGACTCCACACTGATAGGGATATCATCCTCCCTTGGATGATCCCCTCTATTATCATCTGAAGAACACTTGTAAAAAACAACCTCTTTTAGCATACGACCATCTGAATCCTTCTTATCCCCTTTATTGATAATCAAAGGGCTAACTTATTTTATAACCCAATCTTGAGAAACATCCCCGCCCTCCAAGGTAGGAATAAAAAAACCCTAAAAGGGAGTAAAATGAACTTCTAAAGCATGAGCATCCCCAATTTTATGCCAAGTAGAAAGAGATGTTTCACTTACTTTTTGGGTAGAGAGTTCATCCTGAACAAAACTCTGGATAGGTTCAGAAGCTAGAAATAAGATCTTGTCTATTTCCTTCAACAAAAGTCTATCCTCATAGACGCCTTCCCTTACATCATTATCCCATACCTGTGATGCCCAAAAGTTGGGACAAAACACAACCAACAAATTTTTTTAAAAGTGATAAGTTTACACACACAAGATGCGGGTTAATGAATTCAACAACAAGGTTAAAATGGGTCAGGTGAATTACCTCGACAATGTTGTCTAAGAAGGATGCTTAGGGAAAAATTAATTAAGGATAAGTACGTCCAACTACATGACGATCAAAGTTATTGTTTGCCAACTAGAGATCTCATTGGTTGACTTAAGAGGACATGAATGTCTAATGTTTACGTTTAGTCCAATCTGTTCATGGAGCTTATCGGTTGAATTGAAATACCGGATAAACATGATCTAGTTCATCCAACTTATTATTAAATTAGAAAACATAATCTATAAGACTTAATCATTAATTTTATTTATTTATTATTTAAATATATTATTAATTAATAAAAAATAAAACTTTAAAACAAATATCTTACTCACCTTTTTGACAAGCTTTTCCCCTAGGCGCAGGTGGATGAAGGCTAAAGCTTTGTAATTAATCCCAATCCTTTTGGATGATGGGATGGTGTACTAAGTGCCACCTAAGCAAGCAAGCAACTTGTTTGGTTTTAAAGCTTTGTCTTCAAAAAAAAATCCACGCAGCTCTCTTGAAGGAGATAAAACATGTTAAAGTTTCCTTGTTTTTGAATCATGCTAAGAGGGTAGGTGGGCTATCTAATCTTGGCAGATTTTTGAAACCATTCCCCAAAACACATCATCACTTCCTTGAATTGCGCCCCTTGCTTTATGAAACTCAATTTCCTCTTGGCACGTGAGTTTAGGAAGAGAGATGGTAGTAAATATAGAAGGTAGGGTAGTTGATAGTTAGGATATTTAGAGGTTTAAAGGAATGATTTGATAGTTTGTTTAGAAGATAAGTTAAATTAGTAGATTTTTTTTAAGATAGTTTAGAATATTAATCATTATGTTATTTTGAGTTAATGTGTTATTAATAGATGGAATTTTTTTATGAAAAGCAATTTTTATTACCTAAAAGTTAGTTTAGTTAGTGGTTAAGTTGGATTTTTTTTAGATAGTTAGTTTGCAATGTAGTGGATAATAAAGTCATGAATAATTTATGTAATTTTTATTATTTATGCTTTTATGGGTTATTATTAATTTAAAAAGATGTTAAGTTGTTTTGTAATTCTCATTTATTAATTTGTTAATATTTTATAGTTATTAATTAATAATATATTTAAATAATAAATAAATAAAATTAATGATTAAGTCTTATAGATTATGTTTTCTAATTTAATAATAAGTTGGATGAACTAGATCATGTTTATCCGGTATTTCAATTCAACCGATAAGCTCCATGAACAGATTGGACTAAACGTAAACATTAGACATTCATGTCCTCTTAAGTCAACCAATGAGATCTCTAGTTGGCAAACAATAACTTTGATCGTCATGTAGTTGGACAAAAGTCTATCCTCATAGACGCCTTCCCTTACATCATTATCCCATACCCTTGAAGGGAATATACTTTTTAAAGAAGGCTCCCCTAACCTTTGAACCTTCTTTTTCATCTAAAGAAGGCTTTGAATCAACTTTGAGTCATTAGTTTCTTTGCCTCTCTCAAATCGATCAGGAGAATCACTAGCTTGATCAACCCCTTCATTGTTGTCCACTTCAGCTACCAGAGATTGCCACCATTCCCCTTTAAATTAGTGTGAATAATGATGTGAGATGGGAGTTCAAAATAGGTTTTTCGCCAGACCAAAACCCTGGGTGTTACAACAAAATTTACCTAGTTGATCACTTCCTCCCATCTAACAAACTTGCCTAGATATTCACCTAAGATCTTCATAGTTTCCTCTCCTTTGTATTCCTGTGGTAGGTTTTCCATCTTGAACCAAATGGATGTTTCCTTTACTTTTTCCTTTTCTGGATCAAAGTTGACTATCCATTTCTTTATATACAACCCTTTGCCCACTATGAAAAAGGGTCCATTTCCCAGAATCCAGTCCCTATCTTCCTTTGATACACAAATGGTTAAATAAAAACCATTGTTCAAAGTCTTCAAGGAAATGCAAGAGCACTGCCAGTTACTCTCGCACCAAGATTTTATTTTGGTGTAAGAGGGCCATCGACCAAGCCATTTCATTACTAGACCCTTATCCTCCAACATTTCTCTCTCCTCCATTTATTGAGGGTTGTTGAAGACCACTGTCACATATGAAGTGGCTACAATGATGTTACTATCCCTAGGGGGATTAGGAGTCTCAGCCTAACCAAGCCCACGATTCATATCCAAACCGCCACCTAGGTTTTTCCTCCAAAACTTCTCCTTAATCTTTTTGAACTTAAAATCCTTATCTATCGGCATATTTCCCTAAAAACCTCTTCAAACACTATTACTCTTCCCCCATCTCTTTCCATACCCAAATGGCCTCTCCTGAGGCCCCAGATTCCCTCCATCTTGATCTTGAAACCCTCTTTTGTATGAGAGTTGTCCCCTTCGATTGAAGGGCCACCGATTCTACCATCGAAAACCATCCTTCTTGCCTCCATTTTGAAACTAAAATTTGTCTACCACCCTCAGCCTCCATGACTATTGTCATTGCAGGTCCTCCATGAATTGTTATTATCCAAACAAAAACTAGGTTATATGATACTATATGCAACATTTGTATGTAAAAGTGTTGGTATGTTGTTAGGATTGTTGCAGAGATTGTTGAGAATAACACATTCTATGTATTGTCATTAATGTTTTGTCATTGATGTCAACATATTTCTTTATTATTCTTGACAGTGTTCTTTATTTGTTCAGTGTAGAGATTTGATAGGTATGACTTCGGTGTTGAGATCCAAATGGTGCGCAGGTACATATAGTTGAAGAGATGTTTGTATTTTATTCATGTTTGACCGTAGAGATTTATATTCTGATTTAAGTGAGTTTCACTTGATTGATTAGAGATTTTTTAGTGGCTTTTCTAGTTAATTATAGAAATGACAAAGTTACAGTTTTTTGATTAGTAATGATCAATTATGTTATATTTCTTGTTTCTAACCTGGTGGTGTATTCAAGAATGGTATTGGTGTCCTCAACTGGTATAGTTCATGATTTGGAGACGTGTAAGAAGTATTTATTTGATCACAAAGTTTTTTGTTTAGTGTTCATAATAAAAAGTGCAAAGATGGTGATGTATTCTGAGAATGAGATAATTTTGTTGTTGGTGTGGTATTTCATGATGCTTGTTCATGTTTCTTAATGGTGTCCTATCCTTGTTGTTTGATCACTTTTCGTTATGTGATGAAATTCATCTAAATTTCATGAAGCGTGTTGGTATTCTTGGCTGACTATATGGTGTAATATGTTGTGAAGGAATATAGCATGGATTTTTGTATCATGGCATGTTTGAGGTTATTTGTTTGGATCTAAGATGTCTTAGATGACATGTGAAGGATCACATTGTTTAATGTAATTCATTTTTGTAATTGAGATCTTGGTTAAGGCCGACCTTATTTATCTTTTTGTACTGTATAAAATTATGAAATAATTTATGTAATTGAGAAAGAGAGGAGATGCAAAGGATGATGCAAATATAAAGAATTGTATTACTAAGCACGGTGAGAGAAGTTGATGTATCAGAGATCTAAGAAGAGGTATGAGTGGAATCTATTGTTGATCTTGTATGTCAGTGTACTTCATTGGATTTGTATTGGCATGGCGTATACTTTCTGTTAGTTCATGATATACTGGATTTTTGTCCATTCTAGGGTTGTTTCCCTTCATTGTATCACTGGGATTTTTCCCTAGCATCTTTGAGTAGTAAGATCTAGGTAGTTTGTCTGAATGAATGTGCATTCCCCTTCTACCTTTAACAAGGTTTATGTGCTAATAAATTATCTAGTGGGTTTGATCCCTAATATGGTTTTTCCCCTAAAAGGGTTTCCACATGAAAAATATGGCATTATGTGTTATGTTGTTGTTCATTTCTATGCTTCTATACTTATCTTTCAAATATAGTTATTGTGGTGATATATGGTTCATCCCCCTTCTTAGTTGTGTTTGCTACCTTTTTTCTAACAATTGGTATCAGAGCTTGGTCCTCTTTTGGAATCTTGATTTCTTGAGGAGATCTGTTAGGGTAGCTTTTAAGAAGGATAGTCCTAAATTTGATGGAACCAACTATGCATTATGGAAAGGAATGATGATTATTCACTTGATCTACATGGGGATGGAATGTTGGGAAGTTACAAAGAAGGATTACAAAGTTCCTAATCTTCCTATTGCTACTAGTGATGAGAAGAAGTAATTTGTTGATAACTTGAGAACCAAGGAAGACCTTTATAGTACCGAGTTATCACATGTAGAATATACAAATGCCATGGAATTGGATACTGCTCATGAGATTTGGGTAAAGTTGGAGTCACTACATGAAGAAGATATATATGTGAAACATGAAAAGTTGTAAAATTTGAAAGGGAAGATGGAATCTTTGAGGATGAGTGAATATGAGACAATTAGTGCATATGTGCAAAAGGTGACGAAACTTGGTTGTGGAATTAGATGCACTGGAGGAAAAATAGATGAAGATGAGATAGTGTCAAATATATTGAGATCCTTGCAACCTTCTTATGATGTGAAGGTTTTTTCTATTGAATAAATCGGGATAGTTAGAAAAGTAAACAGAGACTCATTGGTTGGTAAGTTATATTCTTTTGAAATGACTAGATTTGGAGATAGTTTACCTAAAATTGAATCTATATTTAAATATATAATTTCTAATGACAAGAAAATGTATGATCTTGGTGAAAGTTCTTCAAGTAATTCTAAGTATGAATCTAGATATGCTAAAGATCTGAAAGAGATTAAAGAAGAGGAAAGGAAGATGGAGAAATTGGAAGCCCTAATTGCTAAGAGTTTGCCTAAAGGTGTACGTAAGTATGAAGGGAAACTTCATTTGAAATGCTTTCCATGTAATAAGATTGGGCATTTTGTTTCTAGATTCCCTAATAGAGTGCCAAAGGCTAAGCCTAAGAAGTTTCAACCTAAGTACAATAAATGTTTTTGAATAAGGTAAAAATAGGTTTTGAATGGAACCCAAAACCATTTACAATATAGCAATAAGATAAAACATTTCAGCTTTTACCAAAAAAGATGCCTACAATGAAGACAAAAGCATGACCCAAAACAACCTGAGAGTAGACAACAAAAACAAAAAGAAACAATTACTAGCACAACTACCAGCAAGCTACCAACAACCACCCAGAACAGACTACTTAATATTAATAGTTTTCTCCACCTTCTTCTACAAGTCCTCCATCTTTTGAATGGCTTCTTTTAAATGTTTCAGCTCCTTAGGAATTTCAGGGACCCTCCTCTAGATACGACCCCTAGTTCTTATTCCCGGTCCAGCGTTCCCAGCCTCATCATCAATTGTTATGGTCATTTTTTCCAGTAGACTTTTTTCCAGGTAGTTGTGCATCATTTTCAAGTTTATAACTGAGGCATTAAGGCCCTCATTTGTGTGCTTCAAGATCTCATTATTATGTACCCATTCTAACTTATTTTTTCCATTAATTCTTTAAACTTGTTGTCAACCATCATTTTGATATCAACAATAATATCCTCATTTGGGTTATTGTTTTCTACCTTATCCAAAAACTTCTCTTCCAAATTTTCTAGCTTTGTAGTCAGGGTATTCGCAGTGTCCTCCATGGCATGAGGGTAGTGTTTCACTTCCTGCATCTCTTGAGCTATCCACTTATCCAGGTGAATACCATGACCTTCGGTCTTGTTAACCTTCTCTAGAATTGTAGCATCCATCATGAAGTGTAAAGACCCCTCCTTATGTCTCTCACCTTCCTCATAGCTCGACTGGCCCTTCCCTTCCTCTATTTTAGTTTGTTCTTCTTCTTTCTCTTTTGGTCTAGGGATTTCCAGACCATCTTCCTCCTTTTCTTCAAGTTCTTCTTCTTCAATTTCTTCCTCTTCAATTTCTTCTTCTTCACCCCCTTGTTCTTCTTCCTCCACATCATCAATATTTTCTTTTTCCTTCTTGGCCTCCTCCTGCTCATTTTATTCAGGATTTAGGCCCTCTTTTTCTTGAGCCTCCTCCTCTTTACTAGAGTCTTCTTTGGCATTATCCTCTTGGATGTTTTCCTTTCCCTAAGATAAAGGGCTTTTTTCACCGGCCTTGTCACCACTGTCCTTGATTTTTTCCTTGTCACTTTTATTTCCAACATCTTCACCACTATCACTAGCCTTTTTCTTGTTTCTCCTTCCCTTCTTGCTGGTTTCATCCTTTCTCTCAACCTCTCTATTTTCCTTTCTTTTGTCAGTGACCCTTTGAGGAATAGGCTCTGAGATAATGTCCCTAGCATAGTCTGCAATGAGGAGAATTAATCCTTCATGCAACACTAGGTTACTCACTTTCTTCCCGTGTTCTATAATACTGTTATTCAAAGAACTCAATAGAAATTATGGGAAAGAGATCTTCTTGTTGTGCCTAAAGTGGTTAGCTAGAACAAAGTTTAGATTATAGATTTTAGAGTAACACCTATCTAGCGTGAAATACTCAATCAACACCTTCAGCATTTTAGCCCAAAACTCCTTAATATTTATAATATCTACAAAATCCCCTTTTCTTTTAGTCATCAAAGCTTCTTCATCCACAGTTTTAGGAAAAAGCTTAAAAGCTTCAGAACCTAAACTCTTATTGTCCCTATAAAAGTGCATTCCATCCATGGATAAACCAGAAATTTTAGAAATAAGGGTAAGAGTAAGGGGGAAAGATTTCCCCATAAATTAACTTTGCCATTTACCCAGCCATCAGCAAACTTAGTAGTTACCTATTTATCATAGCCATGAAGCTTTTCAATGTACGGTGTCACCTCTCCTTTCTTCAACTTCTTCCAAACCTTCTTCTCTTGTCTCCATTTCTCATAGTCAAAAGGCTCCTCCCTTATCAGACCACCTCCCATATTCTGAGTGATGTTTCTATTCACTACTCTGGTTACTCTTGTTGTTCGAAGCTCTTAAAATTACCCAGAATCTATGTCTCCTCAATTCTGAAATAATGATCCTACACTTAACCTTACATGCATCTCTCCTCGATCATTGTTTCATCTTTGTCATCATTATTTTGAGTGGCTTTTCCCTCCTTGTGATTAATTTTATCATAAGTGATTAGACTTATGATCTTGGTTTTTAGATTTTCTTCCCCTATCCACATTTTGATGACATCATTATGGGCCCCCTCATTTGCCAGCTTGTCCGCTGGCTTATTACCTTCACGGTATATATGAGTGGTGTGGCTTTCTTGAAAACTTTGGATTATCATATTGATTTTATCGATTATGTGAGCTATAGTCCATGAGCTCACATTTCTACCATTAATGCAATTAATTATGTTGAGAGAATCACCTTCCAACCAAAGCTTTAAGCATCCCAAATCTTTAGCCAAATTCACCACATAGAGCACCACCTCAGCTTCTGCCACATGGTTAGTTTGAATTCCCAATGAAGACGCTATAGCTCCCAGATAATTACCAGCCCAGTCTCTTATAATGTCTCCACCTTCAGCCCTTCCATGGTTTCCTCTAGCAGAGCCATCAAAGTTCCCTTTTGACCATCCCATAGGTGGAGCAGTCCACATAATATTGTCTCTAGGATTCAGATCTATTCTGCTCTTCAAGTTTTCCTAGGAAATGGTGTTATCATTATTGAGTTTAAGATTCCACAATAAAGAGTCTTTCTTACCTATGCTTCTAAAGTTTTATATAAGGCTTCTGCACATAGAGTTAGCAATCTTATGAGGAGGTGCTATTTTTCTCTGAAGACTCTATTGTTCCTCTCCTTCCATATTTTCCAGGTGAAGTGAGGGAGAACAAGTTTCCAAATATCCTTAGCATTTTTGTCATGAAAAGGGCAATGCCATTGCTGAACAAAATCTTGGAATTTTTTAGTCTTAACCCACTTTAGATTCAAAGACATGAGGATAGAGTCCCACACCTCTCTTGCAAAGGAACAATGGATCATTAAGTGATTACAGGATTAAGCCTCTTCACAACACAAGAAGCATCTATTCAGCATTTGGAAAACTCTTCTAGTGAGGTTGTCCAAAGTGAGGATTTTATTCTGAACAAGCAACCAAAAAAACATGTTAATTTTTGGGATAAGATCTTTGTTCCATACCTGAGAGAAAAGGGGCTGGTTTTCATGAGGTATGAGGAGGGCCGAAGTAGAGGCAACTGAGAACTTGCCAATGTTATCAGGACCCCAAATTAGTTCATCAGGCACATTTACTCTGATAAACCAATTATTAAGTTGTTTATTCACCTCATTGAATTCGATATCCTTCAAACCAAGATCAATCCATTCATCATTGATCCAGTAGTCACTCACCTTTTCCCTGATAGTCTCTTTACATTCTTGGATTGCTATTTGCCATTCCTCATTATCAATAAGAGGCTTTTCCATCAACCATTTATCATTCCAAAACTAGATCTTCCTTCCATTTCCTAGCTTCCATCTAACACCTTTTCTTACTAGATTATTGCCCTTGCTGATACTATTCCAAACATACGATCCCTGGATGTCAGTTTGAGAGTGTAGAGTTCCTTTAAGAGAGGTGAGATGACATTTTCTTTTAATGATAGAATTCCATTCTTTTTCATCTTCAAAGATCCTCCATCATTGCTTAGCTAATAAAGCTTTATTAGTATTAGTAATGTTTCTGATGCCCAGCCCCCCAAATTTCTTAGGTTTACAAAGATTCTCCCAGGCAACTAGGCTAACTCTTTTTTTCTCTTCAACCCCTGTCCAAAGGAACCTTTTTTGGATTTTTTCAATAAGTTTGACGTACTTTGGAGGAATTTTGAACAAGATGAGAGCATAAACTGGAAGATTTTGAAGAGTTGCCTTCAACAATTGCACTTTTCTAGCTTGGCTTAGAGTTTCCCCTTTCCATCCTTCTAGTTTATTATTGAATCTATCAAGGATATCATTCCAAAAAAAGGCTTCAGGTTTCAAACACAGAGGCAAACCCAAAAAAGGACCAGGGAGCGTCCCTATCTAACAACCTAAAATGGAAGAATTTTTTTCTTTCTTTCTTCAGGAGTATTAAAAAAGTACAGAAAACTTTTCTCCCAATTTATAAGTTGACCAATAGCATTAGAATAAACATTGAGGGCCTTTTTCAAATTCCTCGCTTCTTTGATAGAAGATTCACCCATAAGAATCATGTCATCAAAAAATTATTCATGAGAACACTTGAGGCCCGAGGAAGAAGGTTGAAGGCCAGAAATCTAACCATTAATGACCAAACTTTTAATAAATCTCCCAAGGATTTCAGCCATTATAGTAAAGAGTATAGGAGAGATAGGATCTCCTTGTCTGAGTCCTTTGGAGGGTCTAAACAAGGGAGAGGAAACCCCATTCAAAATGATAGAGGAGGAGACCGTAGTCACCAGTTACATAATAAGTTTAACAACCCGCTGATCAAAACCAAAAGCCTGAAGAATTTTAGATAGAAGCTCCCAATCCACTTTGTCATAGGCTTTCAACAAATCCAGCTTTATCAAGAAACCCTATTTCTTATATTTCTCCAAAGAATGGATATTCTCATGCACAACAATTATGGAGTCCAGAATTTGTCTCCCTAGGACAAAGCCATTATGTTGAGGAGAGATAAGATCAGGAAGAAGTTTTAAGATTTTTGAAGTAAGGACCTTAGACATGATCTTGTACACAGAGTTACAGAGACTAATAGGCCTAAAGCTATCAGCTGCATTAGCTCCTGGTCTTTTTGGAATAAGAGCTATAAAAGTTGAGTTATGTTCCTTAAGGATAGACTTAGATCCAAAGAACTCTTTCACAACACAACACACATCATTCCCTATGATGCTCTAGAAGGTTTGGGAAAAGAACATTTGGAACCCATCTGGTCCTGGGGATTTTTCTCCTTCAAATGAAAAAATAGATCTTTTGATTTCTTCATCCTTAGGGATAGCTTTGAGGAAGTCATTGTCCTTAGTTTCTAGAAAATGTGGAATGGAGTGTAGGAGAGTTTTCTGATTCTCATGGTTAAGATTCTGCTCTTTAGAAAGGAGAGAGGCAAAATAGCCCATCATTTCTTCCCTTATTTCCTCCTCCCTTGATATAGTTCCCCTGGTAGTAACTAGAGAGTTAATTTTGTTCATTTCTTTATGCTTCATAGCCATAAGATGAAAACATCTAGTGTTTTTATCTCCTGCTCTCAGCCACAGAGACCTAGATCTCTACCTTCAGTAAGTCTCTTCTTTCAAAATGATATTGTGATAATATGCCAGGATATGATTTTCCTCTTTTTCCAAGTCCTCAGTCAGTCCTATACTTTGGATCTTATCCTTCTTTTCTTTTAAATCAATTTGAATCTTCCTCTTAATTTGGAAAATATCACCAAAGACATCCTTATTCCATTGTCTCACTTTTCCTTTAACATTCACCATTTTTTTGCCACTTGAAACATAGCTTTTCCTTCCACTTTTATATTCCACCATTCCCTTATTTTGTTTTCAAGGTCAGGGTGAGCAACCCACATTTTTTCAAATCTAAAAGGAGCATTTCTTTTACCATTGAAAAGATTAGCTGAAAAGGATATAGGATAGTGATCTGAACCAATACGGTTAAGGGATGAAAGATAGCAAGAAAATTTCACATACCACTCATGAGATAAGAGAACCCTATCAAGCTTAACCTGAATAAAATCTTCTCCCACTCTCCTATTAGTCTAGGTGTAGTTTATTCCTTCAAGATCAACATCCAACAAGCCTTCATTACTTATGAATTCCATTGAATCAACCCTACTTTCCACTTGAGTTATATTCCCACCTTTCTTATCTGTTTCTTTTAGGGGGGTGTTGAAGTCTCCCATAATCATCCAGTTCTCATCAGGATAAGATATCCTGAAGTCATGAAGCATTTTCCGAAGCTTAAGTCTTCCTAATTTCATGTTAGGGTCATACACATTAATCAAGATCCATGAGAAATTATCCTTAATGCTACTAACTTTAACTACCAGGAAATTATTCTCCTCTCTCAACAAGTAGCAATTATAACACTTAGAATTATAGAAAATGGATAGACCTCCTAATGCACATCAGAATCACTTCCAAAATTCCCCCCTTTTTAAGCAAATTAATTTTAGCAACCTTGTCTTTCAACATCTTAGTTTCTTGAATCAGAAGAATATCAGGTTTAGTATCTCTGACTAGATTCCTAACCACATCTTGCTTATGAGGTCCATTAAGACCTCTTATGTTCCATGATAAAAATTTCATTTAAGGAATGGGGAACAAACCTGATCGATGGTAAGCTGTCTTCCATCCACTATGTTATGTTTTGCTTCCAGCTCCTTCTGGTCTTTTTTAGATATTCTTCCTCTTTCTCTTTTAGGTGTACCTCTATCTGCTTTTTGTTGTTGGCCTCTTGTCTGGACACCACCTTGTTTGAATTGACCACTTTTGAAATATTTTTTCCTGATAGAGGAGTCTAGTCTTTATGATGTTCCATTCTAGGCTGGGATCCACATCCTTTCCTGCCTGGGGATTTTTTGTGTTCCTTGACTTCAATCCAGGGGTTTTTATTTTTCTCAACTTCAATAGACTCAAAATCATCATTCTTACCTTTTAACTGCTACTACCTTGAGCTTGAGTCATAAAGGTTAGCATTCAAAGCTCCACTATTGAGTTGATCTTCTACAACATCAACTCTTAGGTCATCAACATTCACCTGTTGACCTATCTTGGATTCATTCTCTGGGCTGGAGTCTAGACTATCTTCAACTCTTGAGATCAACTTAGGGTCTATTCCTGCTGAAGAATCAAGGGTCTCCTCTATTTTATTATTTGAGCTAATAAGACCCTAAGTCTTGACCATTTCCTCTTGGTTTTCTACCTCCTTTGGTTCTCTTGTTACTTCCTTCTCAGGTTCCGGTTCCTGTTTCTCCTCAAGGTTAGAACAAGGGTTCTAGTCTCCAAGAGGTGTTTGGTTATCCTCTTTTTTTTCCTCCACTCCCATTTCTTATCTCTTTTTGTCTCTTCTTCTTTCTTGTCTATTAGAGGCTTCAAAGGGAAATGCTTAGCCCAATGATGAGATTTCTTGCAAGTGAAACAAGAAAAAGGCACTGATTCATATTCTAGTTCTTGTCTCCACTTACCTACCTTTGAGTTAAGTGTTATGGTTTGGGGTAGCTCAGTGTCTTGTTGGATGTTAACATAGATCCTATAAAACACTTGTCTAGTTTGGGCTGGTGTCATCGGATCTATAGTTTGCAATTTCCCAAAGGAGCCTACTATAGCAACCAATATGTCCTCATGCCATTATTCCAAAGGTAAGCCAGGTAGACATACCCAGACAGGTGCAAAAATGAAGAAACTTTCATTATAGTCCATATTCATTGACCATTTCTATAGAGATAAAGAGGATTTACCCATCATCCAAGGGCCATCACACAACACTTTAGATAGATCTTCTCCATTGGAGAATTCAAAGGAAAAAAAACCTTTAGGCACAACTGCTACATCCACCTGTCCTTTGATTTTCCATTTCTGGTGTGTGAAAGATCTCACCAGATCTATATTTGGTCGAGGACCCATAAACTTTCCTATCAAAGTAGAGGCCATAATAGAAATAGTATGGTCCATGATTTGGTCAACTATGTTAATACCTATGTCTCCCTTAATTGGATTTGAGACAATATCAACTTTAGGGAAAGAAGATTTATCGATGGGTTTAACACCAAAAAGGTCCAACCATTTCCACTTACCTTGGTTCAAGTCACCACCATCTGAGGAATCTTTTTGTTATTTTGTTGTCCCTTCAACATTCTCATCAGTTTCAACCTTTTCCACCTCTGGTCCCAAGACAAGACTATTGTCCTTGCTAGGCTAGGCCAAGCTTTACCCACCAGTGAATTCCCCCTCATCTAACACTGGTCTCTCATCTTTTTTAGTTGACCCTAGCTTAGATTCCATAGTATTTCTAGGTTCAGACTCAAAAATTGCAGCATTTCCAAGTGCTTCTAGCTTCTTGTCTTGCCTTGAATTCAAAAAAATTCCTCGCGCTCTTTCTCCCCGTCCCTCTCACTCTCACTCCATCAATCCAACTACTTGGATGAAGAAAAAAAATTAAGTACAATAAATGTTACTATGCTAGTGAAGGTGTGATTGATTATGAATCTAAAAAGACGAAGGATGGAATTATGTTTATTGCTATCAAAGAAGAGAATTATATTTTCTTGAATAAAGAGAAAGCCCTAGTTACTCATGTTGAATAGAAAAAGATGAATGGGTTATAGATAGTGGATGTTCACATCATATGATAGGAGATAAGAAAAAATGTGTGAAATTAGAAAGGTGTGATGGAGGTGTTGTTAGATTTGGTAATAATGCTCCTTGTTTGATCAAAGGAAGAGGTTCTATAACACTTGATGGAAATAATAACACTGATGATGTTTTATATGTTGAAGGTTTAAAGCATAATATTTTGAGTGTTGGACAACTTATCGACATGGGATAAAGTTTAAAACTCAAAGATGGAAAGTGCATAATCATTGGGAAATCGGGTGAAGATATTGTATAAGGTACTAAGACTAGAGGTAATGTTTTTCATTTGAATGTTGCATAGACTAGATGTTTGATTGCTAAAATTGATGACGATTGGTTATGCCTTCAGAAATTTTGTCATGTGAATTTTGATAACATTGTGAAGATTAGTTCTACAAAATCTATGAGAAGTTTTCTTGAATTGGTGAAGCCTACTAATTCTATATATAAGGAATTTCAATTGGGAAAGATAAATAGATCTACATTTAAGAGAAAGACCTATATTTTAAATGGAATTTTAGATTTGGTGTATACAAATTTGTGTGGTCCTACCAGAACAAGAAGTTTTTGATTAAGATAAAAATAGGTTTTCAATGGAACTCGAAACCATTTACATAATATCAAAAAGATTACACATTTCATCTTTACAAAAAAAGATGCCTGCTATGAAGAAAAAAATAGGACCCTACCCAACCCGAGACAAGACAAAAAGAAATAGTTACTAGCACAACTACCAACAAACTACCAGCTACCAACCAGAACATACTACTTTTTATTAATAGTCTTCTTTGCCTTCTTCTACAAGTCCTCCATCTTTTGAATGGCTTCTTTTAAATCTTTCATCTCCTTTGGTGTATCAGGGACCTTCCTCTTGATGCAGCCCCTAGTTCTAGTTCCCGGTCCAGAGTTCCCAACATCATCATCAATCATTATGGTAGTATTTTCGAGTAGACTTTTTTCCAGATAGTTATACAATACTTTTAGGTTCGTAACAGAGGCACTAAGGCCTTCATTATTGTGCTTAAGGACCTCATTTATTATGTACCCATTGGAACTAATTTTTTTAGTTAGTTCTTTAAGCTTATTGTCAACCATCATTTTAATTTCAGTAGTAATATCCTCATTCAGGTTATTGTTTTTTACCTTATCCAAAAACTTATTTTCCATCTTTTCTAGCTTTGTTTTCAAGGTATTCATCGTGTCTTCCATGGCCTTGTGCTGATGTTTCATTTCCTACATCTCCTGTGATATCCACTTTTCCATATGAATGTTGTGGCAATCTGTCTTCTTAACCTTCTCTAGAATGGTAGCATCCCTCTTGAAGCCTAAGGAAGCCTCCTTTTGGCTTTCACCTTCCTCATGGCTTGACTGGCCCTTTCCTTCCTCTTTTTTAGTTAAGTCTTCTTACTTCTCTTCTGGTCTTGGGTATTCCAGACCATCTTTCTCCTCCTCTTCAATTTCTTCTTCTTCAATTTCTTCCTCTTCAATTTCTTCTTCTTTACCCCCTTCTTCCTCATCATCATCTTCTTCCATATTCTATGTTTCCTTCATGGCCTCCTCCTGCTCATTTTCTTCAGGATTCAAGTCCTCTTTTTCCTGTGCTTCATCCTCTTTTCCAGGGTCCTCTTCAGCATTATCCTCCTGAGTGCTTCATTTTCCCTGAGACAAAGGGCTTTTGTCTCCAGCATCGTCACCATTGACATTGGCTCTTTTCTTGTAGCTTTTGTCTCCAGCATCATCACCACTATCAATGGCCTTTTTCTTGATTTTCCTTCCCTTCTTGTGGGTTTTAGCCTTACTCTCTTCCTCTCTATTTTCCTTTCTTTTTCTAGTAACCCTTTTAGGAATAGGTTTTGGGATAATATACCTGGCATAGTCAACAATGAGGAGGATCAATCCCTCATGCAAAACCAGATTTCTCACTTTCTTCTTGTGCTCATTAATACTGTTGTTCAAAGAAATCAATAGGAAATACGGGAAGGAGACCTTTTTGTTGTGCCTAAAGTGGTTAGCCAAAACAAAGTGCAGATTATAAATTTTAGAGTAACGACCATCTAGTGTAAAGTACTCTATCAGCACTTTAAGTATTTTAGCCCAAAACTCATTGATTTTCGTAATATCTACATAATTCCCTTTACTTTTAGTCATCAAAGCTTGTTCATCCATGGTTTTTGGAAAAAGCTTAAAGGCTTCAAAACCTATACACTTATTGTCCCTATAAAAGTGCATTCCCTCCATGGATAAACCAATAATTTCAAAAATAAGGGTAATAGTAAGGGGGAAAGATTTGCCCCATAAATTAACTTTGTCATTAACCTAGCCCTCAGAAAACTTAATAGTTACCTATTTATCATAGCCATGAATTTTTTCAATGTATGGTGTGACCCCTCCTTTCTTTACCTTCTTCCAGACCTTCTTCTCTTGTCTCCATTTCTCACAGTCAAAAGGCTCCTCCCTTCTCAAACCTCCTCCCAATGTTTGAATGTTGTTACTATTCCAGCTCGAAATCTTACCAATTTTCCAAGACTCACGACTCAACTTTCTCTTTCTATTCATAACTCTTTAAATTACCTAGAATTTGTGTCTCATTAAATCCAATATGATGAACACACACATTACCTTACATGTAGCACTCCTCGATAATTGCTTCATCCTTTTCATTATTAATTTGAGTGTTTTTTCCCTCCTTGTGATTAATTTTATCATAAGTGATTATACTTATGATCTTTTTTTTTAGATTTTCTTCCCCTATCCACATTTTTGTGACATCATTCTAGGCCCCCTCATTTGCCAACCTGTCTGTCGGCTTATTGTAACACCCATTCAAACTTAAAAACTAAAAGATGAAAAACAAAGAAGAATCAACCATAAACAAAACCACATAGAACCATAGTAATAAAAAAAAAAAAATTCTTTTAAAATTATAAACTGAAACATATAATCATAGTAACTGCTTCTAAGAGCTTTACAGTTTTCAACTGAATTACATCAGAGTAATAAGAATACTCTTTATTCACAAACTTAGTTTCAGAAACAAAATTTCCTTCTTAACCAATCCTTTACATTCTACGAATAGTTCTGATAACTAAAAACCAAGAAATGATCTGCTTCCCATAAATCTTAACAACTGCTATCCACTGTCCCATACTCATTGATTTATCCATCTAAAACCTGAAAATCAAAAATAAACACAAGCGCAATTGCAAACAGGGCTCAGTCACATTGATTAAGATAATGAATCATCTCCAAAATTCTACAACCATAAAAGTCAGTATAATATAACAATTATGCAGATTTAAATACAGATGTTATTGAAATCTAATAACATATTTCCATTCTTTTTACACCAAAATCATCAAGCACTGTATCTCTTTCTAACAGAAATAAACTCACAAAGAAAATGACAAATTAATGATCCAATAGTTCATGGGTGTCCACATAAGGACCTATGCTATGTATCTGTAAGGAAACCTCGTAGTAATCCATTATGTCTGATGAAACCATAATGTTTTATCTTATTAATTGAAACCCATATCCCTTGAATTTATAATTATCACTTAATTAAACAACTAATAGAAATTCTTTCCCATAAGGATATAGACTAGTGTCAGTCACAACTGACAAAAATTCTATCACCACAAGGTACTAGACTAGTGTCAGCCCCCAATCTAAGGATCACACTTGCATTATCTTAAAACACTTGATCTAGAAATTAATGATAGCAGTGAAATGAACTACATTACACAATTCCACTAACACTCCATTTCTATTGCATCAATTTATAAAATTGAAACAACAATCAGAAATCCATTTAGATCCATGTTTCCATTTACCTTAACATACATTCTTAAACATGATGTTTCTCAAAATAAGAAAAGATCACAATACTTTATCCATCACAAATCCAATCAAATAATAATCTCCACATTAACTTAGCATTATATCTAAAACTGTACAATAAAATGTCCATATTGAAATCAATTTCATGATTCCATTGAATAGAAAAGAACTAAAATAATCATATATCAACTGAATCAACACAACACCCATCGCTTTTAACAAACATACAAGCTTGCCATAAACCAATTTATTATAAACTAATTTGCTATACATCCTACTCTATTAATTACAAGTTCATACTTTTATATACATGTTGGCATATGTACATGTATACACCACAGCTTGTGTATACATATACATATCCCAGCAGGTATATATATATATATATATATATATATATATATATATATATATATATATATATATATATATATATATATATATATATATATATATATATATATATATATATATATATATATATATATATATATATATATATATATATATATATATATATATATATATATATATATAATTATATAAACTTGTAATTAATAGTTCAGAATTATAAACATAGCATCTTTTATATACATGTTGGCGTATGTACATGTATACACCACGACTTGTGTATACATATACATATCCCAGCAGGTATATTTAAATATATAAATATAATTATATAAACTTGTAATTAATAGTTCAAGTCCATAAATACACATTGGAAAAAAAACCATACTAGTCATCTCAGTCCTAACAAAAGCACATCTACCTTATAATACTACTGAATCTGCCGATTACATAAAAGAATAACAGAATAATAAGAACCGTCATCTACATTTTAAACAAAAATACCAAAGTGGTCTTCCTTACTAACTGAGAAAGATAATAACTGACTTTCCTAAAAAATTCCTTGCATTTTCCTAATGTTGATACAAAACTATATTTCACACTTGTAATTATTTCTGAAGAATCATCTAGGTCGGAGTCAAGATTTGGTTCAACCAAAATATCTACATTTTCACTATTGACTGATACCAAAATAATGACAAACACCCATTAGACACAACAAACTTCGATACCAGATTCGGATTATAATAGTGGTAAGAATACCCGATTTCACCTTATGACCAAAGACTCTCACAAGTTGTAAACATTCTGTTGCTACAGTATTCCTAACAACAGGAATCAGTATGAGAATACCGTTAAAGAAGCTTATAGACAAAACTCATTCTGGTTTCAAATTGCATTTATAAGCTGATACTCATTCCCGATTAAACCCCTTAATACTGACCAAAGAAATAGTAAACATTGACACAAAACACACTAGGGAATAACCATATATCAACTGCAATAACTATATTCCCCATAGTTCGGCACAAACATAAAAAAAAACACTGCCAACTTCATACTCAGAACAAAGAAACCCATCAACACAATATGCTCGAAACAACATTTTAAGAACATGTATTTCAAATTCCTCCACTAATCATAACATCTATAAACTAGATAAACTTCTTAATCCATCCAAGAAGAAACCGGTTCATGACTGAACTCACAGAGAATACAATCACAAAACCTTCCATTCATCAACTAACTAACAGCGGTAATAAACATTCTAATATTTCATTTGCAGAAAATAAAATGGAAACAGAGGATAAGGTGAGAGAATGCCCCTGCCTGGTATTTGTGTGGGGAGGTAACCAAAGACCGAAATGCCAAAGCTAGCCCCTGCCCGGTGAGCTTCATAGTCAAACCCTAATCTCAACCACGAAGATCCCTTTCCACTGACTGCCAAAGTGTCGTGCAAAAGAAAAGCCCACAATGCAAATACATAGATGACAGTATGAAACACAAAACTTCCCAAATGACCACGAACAGAAGGGTAAAACTTGCCGTGAAAACCCCTTTCCATTCCAAGCAACTTATCAAATAAAATATAACAAGGAGAAAGAACCATTACTAACTATTTACCCAAACTGTCGCAGAAATACATGGTGAAAAATGGAGTCATAATTCAATTGCAACTTCTTCACCAGAGCTAATGGCGGACATCAAACACAAAATGAATTTCATTGATGAGGTCATTCAATACGAGCTTATCTCTTTCAGCATACACAATACATTCCCTACCAAATGTCCATCAACGTACAATCCCATAACCTGAAAATAGCTTAAACCCCACTAACACCACTATGCGATGAAAGTGCATTTAAACCCTGCCGTGATAAGTCATGTCTTCGAGCCAGATCATAAATAGGAAGGCTTAGGGATAGATAATATACATCTATGTTAGATATCATTAGTCGATCTTAGGTTAAGAAAACTAACTTAAGCATCAATGATAATAGCACATTAACAATGCCAAATTACTAACACTCACCAAACTAACCTCCTACTAACATACAAAATAGGGTATGCTAACTTAGATAATTCTTTAGTTTTAGTAAAGAAATACCACATAATTTCTAAAACAATCTCTCATAAATATATGTATAAATATACATATATACATATTTATTTATTTTGAACTCAAAATTGATTAAAATTAAATAACAACAATCTCTATATACTATCTGCAACATCAAGATACATTTATCCATAATAATAAAACCAATTCTAATTATGTTTAACATAATTATTTAGAATTCCAAAAATAATGAACCAATTATAAGACAATTGACCAACCATTTTAGTTGTACTTATTTTCACAATCATACCAATACTCGAATCTCTACTAAACTATCCAGTACCATTAACTCAAAAGTCAGCCTATACTAATTCTGACATCAGAAAATCCCATTAAGCTACAGAAATAGACATAATTCTCTGAGTGTCTGGCAGAACCAAAATACCTATTACAGAGATAAACATATTTATTCCAAACAACAAGGTTCAAATGAACGAAGTCAGAGTTCAAACTCATAGAAGTCTAATAGAAATATTGCTCCAGATAAAATGATGCTAATCAAACCAGAAAACCAACATAACATAACATTGAAAAGTAAAGCCTGAGACTGTCAGGGGCATGACACTTATGACCTTCACGGTAGATATGGGTGATGTGGATTTACTCAAAATTTTGGATTATCATCTTGATTTTATCAATTATGTGAGCTATAGTCCATGAGCAATCATTTTTACCTTTAATACAATTAATTATGTTGAGGGAATCACCTTCCAGTGAAAGCTTCAAGCATCCCATATCTTTTGCCAACTTCACCACACAGAGTGCCATCTCATCTTCTGCAACATGGTTAGTTTGAATTCCCATTGGTGCTGCTATATCTCCCAAACAATTACCAGCCTAGTCTCTAATTAGGCCTCCCCCTCTAGCCCTTCCAGGGTTTCCTCTAGCAGAGCCATCAAAATTCCCTTTTAACCATCCCATAGGAGGAGCAGTCCACATAATATTGTCTCTAGGATTCGAATCTGTCCTGCTATTCAAGTTGTCCCAAGATAAGGTATTGTCATTATTAAAAATAGGATTCCATAAGATAGATTCTTTCTTGCCAATGCTCCTAAAATTTTCCATAAGGCTTCTGCACACAGAATTAGCAACCTTATGAGAGGGTGCAATTTTTTCTCTAAAGACTCTATTGTTCCTCTCCTTCCATATTTTCCAAGTGAAGTGAGGGAGAACAAGATACCGAAGATCCTTAGAATTTTTTTCATGCAAAGGGAATTGCCATTGCTGAACAAACTCCTAGAAGTTTTGAGGCTTAACCCACTTTAGGCGCATAGTCATGAGGATAGAATCCTAGCATAGTCATGAGGATATAATCCCACACTAGAACAAGAAGTTACTATGTTGATAAGTAATTTATTCTTTTCATTGATGATTACTCTAGGATGATGTGGCTTACATTTTTAAGTAGAAATTAGAGATATTTAACAAATTCAAAATCTTTAGAGATATGGTTGAGATAGAGACATGATTAAAGCTGAAGTGTTTGAGATTTGACAGAGGAGGAGAATTTACATTAGGAGATTTTTTTTCTTACTACAAAGACCATGGAATAAATAGGCACATGTCAGCTTCATGAACACATCAACAAAATGGAATTGTAGAGTGAAGAAATAGGACAACCCTAGACACTGCTAGGACTATGATTTTGGAAGAAAAAGTTTCACAAATGTATTAGAAAGAGGCCATTAGTACTATAGTCTACACTTTGAAAAAAGTTTAGATAAAGCATGGAACAAGTAAAAATCCTTATGAGTTATGATATGGTCATGTCCTTATAGTGAAATATTTTAAAATCTTTGGAAGTAAATGCTATATTAAGAGAGATGAAGACCTAGGAAAGTTTGATCATAGAAGTGATGAAGGAATGTTTCTTGGATATTATAACAACAAAAAAATCTTACAAGTGTTATAACAATACGTTGAGGAAGATTGTTGAAATTGTTAATCTGAAAGTGGATGAAAGCTATCAGATAGGTGAAGATCTTGCAGTGAAGAGAATAATTAGGTTTTGGCTTCACAGAATCAAAATCAGGATTTCAATCTAAATGGATTGCTAGAATAAGATGAAGATGGCAATGAAGTAGACACAATAATATTCTACAAGAGGAAATCAGAAGACCCCAAGGTATGTAAAGATAAATCATACTCAAGATTAAATTATTGATGACAAAAATCAAGGTGTAATGTGTAATTCCCCCACTAGGGAACCCATGAGATATTAACCTAAAACATGTTACTAATTTTATAGAATAATTTTTTCCTTAAGTGTTTACAAACAATAATGAATAAACAAGCGAAATTAAAACATAAAGTCCATAAGTACACATAAACATAATCTTGATTTCAAATTACAAATCTGAAGGGTTCCTTGATGGAGAAACTACATAAATACAATTACATTTATTAATTACAATAATCATCTAAATCATCTACATATTACATCATAAATACATCTAAATAATGAATTATGCATAGTCTCCAACATCCACTGCTCAAGTCATAGGGTATGTAATTATAATGAAGTAAAAAGTACAAATAAAGAAGGAATAAGAATAAGTCTCCAAGAAGATAGGATAAGAAGAAACTACAACAAGGATCATCTAACACTGGTACAAGAATGTTGGAGTCTCATATGGTAAAATAATCAAATTACCTCCTAACCTCATGGAAACCTGTGGCTCCACTTCCACTGTGTTGAGGGGATAACATCAGATCCTACTCAGGTAAAAATGCCAAAATCAATCAAGTAAACTAATAAATGATCTTAGAAGCTCCTATCTCAAGGGTACATCTCAAAATCAAAGGTACAAATACTAATCCAGAGGCAAACAACACATGTAGGAAACCTAAGATTAAATCAAGGAAGTTTTATCACATATGTCAACCCCTTGGAACAATCTCACTGGACTCCAAATCCCAAGTGTGATCATATGCGGAACCTAAAATCCTATTGTCTAGATAAGGATAACCAAGCATGCTAGACTCGTCGTCACTACTAGATGAGAAAGCATCTTCTCCCATTCTCATACTTAGCCTATACTAGCACTCAAGGCATGGGTGGAGAAACCATTATCTTATTAGTTTATTTTAAAACCCCATTTAATTTATATTATCACTTATTTAAGTAACCTACTAGAAGGATACTCAGGTAGCCACTTTTAGGCTCCTCCGCCTCCAAAGAAAGCCACTTCCCCTTTAACACCTAGATAACCTACCCTAGGTTCATAATTTCAAAACCATAACTTGAGGTCATCATAAATCATAATATCCAAATTTGGTTCCAAAGAATAACAAGAACACACAATAAACAATTCCAATAATAAAAATCAATTTCCATGAGGTTGGGTCACAACAAGATCAACTGCCACATAAGTATGCAAGGCAAACAAAATAAAACACAATAACCCTAACCTCCTCTTCCCCTCTAACCCAAACGTAGAAGGAAGAAAATAAAACATGCAAAGAATTTAATTAATAAACTAATTTGTAAAATTCCATTACAAAAATTAATCTATTAAATAATCACTAACATACTATAGTTATAATTACTGAATTAAATTCTAACACCTAATAAATCAATTTATAACATTATTAAAATGAATTGATCCTAGGTTTAAAATTACTAAAGACAATATAATTTCATCATAAATTTAATTAAAATAATCAACTCAATATCCCAATCCTATTTAGAAATTATTCTTTTATAATATTATCAAAATAATAATGTCACTGATAAATTATTCCCATTTTAATAATATTACATACTAACAAGAAAATAAAAAAATTAATAAATTAACCAAACTATATATATATTATTTATATATATATTTAACCAAGGGCTATTTTTTTTAACAAGGACATATATACATTTTTTTAACACAAATAATTTGAGAACCTAATTTCCCTATTTGATTTAATCTGGGTTTTCCCAATCGACTGTTAATTGTGATTTCTATTGTTCTTTTCAATAACTCCTCTAAATCCTTATTAGATCTAAATTTTGTAAAACAATATTCTGTAGGTTCTCAACCTAGGGTTGACTAGACACAATTTTCCTTTTATTTTCTCATAGTTTTTAACAAAGATGAATTCACATATGATCAATTTCAATAATTCTATCAATTCAAACCCTAAGGTTTTTCTACCATGAATCTTTCAATCCCTAATTGAATAAAAAAAGATTTAATTTTGAAATTCATAAAAACACCAAATTTCCTACAATTAGTTCCAAATATTCAACATGAAAGGAAAATTAAAAAAATAAGCATAATACCCAGGTCTAACAGGCACAAAGAAGATAATATTTCTGAAATACTAGAATTAACATGACAAGGGTTTTTAAATCCTACCTCAAACCACCAATTAAAGGAATATGAAAAAGACCAAAAATGTAGAAAAATCCAAGCTTTCACAGAAAAATTCTCCAATTTGATTCCTTCACCTAAATATTCAAACCTATGTATTGAGAATAATGGCCAAACCTTTCCAATATAGGAATTCGAACTCAACCATGCAATTTTGGAACTCAACCCAACTCAATAGCTTCATTTTCATCAATTCTATAATTCCCTCAATTCTAATTTGTAACTCAAGTATTTTGTCTTCCTTGTTTCTGTCAACTCACTTAGCTCTCAATTAAATAATTCTTTTATATTTGTTTATTCTAATTGATTTTTGCAACTAAATTGCATTTAAATTTAATTTAATTAATATTATTTAGTCTAATGTTATTTTCCACATGATAATTTATTTTCAATTAATAAATTATTTTTTATTTGAAAAATTGAATTTTGATAATTAATTAAATCTTTAAGAGAGTGTATTTAATTAATCTTCATTAATTAAATACTTTTATTGCCACAAATAAGCTTTTAATTAAATCTTTAAATTTAATAAATGTATTTACTCAATTTCTATTAAATACTCACATTTAAATAATTATATTTAGTAAGATCTAATTTATTTAAACCACATAATTAATCTAAATAATTTATTTAATCACAAAAAATATATCAACCAACCAAAGATCAACTGAAACTAATAAAACCATAACCATGCTCAAGGGAAAGGCTATGAACTCACATCACTTGGACGAATTCGAGAAGGGTAAAATATCATAAACTTGTCCACTATTCCAAGAAAATAAAATGGCCTAGGTTGGGATATGGATCTGAACATTATCTCCCCTCTCTTACCATTGAGACTTCTGATAGAGCACGCTCATCTTGACAATTTAGGGAAGTCAATGTCTGGTACCTGCAAACCTACATAAAAGACAAGCATGTACATACATACATACATACATATATATATATATATGGAAGGGATCAAAACATTGTTTGGATCTCGCAAGAAGATAACAAAGTTGTTGTCCCTCAACCATATCAAACACGTCAAACAGGAAGTAAAAGAATACATGATAACCATACACATGCAAGTATGGGGTAAGTAAAAATCATAACCATAATCATCATCAAAGTAACTAACATCATCTAACTAAAAATATATAATATCCATAATTATTCAATCATCAATTCACCATGTAATGTCATACATTCAAACTCACATAATACTTGAAATAATCAACGCACACATAAAAGTGGCCTAAAAGAGTTTTGCAATATAAAACTAAAAAGTAAACTATGGGTGGGCACTACATGGTGACAAGAGGTAAGATTGCTAGGACTAAAAAAAATTTGATATCACAAGTTGAACCTAGCAATGTTAGTGAAGCATGCAAAGATGAAAGTTGGATTAAGGTTATGAGAGAGGAATTGGATCAAATTGAAAATAATAAAATATGGACTTGTTCCTAGACCTAAAAACAAAAATGTTATAGGAACTAAATGGGTTTTTAGGAACAAACTAAATAAGGAAGAAATGGTAATAAGAAATAAAGATAGACTTTTTTGAAGATGATTTTGTCCAATGAAAGGTATATATTTTGAAGAAACATTTGCCCATGTTGCTATAATTCAATCTATTAGGATGTTTCTTGAATATTCTACTTACAAAAATTTCAAAGTGCATCAAATGGATGTTAAGTCAACATTTATGAATGGAGACTTGGAAGAGGAAGTTTATGTTGAACAACCAAATGGATTTCCATTGACTAATTAGAGTGACATGGTTTTTTAGTTGAAGAAAGCCTTGTATGAATTGAAACAAGCACCTAGAGCCTGGTATGCAAGGTTGGATAAGTATTTGATAAAGATTGGTTTCAGTAAAGGTATTGTTGATAGTAATTTGTATTTCAAGATTGAAAATGATAAACCTTTTATCATTGAAGTCTTTGTGGATGATATCATTTTTGGAGGTGATGACAAGATGAGTAAAGATTTTAAAGATGAGATGTAGAAAGAGTTTGAGATGTTTATGATAGGTGAGATGAAATTATTTCTTGGTTTATAGATTATACAGTTGGATTCATGGATTTTCATGTTGGGATTATGGAAACATGTATACTAAGAGGGGAGGGGTGAATCGGTATCCTTAAAACTTTTCAAACTAAATCTTGTAAATGTCAACTTCAATAACTGACTGTGTAAATTCCATTCAACATACATCCAATAGTATAATTGAAATGCAAATACATGAAAGTAAATCAATAAAACATTCATGAAAATTCAATACACATTGACACATGTATTTGGTATCTCAAAAACCCTTGTTAGAAGGTAAAAACTTTGGTTGGCATGGAACCCACAAAGCTCAACTTCTGCAGAAATAAAGTTGTCAATTAAGGCTTACAAGACTGATCACTTGTGATGATCTTACCTTGTTAGGAGTAACAACAAGATAAGCTAGATCTACCTTGTAAAGGATTTTAGCAACACAATATATGTGTGCACTCGGTTAAGAGATTTAACTAAGAACAGTTAAGTTCAATCTGTTTAGAGATTTTGAATCTTCTACAATTGTTAGAGAGTAACAGTGATGTATGACCTACATGTAATACAACTCAAATGTTTGATTTTAGATCCATTAAATACAATAAAGATATCACCTTTTTGTGATGAGTATATCCTTCTGAACTTATTGGTAGCCTTATAACTATTCTATTAAACTGAATACTTCCTTTGAAATCCTTCAGTCAAAACCCTGTCTGAACTTCAAATGTCGATGAGTGCAGCTACTTCATGATGATACATGTCAAAATGACATCCTTACCATTTTATATCAAACTATTTTGACCTAATTAGGTTTTTAAATATCTTAGAAAACCTAATATCAATGGTTCAAAAAAATAATCTAGATCATCATTACATAGGAATCATCATTCACTAAATGATTACATCCATAATAAATATTCACCTTGATCTTGGTAAACCATTTTCTTACTCAGCAAAAATTTGTTCACCTTGAAGAATGTGCCATTCCAAACTTTTATGTGAACTCTAGATTACTCAAAAAATATTGTCTCGCAGTCTTGGTTATTACCGGTCTTCGGTAATCCTGTGCACTTGGTAACTATTAAATCCAGTGATCTCTCTTCTTGGTGACTACTATGTAATACCAATGACAATATCTAATCCATTTAGGAGTAACATTCTCCCCCTTTGGCATTAGTATCAAAAACTTACATGTATGCCTATTATAAAAGTTTGAACTCACAAAATTGTCACAAAATCAAAATTGTGTAAGCATAACTTAGTGACTCCCCCTATGAACATGCTCTCGGTAGATATACATATGTTTCCCCCTTTCTTGAAAATAATTACAAAGATTATACTTACAATTTGTCAAAAATCTTAGGATAGGATTTCTCAAGATTATCCATAAGATTCTCCCATTCTTCCTTGAGATTTTCTAGAGCCAACTGCTCTAAGCTTACTTGAGCATCCATGTCAAAAATGATCTCGGTGACAAAAATCTCAGGGGTGTCAACCAATTTATTTTTTTGGGTCACATGCTTTTGCATCACTACCAGATGTGGTAGTAACTCATCCTATAGCTCGGTCACCTATTCTATGATTTGTTCTTCTTCCTTTCTCAACTCAAGTCTTAACCGCTATATATGTTTCACTTTGGAATAATGCAATTGAAATGCATGATGCTTGATTGTAAGACAAGTAGCACTATCTTTAAGATCTTCATCTAACTTTCTTATCTTTTCACTAACCTCGGTAATGAAGTGATCTAAAGTGCATAATTATTTCAGAATTGTAAGAACTTTATCAATGATACTTTCGAAATTAGTTACAACTTTTGAAAGCTTTAACTTGTTTATAGCCACTGCTTGGCTGATCTTTTCAGTCAACTGGTACTAAATATTTTGTTTGACTCTCTCTTCAATCATCTACTCAGCATCTATTGTGGGGTGATTTATTATTTCTATGATCAATGCAAGTTGATCAAAAATGGGGGCAAATCCATCAATAGTTATATCAGGTTCAACTTGCATTAGGATCTCCTTGACATCCTCTAGCACCTTTGTGTTTTTAGTTTCTTTTCTCATCTTTTCTTGTGCTTTCTTTTGAGTGCATAGCTCTCCATATTTCCTGAGAGCTTCAGGATCAAGTGTCCTCGGGTCACATGCTGGAATTTTAATGATTTCCTCAAGTGTAACTAGACCCTTAGTTCCTCGGTTCTGCTTCTTCTTTTTCTCTTGCACACTAGAGGGAGAAGATGGTGCAATAGTGAGTTGAGCCTTACGCTCAAGATCTACCTTTGGTGACTCAGTGGGTTTGATTTCCTCCTTATTTTTCCTGATAATTGATTCTACAGTCTATTGTGTAGGGGCTTGTTTCCTTGTATCAGTGGTAGAAGTGTCTACCATTAACTCTATTTGTGCTTGATCATTCTCTACCTTTTCAATGGTCTCCTTACATGCTTCCTCACCCTTGTCTTCATTTGTATCTATTACCTACTTGGGTGGAGTATTATCATTTTGTGCTTCTGTAGCTATCTCAATAGCTTCTACCAGTATAGGCATATTATCGAGTACCATTTCTTAGGCTACCTTAGTTGCTTCTTCTTTACCAAGGTTCTCAGTAGCTCTGGTGATAGTTTTATCTTCTTTAGCCTCATCATCGGGGTCACCTTTTGTTATGTCTTCTATTATTATTTGTTCATCTCATAGAGTAGTTAGCATTTCTAGAATTCCTTCCATTACAATGTCAACAACAACTATGGATTCTTCTTCATTGGTTTCTTCCTTGGACTTCTTAGTATCTAAGATGTGAATGGCTCATCATCAACATTAATAGGCTTTCCTTCTTGTATGCTCGGTTGATGATCCTTGGTAATAATGTTCTCGGTTGGACTGAGGAGTTTTGTCCAAATGTTCCTACTCTCATTATCTACCTCTTGTAATTTTCCTTGTAGGATTTAATAAAATCAATTAAATCTCCTAAATCAAGCATTTATCATTAAATAATCAAGGAAAGTTAATTTAATTACCTCTATGCCTAATTAATTAAATCAAACCCATTAAATTCATGGCTAGAGTAATTAATTAAAAGAAATGAATTAAATCCCTCTCAAAATGACATGTCACCTTAAAGGGGACAACAAGCACATCTCAAGCCAATGAGAGGTAAACACATGGATCACTCACATGGATCAATCTTGGACGCATCTCAACCACTCCTCATGGATGCATCTTAATCAATCAAAATCTCAAGATTCTATAAAAGAGAATTTTGAAATCTTCAATTGGCTCCTAACTCTTTGATTTTTCTAATAGATAATTGAATCCATGATTTCATATGATCATAGCTAATTAGAAAACACTTCATTTTATATAATAGTAAATAATTATTGCATCAATGGCTTTTATAGTTAATTTTGATGAATTTGTTAGTTTCATTGCATTATTTTCTTAAATCTCTCATTCTAGCACACATTTTCACTGTTTAGGATTAGATTGAGAGAAAATTTAGAATCATTTTCATACTTTTTTTAGTTAGAGAGAAATAGGATTATTTCAATTGTTGTTTACTTTGATTAATTGATCTTTCTAACAATTGATGTAATGTCATATTGAAGTGTTGTGTTGCAGATTTGCAGGTCAATAATTCACACACACAATGATAATTTTTTCGGTATAGAATTGTATGTATTTATGAAGGTGATTTTAATTTCATTTTATGTGAACATCAAAGTTGTAGAAGGATGTAAGTGTGAATATTTCAGTCAAATGATTATCCATGAGTTGAATACATGACAAAATGTATATGTTGATTAACATGATTTCTTAATTTCTCAATGGATAAAAGATGGCTTAGGCTTCATCCTCAAGATTTTCCAATTAAAATGCTTGATTATGTCTCAAAGGTGACATGAAAAAAACATTTTTCTAAGAACAAAATAGTCTACTATAAAAATATAACATAATACTACAGGAGTAGAAAAATAAGCAATAGGAATAGAATAATGATGATGGGAGTAGAACAAAATGGGATAAAGATTATTTATTTGACTTAGTAATACACAGTGGATAATTTTAATGATATTAATCATTGTGTATTTCAAAGATTGGTATTGGTTCATTAAACTATGTGGGGATAATATTTGAGTTGTTATATTTTATAAATACCAATGGTTAATTACAATGTTAAAATTAAACTAGGAACTTGTTGGGTGATTTTCTATTCAATTTTATAAATAATAGACTTTATAACTACCAAATAGTTATTGTAAAAGATATGAAAGACTATTTGAATGTGGTTGGTTGGTGATTAAAAATATATACTAATTTTTTGAAAAACTAATATGGGATATTGAGAGTTAGTTGAAAAGAAATTTTAAAATATGAAAAATATTTCAGTGTCAATTAATAATAGCAAGGGTTTGTGTTGAGAAAAAGTGACTTTGGCTCAAAGGTATCAAAGAGATATAGATAGATATTTTTGGAGATGATGTTACAAATATAACATCAATAGAAAATTAGATATTTATGCTTCTTAACATGTGTGTGATGTTGTATGAATTAGAAGGTGTTCACTTTGCATAAAATGGGGAAGTGTTTTTATTTTTATGAAAAAAAGTACAGTTAAAGTTGAGACATAAATTAGATGGGAAGGAAGGTTTTAGAAAAAAGAAGGGGTAGATTAAAAACATTTCTCAATGATGATATTGAAGGTAGTAAATGTTTTTGTTAATACAATTGTTGGAAAGGCATCATATTGATCAAAGTCTAAAGATGATTGAGATGTAATGAAAACTTATCCTTGATGAATCTTTGGAGAAGAATGTTACCAAAACTTGAAGTTCAAATGGAGTCTTGAATGTACATTTAATGTAGAAGTTTGATTTCTATTAGGAAGGAAGTTGCGGCAGATTTTATAGTCTAAAATATAAATTTTATGAGAAGAGAATGTATGCACAAAGAAAGGACACATATTTATGTACAAAGATAGGAAAAATTTAATGATTTCTATATGAGTGATGATGGTGTCAAAAAAAATATTTTTCTAATAGAAGGTTTGTAGATTGTGGTTCAAGATAATTATTCTAAGTTTTCATTATCAAATATTTGAAAGGATTTGGTCTGGGTTTTTAGCTGTCATGACTATCAATACACATGAGAAAAATTTGATATCGGGTTTATAGAGAAACAATGTAACCCTCTGTACATATTTTGATTTGTTATTATTTGAATGAAGTTGATGCTCCTAAATTTTTAAAGGGGTTGGTGCTCCTAGGGTTGGTACCCTAAATGTATTCAGTGAGACTTATGTATTGCCAATGAGGCTTGGAGTTGGTGCTCCTAAATTATAACTAGTGAGGTTTACAATGAGGCTTAATAGATGTAGCGCCTCTCTCCTTTTCTTTATTAATGAAATCCTTATGGATGTATATTTTACATTATGTTATGATGGTTCCTTTGTGTTGTTGGATGAGATCTCTTGTGATTTTTTTTTCTAGTTCTGAATGATTCATTGTTTCCTTATGTGACTGGTTGATCTTGTTACAAGTAGTAGTTGTCATTGCACCAAAAGATCGACAAGTTAATGCCTGATACAACCAATAGACTTGTAGGAGACACAGGAGGTGGTTAAACCATCTCATGAATCCCGAGGAGAGTGCTGGCCATTTTTTCAACAATCTCCCTCTCAACGTTACCCGAGGGGATTCAAACCTATGACCAAGATCTAATACCACTTGTTACAAGTATTAGTTGGTGTTGCACCAAAAGATCTACCTATTAATGCCTGATACAACCACTAGACTTATATAAGACGTATGAGGTGGTTAAACCATGTCACAAATCCTGAGGGGAGCGCTAACCATTTTTCCAATAGCTCTCAACATATACTTGGATGGATATATGCTTGAATTGTATGATCATGTTGAAAATGTGAGAGGTTGGTACATCCTGGGTGATTTTTTTATGTCATTACATCGACGAGTTACTTATCTCCTTATTCCTAGTTGTAAGGACCATTGTGTTTGGGATTTTTGCATACCTAACTTAGGATGGTAGACCTCTTGAGACTATTTTTGTGAGTTATGTGGAATCATTTTATTTTCAATGATTTGGTCCTCAGATTGACTCTTTCACGTGATCTGGTGATTTTTCTCATCTTACAGTTGTATGCTAGCATTGTGAGATGTACTTGTTTCAATTCATTCTTGTGTTCATTTATGAGATTACTATTAAGTTTATGATGGTATCTGGTTTATATGGATTATGATGTGATTTGTCAGTTTCAATGATGTATGTGTTAGTGGCTACCTAATTACAATTTTTAATCATGTTTAAATGGTATTAGGATTAAGGATCATTATATATGTTATCATGATGTTGTTACCGAGTTTCAATGGTATTATCCTTTATCATGATTGATAGATATGTATTTAGAGATTTCACTTACATGTTCCTTAGTTATCGTATTATGATTATATTTATGTATTAATTAAATAAAATTATATAATTATGATGCATATTGAGGATTAAATATAGGACTAATGTTGTAATATTTTAATACATAAAATGAATGTGTGTGTACTATGTATGTGTACTTTGGCTATTTATACTATGTGTGCATGTTTTAGCGGTACTAGACATTTTCTCTCCCTAAGCTATAGGTTTGAGTGTGTCTTATCCCTGATAGTGGAATAGAGGATAGTTACATTGGTCTTTCATGAATTAGCCAATATTGTTTGTATATGGATTGTGTATATGTAATTGATATATTATACCTTCGATATTGTGTGGGTAAAATCTATACTTCATTTGCATTATTGTGTAATGCTAGTATATATCTGTCCATTAGAGTTGGTCTGCAATTGTCATGGTAAGTTAGGAGTTAATGTTGGTTTTTATCCTTATTAGTTATTTTTATCATTTTTAAATAATTTTTATGTAATATTATTCCATTTAATTTGAATTGGATAATTTAATCCATGTTTTGAGTTTGGGTTATTTAATTGGGTTTTGATTTATTGATTTTAGTATTTTTTTAATTTAACATTTTTGGGTTTCAGTGAAAAAGTGAATTATAATGTCAAATTAGATTTATTTTCTCACTCGTGGGTTTTGAAATTCAAAATTAGCTCTCAAACCCTGTTGGACAGGAATTAAATGTTTTATTGATTGGGAATGAATTTCTTGTAGAATTTTTGTGGGTAGTGACTCATTGGATTTGTGTTGTGATTGTTATACTTTTAATGGATGCTTAGCTGATTCCATATAGTGTAAAAATGTCCTCCTCCATTTTGTTGTTTTTCCCCATTTGGGGTAGGTAAACCTCATATCCTGATTTTTCCTTTGAAATTTTACTTGATACTTGTTGGATTTAGATCATGGGATGAGATGATAGATAACCTCAACTTATTTAGTTTGAATTGGTCCTTGTTGGGCTTTTAAACACCTAAATATGATTACATAAATTGGTAATCACATTTAGTTCTCTCCTAGCACATTATTGATTAAATATTTATTATTTAATTAATGTATGTCATCCCTCTATTTAATTAATGAAATCAAATAATTATATTCCAATTAATTATCTAAATGGAAACCCATAGTCAGATAAGTAATTAAATCTATTGAGATTTTTAGGATCGCTGCAAACGTAATAGCACTACCTAAATTGTATACAGTATGTGTTTTTCAAATGCAACAATCTCTCTTTCATTTATATTGAGAAAGAGGCTAGGAGAGACATGTCCCTTCATGGGACATGTCTTTTCATTATAATTTTATAATTAAACAATCATATATTAGAATAATATAAGTTTGCGTAATATGTATTATTAATAATATATATAATATAACATATATATATATATATATATATATATATATATATATATATATATATATATCACATATATATATATACAATATATTATTATTAATCAATATCTAAGTATTATATGTATTCTAAATGATCATACGACTGAAGCTACAAATATTAACACTCCCTCTTAGTTAGGGAGGATGATCAAACAAATGTGTAGTGGTCTCCCTTGTCAACACTTATGACCCTCACCATGGCTACACAAAACATCAACACTCCCTCTTAGTTAGAGAAGATAAAATCCATCAAGGTAATAAATCCATTAATTTTGAAAGAGATGAGATATCACCACACTGTGATATCAGGAGATATGGTATGTGTAGGAATATCAAGTCACATGATATTCACCATAGCTCATAAATATCCATGGTATATGAAATGACATTACATCTCATGATGTGTGCCATATGGATGCTAAGTTTACATAGAGACATGTCACTATGTGACATGTCTTATATGGTCCAATCAATATGAAAAACTAAGTTCAAAAAGATCCTAATATGATTCATATGGATACTAAGAAATCACATATCACATAACTCGTGATATGAAGTATCACCTAACATGTGACAAAATTTTATATATCACCTAGCACATGATATGAGGAATCACCTAACATGTGATACCAATTTTTACATATCACCTAGTACATGATATGAGGAATCACCTAACATGTGATACCAAGTTTTACATATCACCAAACACATGATATGAGGAATCACCTAACACATGATAAAGTTTTACATATCACCTAACACGTGATATGAGGAATCACCTAACACAAGATACCAAGTTTTACATATCACCTAACACGTGATATGAGGAATCACCTAACAAGTGATACCAAGTTTTACATATCACATAACATGTGATATGAAGAATCACCTAACACGTGATACCCAATTTACATATCACCTAGTTCGTGATATGAAGGATATAATATGCTCGAGAACATTACATTCTCCTTATATACCCCTATTATGGTATGTGCACTAGCATTACATCACATGATGTCTACCATAACGTGTAATGCCCAAAAACTACTGGGCAAAACACAACCAAATTTACTCTTTTTTTCTAAATCCATATGCTTATTACAATTAGAAATAGCTGATAAATGTCTTTTAAAAGTATGATGCTTTATTTCTTCTTTTATTCAGAAAATAAAAATCATTTTGTAATATCATGCATTGTATTGCTTAACTTAGAAAGTTTCATCATTTCATCAACCTAGGTTTTGCAGGATTTTAAGTCAATAATTAAACTAAACATTTTCAGACCATTACAATTTCATGTAACATAAATGTAGGAAACTGATTTAAAATTCATTTATAGATGCAGTAAATTTAACTTTTAAAAAAGCAATAATTTTACTAAGAAATAAATTTGAAATTCAACTAGTAATAAAAACCTTCTTCCAAAAGGATAATATATAAGCCTTAATTCCAGCCTATTCTCTTTTTACAATTACAATATCTTAGAAAACAATTAGAGAAATATCACTTGAGCTTAATACACTTTAAACATTTCTTTAAATTTTTTAACTTTAAATTGAAACTTGAAACTTGAACTTCATCTTCACACCATGCAAGAAAAACCTGCAACACAAAAACCTTTTTCACATGACCATGGAGGCTCATCTCCTAGCCTAGGCCATTTCATGGCCACCCCCAAGCTAGGGGAAACAACAAGGAATAGGTTAAAAATATTCTACACACATTAAACATACATTCAACATCTTGAGACATGAACAATCACATTATTACTCCCACTCCCAAGCTTGCACATAGGAATTCATAATTGATCCTAATATGGGTGAAGGTGGAATTATCTCATATGGAGATGCCATACTTAAACAAATTCTTACATGCCTTCACAAAGATCCTTCCAACATACCAGCTCATCACATGAGCATCAAAAAAACATCCCTTATGGCCCCTAAGGTATAACATAAGTAGGCCTCAAGGATGCCCATACATCGAAGCTCTCAAACACATGGATTCCCCAACTAAGCCCTTCAACCCAAGATATTCTCAAATCCTCCCAAGGAAGAGAATTATCTTGCACACCCATTTCACAATTGAAAAACACAAAAAGGAGAAACAAGGACAAAATATATTTACATAAAGAAAACAAAACATCACATACTCACACAAAAGATCCATCTTCACAATACAACAACATGAACAAAACAAGGAAGAACCACCAAACTTTTTTCTATGCAATGGTAATGGAGGTTTGTAGAAGAGCTAATCCTTTCCTTCCTAGCTTTTCCTTCCTTCTCAAAAAATCCTAGAATTTCCCAAGTCTCTTCATTTCAAATCCCAACTAGCATGGTCAAGAAGTGTCTCCTTTCTTAGTTTCTTTTCCTAAAGACTCTAAAACATTCCTCTCTCATTCCCTTATCCCAAAGTGAGTTAGGTTTCTAGATCCTAGCTAACTTGCCACTTTCCCTTTCTATGGAAATGGATTGCAATTCAAGACATGGAAAGGTGATTTATCCTAGAAAACATTCCCAAATTCGTCATTACCAAAGATGACCCACTTAGAGAGGCAATATGGAAGCCTAGGGAAGTGAAAATGGTGAAATTTAGCCCCCTAAAACATGCCCACGGCTTGGGGAACTAAAAACCAACCCTAACTACACCTTAAGACTCCAAATAACCCTTCAAAAACCCTAGTTAAGTTTACATCCGAAAATGGAATCATGATGACATAACCCTAGTTCCCTAAACCACTAACCAAGCCTAGGGATACACAAGATAACTGATGTGAGTGTTCCAAGGTGTGCTTGCACTGCTTCTCAAGAGACCTAGCTTGTCTCTTCTAGGTACCTAGTCTCCCCTAGGTCTTGATTGGTTTAGATAATTCACTAATCCCAATCCTAACTCCTATCCAAGTTTTTTATCCTTTGTGCTTAACCTTAGAAGACTAACACCCTAGTTTTAGTAATTTCCTTCACACTCACTTAGAAGGCTCTAAGTGCTAAACCTTCACTAATGTCATCCTTCATTACAGGGACTTTCTCCATCATGAAATTGTTCATATAATTTCCAATTTGAATCATTTTGGAAGGATCTTGCATCATTTTTCCATCAGCTTCACTAGTTCACCATAGGAGACCTTAAAGATAGGTTATTTCCTTGTAGCCTTTACTAGTCACTTTTTCTCCTTTTGGAAAAACTTTCCCAAAAAAATTGTCAAACTAAAACTTGATTCAGATACTCTTTTGGAAGTTTTAAAACATTCATAAGGGTTTTGGGTCTGACAGTGACCGTATAGGGGGTTCCTACAAACTAGGACAATAGGCCTAATTTCTAGGACTGAATAGTGAAACTTGGTTGAAACTTGCTCAAACCAAATCCTTGGTGATTGCTATGACCTCCATATGCATAGAATGGTTAGATATGGTGGTCCCCTACTTGAAAAAGTCTTGGAGAAGTACGGTGCCATACAACCCTGCATAAAGTCTTTAAATCTTCATTATTAGACCTCTAACCGAGCTCCTGTATGCTCACCTAGGGCCTAATGGTATAAATAGATCTCCTTCCTTTAAAGACTCCTAATCCTAAACCTATATACAATGATGACTTCCCTAACATATCCATCCTTCATGAGATGATTCCCATGGTTAGATTTCATGGGAGAGCCATGAAAGCACTGGCAGGTCAAAACAAAACTAGTGGGACTCTAAAACAAAGTCTACTTTAACCGACACCCTAAACCTACTCAAAAAACTTTTCTATTCAAATGAAAAAGTCTTCTAATAGTCTATTGAACACTCAAAAATCATTGTATTGAAACTATCAATCCATCAAGTATGACTGTCAACACAAAGTCTCGAAATTCCCTGGTAAAAGCACTTGCAGAGCTCTATTCACATACTTCAAAGCTATTACAATGAAACTAACTGATTGAGGTTAAAATCTTGGCTTACATTAGATGCCAACTCCTTTATTGTAGGGCCTCTTTGCTGAGCACCATCTCCTAAACTTTAGGGAATCCAAAGATACCCGATTTGCATACCATTTTTGCAATTAGTGCAAATCTTGATGACAACTTCTTCTCAACACTTGGAAACTTTCTCATGTGCCCCAATCCTATATTCTATGACTCCTAACCTCCTATTTTTCAAGGATACAAGGCCATTTATGACCTTATGGCATCTTTACAATAACAATTATGTGTTTAGAACACATTTAAGACTCCAACCTTAGCTAAGCTCCTAACACTAAGAAATTGAAATAACAACAAACAATGGTTACTTAGTGACCTTAGTCTTAGTGAATAATTCACTTAGCCAACAATGAAAATGACCTTCTAAGGTCTTCAAGAAAACTAATCTATCCTCTTGACTTGGCTAGAGTCAAGTACAAGCCAAAAACATTTGAACAATGGAGGCTAGCCTAGGTGCTCCTGCACCATCCTCCCCAAAATAAGAAGTTCAATCCACCCTTGGATTGATGATGATAGGATCAATCCCCATTCTCTTGAATTCTGACTCTTTGATCCATATGGCATGATCATCACTCTATCCATACATCTCTATGAGATGTTCCTTGTACTCTTTTTTTCTATTCTTTTTATATATTCTTGTGTCTAATATGTTGTGTAGTAGGCAATTGAAACTCTTCCACATCTCTGACTATATCATCAAAACTTTGTTCTATGTCTGACTGTGGTCCTTTGTAAGGAACTAAGTCTACAATATTGAAGATTGGTGATAGTCGACTGTCCTCCAATAGTTCAACCTTGAAGGAATTATCACCATACTTAGCCAATATAGGATAGGGTCCTATCGTCCTCATTTAAAGCTTATGAGGGACTCCCTTCTATAGTCTTGACTTGTTAAGATTTACCATGACTAAGTCACCAACATTCAACTCAATTTTCCTTCTAGTTTCATCCACCCTAGCCTTGTGTTTCATGGTGTTCTCTGGCAATGTCTTTCTCACTGTTTCATGCACTTCTTTCATAGCATATGCAAATTCATCAGCATAGGCACTTGATTTTACTCCATCTTTAAAATCCCTTAGTTCATAGACACCTCTAAGATGTAGTTCATAAACTATTTGAAATGGACTCTTCCCTGTGGATCTATTTATGGTGTCATTGTAGGCATATTCAGCTTGCCCAATCAACTGATCCCATTGCTAACCATATTCCTTAGTCAAACATCTTAGAATATTCCCAAGGCTTCTATTGACAACCTTAGTCTGACCATCAGTTTGAGGATGGTAAGCTGATCCAAAAGACAAGTTGGTGCCCAATCTTTGCCAAAGAGTCTTCCAAAAATGACTCATAAACTTAGTGTCTCTGTCTGACACAATGCTGATAGGTAACCCATGGATTCTCACAATTTCTTTGAAGAATAGAGAGGCTATTTGAGTGGCATCATTGGTGGTCTTACATAGCACAAAGTGCTCCATCTTGCTAAACCTATCCACAACCACATACACACTATCCATGCCTTGTCTAGTCTTGGGTAACCCAACTACAAAATCCATGCTTAAACATTCCCATGGCCTAGTAGTGGTTGATAAAGACCAGCATTTGTAGAAGTTCCCTTGGCCTTTTGACATACAACACAAATTTCCACATACCTCCTAACATCAAGATTCATTCTAGGCTAGTAGTAAAACCTTGAAACAAGGTATTGAGTCTTAGTGATCCCAAAGTGACCACTCAAAGCACCATTATGCTTTTCTTGAATCATATTCTCTCTAATAGAGCCTCTAGGAACACATAATTGATTCCCCTTAAACAAGAGATCACTTTTCAAATTATATTCAGTGTATCTACTATGAAAATGATTCTTGTATTTAGCACATACCTTGTATATGTCAGCAAAGTCCTCATCATTTGCATATAGATCCTTGAAATGATCTATCCCCATGCTTTTCAACTAAATTTCTTGGAGTGTGAGGGCTCTTCTTGATAGTGCATTTTCCACATTATTTAGAACACCCTTCTTGTGTTTGATATTAAAGGTGTATGCTTGTAGATACTCAACCCACTTCATGTGCTTGTGACTCAACTTCTCTTGTGAATTCAGGAAACTAAGTGCTTGATTTTCTGAATACACAATGAATTCCTTGGGAAGAAAGTAATGCCTCCACTTTCTTAGAGCTTGGACCAATGCATACATTTCTAGGTCATATGAGGAGTATTTCCTCTTAACCTCACTCAACTTTTCAGAATGGAAAGCCACCAATTTGCCTTCTTGGCTTAGAACAACCCTAATTGCTACATTGCTAGCATCACACTCAATGGTGAATAGCTTCTCAAAGCTTGGCAGCACTAAAATAGGTTGGGTAGCTATCTTTTCCTTCAACAACTCAAAGCTCTTGTTAGCATCTTCATTCCAAACAAACTTGATTTTCATTCCTCCCTTGATAGTATCCTACATAGGCGCACAAATTGCACTTAATTGTCTTATGAAATTTCTATAGTATTGTGCAAGGCCTTGAAAACTTCTTACCTCTTTTGTTGTCCTTGGAGTAGGCCAATTCATGATAGCCTCCACTTTTCTTTTGTCCATTTTTAGATTACCATGTGACAAGACAAACCCAAGGTACACTAGCTTTGTTTGGATGAACTCACAGTTCTCCAAGTTGATCATCAACCTCTCCTCATGTAGCTTCTTGAAATCAATATCAAGATGTTCTAGATGCTCACTCCTTGTCTTGCTAAAAATAACTATATCATCTAGATATACAACTACAAACTTGCCTATGTAGTCTTTGAGGACTTCATTCATGAGCCTCATGAATGTGGAGGGGGCATTTGACAATCCAAATGGCATGAAAAGCCATTCATACAACCCTTCATTAGTCTTGAAGGTTGTCTTCCACTCATAACCTTCATGGATTCTGATTTGGTGATAACCACTTTTCAAGTCTATCTTGCTATAATACTTGGCTTCACCTAGATAGTCCATTAAGTCTTCAATCCTAGGGATAGGGAACCTATACCTTATGGTTATCCTATTGATAGCCCTTGAGTTAGTACATAGCCTCCAATTTCCTCCTTTATTAGGTGCAAGTATGATGGGTACAGCACATGGACTTATACTCTTCCTAATTAGGCCTTGGTCTAAGAGCTCTTATATTTGTCTTTGTATTTCCTCATTTTCTTGAGGGCTCATTTTGTAAGCAGCTTTGTTTGGTAGGGTAGCTCCTGGACTAAGGTCTATCCTATGGCTTATGGCTCTTCGAGGGGTAAGGTTGATGGTTTTCCATCACTTACAATGCCTTGGTAAGTCTACAACATACCTTGAATCTCCTTTGGTAACTCTATCTTCTTAGTCACCTTTCCTTCATCTCTCTCTCTTGGTTTCAACACCAATGCATAGCCTATACCTTCACTCTCTTCCATGGTTTGTAAGAAATCTTTTTCACTTACCATAAGAACATTTAGACCTATTGTCTTTACTTCAGCATCCTCCAACAATGACTATATTTTGAAGGTTACATTGTCCTTCTTGAAAGAATAAGAATTCTTTCCTCCATCATGTATGGCTTGGCAATCAAATTGCCATGGTCTACCTAGGAGAAAATGGCATGCATCCATAGGAAACACATCACATAAAACTTTGTCTTTGTACCTTCCAATGGAGAACTCCACCCATGTTTTCTCATTCACTAACACATGTGACCTTTATTGAGCCAAGTGACCTTGTAAGGATTGGTGTGGGGTATCCTTGTCAACTTCAACTTGCTAACTGCCTCCTCTAACACAATATTGTCAGTAGAGCCTGAATCTATTATGACCCTACATACCTTCCCCATAATCTTGCACTTAATCCTAAACAAAGACCTTCTTTGGCTTGGCTCCTCCTTCACCAGCTCCTTGATTAAAGTTCTCCTCATCATAAGGTTCTCTCCTTCCTCTAAATTTAGTGGTACTTCAACATGCTTTTCTACTGCATTAGACTCATTTTGAACTAAGTTAGTCCTCTTATCACCTCCTTGTGATGATCCACCTTTCTCCGGGCATCTATAGGTAGGGTGACCCATTTGATTTCAATGGTAGCACTTCATATTGGCAAAGTAGTTGCCTCTTCCTCCTTTTGATGAATTAATCCTTCCTCTAGAGCTAGAACCTCTTCCTCTACCACCTCTACTTGAGCTTCCTTCTTGCTGCTCACTAAACTTTATGTCACCTTGAGCTCTTGAATCAAAACTTCTTCCACCATAGCCACCTCTTTGACCTCTACTATCCTTTCTCTTAGCTTTACCTTTAGAGGTTTCTTTCTTCCTCTTTCTTTTCTCCTCTATCTTCAAGGCCATTTGATAGCATTACCTAATGGATTTGAAGTTCACTAGGCTCATCTCTTCTTGAATTGACCATTTGAGGCTATTCAAGTATCTTGCAAGCTTGATGCTCTCCTCTTCAACCACCTTAGATATCAAACATAGCTTTTGAAACTCCTCGATGTAGGCTTGGACATCTAGTTCCTTTTGCCCAAGATTGTGTCTTCTCCTATGAATTTTAACTTCATAATCATCAAGAAGGTAGGTTTTCTTCACTTTGGACACCATGCCCTTCCATGTCACTATAGGACCTTTTCCATTCTTTTCTCTCTCAGTTTGCACAAACTTCCACCAAGTAAGAGCTGAACCTCTTAGTCTAGACTTGGCCACCACAAATTTTTGTGCCTCAAAGATACCATCACATTCAAAATAGTTCTCAATGTTGTCTATCCAATCCATAACTAAATCTGGATCCATTTCTCCACTAAATAGTGGCACACCTTCCAAAGCTTTACCACTCAATGATTTTAGTACCTTTAAGAATGGCTCTTCTGGAAGAACAAGGTCAAGTGTTGATGCTTCCTCCTCCAACTCTAATTCCTTCTCCCTTGCTTCTTTTTCTTCCTTTAGTTCAATCTTCTCTTTGACCTTATCTGCTTTGTCTTGGACTTCAACCAAGAGCTACTCCATTTGAGCTAGTCTTTGCCTTAGCAATTTGTTATCCTCCTCTTGTTCCTCAAGCTTCTTAGCTAATTCAGAATTATTCACCATGGTTCTACATGGTGTATTCTCTCCTACTAATTTAGGAGACTGCAACATCAACCACAAGCCTGATCAATTCAAGCTCTGATACCAATATGATGTGAGTGTTCCAAAGGTGTGCTTGCACTACTTCTCAAGAGACCTAGCTTGTCTCTTCTATGTACCTAGTCTCCCCTAGGTCCTAATTGGTTTAGATAATTAACTAATCCCAATCCTAATTCCTCTCCAAGATTTTTATCCTTTGTGCTAAACCTTAGAAGACTAACACCCTAGTTTTAGTACTTTCCTTTACACTCACTTAGAAGGCTCTAAGTGCTAAACCTTCACTAATGTCATCCTTCATTGTAGGGACTTTATCCATCATGAAATTGTTCATATCCTTTCTAATTTGACTCATTTTGGAAGGATCTTGCATCATTTTTCCATCAGCTTCACTAGTTCACCATAGGAGACCTTAAAAATAGGCTATTTCCTTGTAGCCTTTACCAGTCCCTTTTTCCCCTTTTTGGAAAAATTTTCCCAAACAACTTGTCAAAATAAAACTTGACTCAGATACCCATTTGGAAGTTTTAAAACATTCATAAGGTTTCTGGGTCTAACAATGATCGTACAGGGGGTTCCTACAAACTAGGACAATAGGCCTAATTTATAGGACTGAATAGTGAAATTTGGTTGAAACTTGCTCAAACCAAATCCTTGGTGATTGGTATGACCTCCATATGCACATAATGGTTAGATATGGTGGTCTACTACTTGAAAAAGTCCTGGAGCAGTACGGTGTCATACAACCCTGCATAAAGTCTTTAAATCTTCATTATTAGACCTCTAACTGGGCTCCTGTCTGCTCGCCTAGGGCCTAATGGTATAAATAGTTTTCCTTTCTTTCAAGAATCCTAATCCTAAACCTATATACAATGATGACTCCCCTAAAATATCCATCCTTCATGAGATGATTCCCATGGTTAGATTTTCTTGGGGGAGCCATGAAAGTACTGGCAAGTCAGAACAAAACCAGTGGGACTCTAAAATAAAGTCTACTTTAATGAATGCGCTAAACCTACTCAAAAAACTCTACTATTAAAATGAAAAAGTCTTCTAATATTATATTAAACACTAAAAAATCACTATATTGAAACTATCAATCCATCAAGTATGACTGTTAACACAAAGTCTCAAAATTCCTTGGTAAAAGCACTTGCAGAGCTCTATTCACATACTTCAAAACTATTACAATGAAACTAACTAATTGAGGTTAAATTATTGGCTTACATTAGATTCCAAATCCTTGATTTTAGGTCCTATTGGCCAAGCACCATCTCCTAAACTTTAGGGAATCCAAAGATACCCGATTTGCATGCCATTTTTTGCAATTAGTGCAAATCTTGATGACAACTTCTTCTCAACACTTGACAACTTTCTCATGTGCCCCAATCCTATATTATAGTACTCCTAACCTCCTCTTTACAATAACAATTATGTGTTTAGAACACATTTAAGACTCCAACCTTAGCTAAGCTCCTAACACTAAGAAATTGAAATAACAACAAACAATGGTTACTTAGTGACCTTATTCTTAGTGATTAATTCACTTAACCAATGATGAAAATGACCTTCTAAGGTCTTCAAGTAAACTAATCTATCCTCTTGACTTGGCTAGAGTCAAGTACAAGCCAAAAACATTTGAACAATGGAGGCTAGCCTAGGTGCTCCTGCACCAATAACCTAAAGGGTAAGGTAGGGTCCACATTCCACTAAGGCATGTCAACACACTACACAAGTGTCAAGTGACACCTCACAAAAAGTACACATCACATTACACACTTGGCATACCTAGTGGATATTTAACATTTACATTTACATTTACATAATTACATTTACATCAAATTATGCATTTACAAACATTTACAACATCATTCATACATGTATCACATTTACAAATAAAGTCATGTAAGAACAAGGTTGTTCTCTTCTTAGAGCCAACCTTGGCTTAAACTAATTTTCACATGGATCCATCCTTGTTTCCCCATATTTACAACCATGGTCATAATCCTGCACACTTGATTCTGATGTCAGTACCTCATAAATTCAATGCATATATAATCATATCGAAAGTGAAATAATAACATCTAAACTCAATATATATAAAGGAACTGCATTTCATGAATCATAAACATAATCCACATTATACCCTAATTATTAAAACATCAAAATGTAACTTCAATTTCCACATAAACAAGCAACCCTAAGTTAAATCATTGAACCATTACACTATCAACATTTTACTATTCTATAAGATAACGTAACAAGTGCAGAATTCAGAATTTCATATATCATTAGGTAAGCATGAAACCAATATGAGCATATAAAGAGTACAACTAACATCATCATCATATAAATCTATAACAAACATCTCATAAGGTCTAATGATAGCAAGTCATAATTCAAAATAGGTCTAATGTCTCTAAACAAAGTATCATCAAGATAAACCAAGTGTCAAAACAACTGTCGAGCTAAGATGGGTTGGGGTAGGACCTCACATAATGATATTGTGTCATGGCATGTCTATGGATATTACATCAATACATAATATCCACCATGAAGATCTCTAAATCATTTATGGTTTATTTAATGATATCAGCCTTATGATATCTACCATGATGTCTAAGAGATCCTAACCATCATGACATGTCCACGGATATCAAGTCACATAATATCCATCATGATGGAGATGTTTCAAAGTCATCATTTCACAACATCAATCAAATACAAGTGTTCATTGTTGAAAAGTCATCACCTTTCTCTAATGTTCACATGAGGGCCCATAAGTCATGGAGTCACACACATGACACCCACCTTGACTGATCTCAGAGGATGGATCCACCATGGCTCATCCTAGAGGGTGGAAACAAGGGCTTTCACCTTATACTTCTCTCTCAAAGAGATGAATGAAATAAAATACAAAATAATAAATCATAGATGTTGAAACTCCTTTTCATCTAAGGCTTCGTTCTCCAATATATGAAATTTATCTTGAAAGTACACAACCTTTTCTCTAGCAAGAAACTTTGGTGAGAATATCAGCCATTTGTTCTATAGTGATAATGTACCTTGAATAACATACTTATGTACTATATCTCTTATATAGTTTGCATCACTATTGGTGAACCCCAAGTTATGTAGGAGTTAGCATACAGGTATTTCAGCTAGTACATACAGGAATCATCTCATGATCATAGTCCTTTGACTGCAAAAACCATCTCCATTGTTGAATCCCTCTAAACCAATATAACCAAATTCCTTGGAGATCAAAGTGAATCAGATCCTCTAGATGCTCCCTTTAAATTTTAAGGTCTTGCAACAACATCCTAACCTCCTTATCCAAGGTTGCTCTTAGATGAGCTATCAAACTCCCTCTGAATCTAATATCAACCTTCTACCAGCAGGTCATGTATTTGTTCTTTTGTCTGCATCAAGCTCTTTTCTTGAATGCCCTTTGATCCAACAACTTATCCATCTATCTAGAAATATCATGACCTAGATATCTGCATAAAATCCTTCTAGCCCACTTACATGGTACTGCATCATTTGAATCAGAATCCTTTTCCTTTTATAGTTTCCTAGTCACTAGGGAAAACCATTTCGATATGGTTTACTCCCTTTAAATCAATATGACCAAGATCCTCTAGATGTTTTATTGACTCCCTCTAAAGCTTTGAGTAATAACATCAACATTTAACCTTCTTGTCCAAGGTTGCCTCTGATGATTCGTCAAACTTCTTCTAAATGTGATATCAACCTTCTGACCTTCTCGTCCAAAGTTGCTTTTCTAGGTTTATTCCTCTAGATGATATTTTCTTTCTTTGAAAAAATATTTCAGCCATCAACTTAATCCCATGACTACAAGAATCAAGTTCTTGCTCTCTTTAATGCAATCACATATGTCTCTTGATTTGTCCTGAAAGTATTTCAAATAGAGATATTATAAATAGTTCATAAAACTAAACTATCTCAAAGAGAAATACCAAAGATAGAAGCATGCAAGATTTACTATCCCAATTTTATAACATGAATTAATGACTTAAAGAACAATTTATGAAGATTATTCAAAGGTATGAAATACTTATCTCTTTTAGATCTAGTCTTGAGACAGGTGACATGACTGTAGTAAGGTTCTTTCTTTGCTACATAACTGGTTACAAGAAAAGCACCAAGAATGTCACAACTGTGTATTATATATCTACTATCTTCTCCTTCTTTATTGCTATTATTTCTTGGTCACGTAGAGAAGTCATCTCAACATGCTCTTCTCCCTATGAACCAATATAATCCCAGATACTCAATTTACACAAATCCTCTAGATGCTTCATCTATTATAGAAGGATACCCTTCTTACATGATTCCAATCATAGAGGATATCTTTCTCCAAGAATGCAATCAAGTCTAAATTGTCTCCAAAAAAGTTCCAATGATAGGAAAATAAGCATGCTCCACTGCTGCTACTGAGATTTGAAGGCTTTCCTAATTTATCTCTCTTCAAGCTCTTCCTCAAATGACCTACAAAAGCTTCTCACTCAAACTAAAAGTTTGACCTCTTAGCATTGTCCAAAATATATGTATAATTAATCACCAATAATTCTCGATGTACTCTTGAAATTTGGTGACCATAGAATGAAGCTTCAACCAAAGATGGTAACCACTATCACTTTTCAACACCAATTGTATCAAAATATATCATAACAAGTTAACCTACTAATTCACACAACATCATAGTTTTCCTAGCATCCTGAAATATCTCATGGTTCATACTATAGACTTGTTATTAGTAGGTTGCATACTTGGAAAGATAGGAATTTATTCCATCTCTAGTTATGTGTATCTCACCTACAATTTAGACTCCAACCAATACCAAATGTTCTTGAATTTTTGTTGGAGAACGCTTAGTCATCTTATGGTAGCTTCTCAGAATACACTCTTGGTGATGCTCAAGAAATGTAGTGACTCATTCTCAAGTTGTCGAAGTCCAACAGTCGTATTCCTTTACAATATGTTGCACTAATAGGTAACAATGATGTTTACCATTTAAGAGTCTCCATTCTATACTGTGTGTGGCCCCTTCTTCACATCCAGTTTTGTAGCTTTCCAAAATGGCTTCCAATACTCTTTAGCAACCAGTCCAATACATACACGAGTGTGCATGTCGATTAACAACAAGAAAAATAGTAGATACCAGCTACAAACAGAGTGCCAAAGGTTTACAGTGATTAAGTCATGGCATTGGAATTCGCCAAGCTTGAATGTAGTTGTTTATAAAGATAACGAATGAAAAATCAATTGTGTAACTCCAAAATCTAGAAAACTCATTTACTGGTCTTCTCTCAGTAAATACTCAAATTTTGTTGTAATATATGTGTTGATGTTGACTCCATAGGCTCAATTAGATGATGCTATGACTATATCAAAGTAGAACATGAACCCAGATATGAACTCACACTAATGAGGACAATCATGTTCCTACGGATCCAATGGTAAAGCCTACCGTGAAGGACGTCACCACGCACGGGGCCTTGATGGTGTTGGCCACCATAGAACCACTCAACACAAAGGCACGCGTGGCTCTAAAAGCCATGTTGAATTTTTTATTTTTTTTTAAAACTAATTCTTCAACTCTTTGTCTAATTTTTATCTAACAATGATAAACGTCTGCAATATCTTCAAATTTAATGTTGTAATTGCTTATCCAATGAATGTTACTAATCACTTGTATTTGATATGCAATCATCCAATACTTGTGAATTAACCTCGTGCAAGTTTTGGATTCCACTCCTCCAGGCACATATCAACATCAAATTTATATCCAATATATATTAGAATGCCAACTCCAGCATTAAGGGGTTCTTCAATTATTTACTTAGCTATTGTTGTCTTCACAAAGCAATTTTATGGCTAATTTTCCAAAATTGCAATTGATAAGAAATATGGTCTTACTAGAACTACCACAGGTTTCCAACCTGAGATCCCTTAATCTATTGTGGAAAATACTATGTCGTGAGTTTTTGAAAATGGGTATGAGTTTCTTATAGACCTTATAAACATGAGGTCTTATGTATATATATGGATATGTAAAACACAACTCATGTCTGCCATCATTTGGGGTGCTTTCCTTTCTATTTAATTCTATTCATTTGCAACCTAGGTCTGATACCATGTTGAGATTTTTAGGATCGTTGTAAATGTAATAGCACTGCTTAAATTGTATACTGTATCTGTTTTTCAAATGCAACAATCTCTCTTTCATTTATATCGAGATAGAGGCTAGGAAAGACATGTCCCTTCATGGGACATGTCTATTCATTATAATTTTATAAAAAACAATCATATATTAGAATAATATAAGTTTTCATAATATATATTAATAATAATATATATAATATAACATATATATATATATATATATATATATATATATATATATATATCACACACACACACACACACACATATATATATATAATATATTATTATTAATCAATATCTAAGTATTATATCTATTCTAAATGATCATACAACTAAAGCTACAAATATTAACAAAATCCTTATTCCTCTATTAATTTGAATAAATTCATATATCTATTTAAATTAATTCATAAATCCCCCTTTCATCCATCTTGATTATATAGTCCCATTTAATCAATTAAAGAACATGGCTCCTAACTTTAACCCCTAACCTAACCTATCCCAATCACTTGACCCATGATACAAAGTCAACCCAACTCATTCACACGTACTAACCTTCCTTAATTAGTTAATTAACCTTCATTAACTAATTATCCCCCCCATCACATCCTCTTAATTCTCCCACTTGCCTACTAATCCACTTCTAATCCTACCCTAATCATTTGCACAACCTTAATCATTAGGATTAAGAAATCCTAACCCTCTCCTAAGTCAACTCTCATGTCACATCTCTCAAATCCCCAACCATAAGCATTTAAGGTTGACTTCAATGCTCTTACATCCCTCTTAGAAAATCCTTCAATCTCTTACATCTTTGTCCCCTCTCACATCTCCCAAAATGGTCACATTCCCCCATTCATCCAAGCCTCTCACCTTGTGACACTTTTCACAAGGAGAGTCATTTGAGAAAGCACAATCCATGTTCTCCCTCTGAAAATAATCCTATCCACTCTTGATCTTTCATCAATCTTGCATCCCAACCATCCATTTCAGCTCCTCTTTACCTTTAAATTGAACCCTTCTCCCTTCACAAATCATCCAACAATCCATAGTAAAGTTATGATGGTAGTTTGACAGCTCAAAAATTATCAAACTACTATTATTATCCCAAAATTTATCTACAAGTCCATATCCATAATTTTCATTCACCCCAATTGATAACCATACTCCATCCCTTGAATCTTGAACACTATATTGAACACAAATACCATCCTTGGACTACATCAAAATATCAAGAGGGCTTTTGAAGTACTTGATTGAGGTTTGCATTATTATTTACATTTATTTCTTTTAGTCTAATCTAAGTGTTTAATCTATGTGTTTTGTTGAATGATTTCTTATTTTAGTATATTTCATAACACTACATTTTAGGTGATACATTTTGGCACGCCCAATGGGACTTGCATAAAGGGTCATTCCTTTCTATTTTACATCTATTTTTACTCACAAAACTAACCCAAAACTAACATTTTTTTATCAATTGAGTGCATTGCAAGGTGTTTATAAGTTTTTTTAGGTTTGGAGAAGGAAGAAGAGGCATTTGTGACATCATTCCCATCCTTAAAATACACACAACAACCAAAAAAATCAACTAGCGGGATCATGAAAATAGTCAGTGGGATTGAAGGAAGATCAGGCAGGACCGTGTTCCTGCAGACTTATCCTCTTCTTTCTTATACCCTTGTATTCTATCTTTTTCCTACTTTTGACAGTGGGTGAGACTAAGGGAAGACCCTCTAGGATTATGGTTTGAACCTACGGGTGTGTGTGTGTGAAAATTGCACCTGATCTGTAGACACAACACTTCAGTAAAACATTAGAGGTTAGCAAAAATTAAAATCGTGCAAAATTGAAATCTACTCTAACCAAGCAATTTACTGCATTCTAGTAGATGTGAGATTAATGTTCTTAGATTGTTATCGAGATCAGTGACCTAGACGACACCTAAACGAAAGATTTGAATGCCAAACTGATATGAAATATGAATGCAATTAATTTATTTTTTTGATATTTTCTATGCAATAATATGATGAAAACTAATATGAAATTATGCTAGAATGAAATTGATCTATGAATATGCAAAGTAAGCTAACAATGATATGAAAATGAATCTAAATGAATGTAAAAACAAGATTGATCTCACAAAGGTGTCGATTCGCAAGAGCTTTGATTTTCCCAATTCCAATTCTCCAGCGTGATTATGCAAATTTGTGGATGAATTATGAAGAGCTGAGCCTTGGTTTTATAGAAATCCAAGGCTTTGGAGGTGCATGAGAAAAAGCCATAAATCACTCAAATAACTCAGCTTGATTTTTGAGTTATTTTTAAATAAAGATAATTAAGTCACGAAAATCATGCAAAAGCACAGTTCAACTCAAATTAGAAGTTTAGATCAATTTTAAAACTCAAAAAGATGTTGAGTTTCGTAAAGCTAACAACTTGCATTGATTTTCCAATTTGAGTTTAACTAGTCCTTGAATGTGCACATGGATAATTATGATTTAATAAATAAATAAAGTGATTTATTCTCAACTTAACTGATTTTTGAAATAAAATAATTAATCTATGGGTTAATTAACTATTTTATTAAACTTTTATTAAAAACTATATTATTAAATAATGACAACTTGCTTTAATTAATTAAATAAAAATTTAATCAATTATTCATAAGATATTGGATTTATTGTCAAAATTAAATAATACAATTAATAATAGATAGAATTAAATTTAATTACATAATTAATTTGGCAAGATATTAAATCTAATTAATTAAATATGAAAATATTCAATTAATCAAACTTAGGATAAATATGATTTATCACCAAATAATCATTAAATTAAAGATAATTAAGATAATTAGGAATATTGCTAAGAATATTCCTTGATGCAGAATGTAAGATAATCAATTAGGATTCGATGATGTTTAGATGTGCCTTAGGTTAGGACTTTGATGTTGATTTCATTCGAATTGTTGATATAGGAGGTTAATGAACTTATAGCCCATTTTTTGGGTATTACATTTTTCCCCTCTTTGAATTACTGTGTGAAGCACAGTGGTTCAAAGAAAGTCTGTGTTTGATAAAGATATGAAACTGATGTTTGAAATTGATAATTGATATGAGACAGAAGTTGATTGATATTGATTTGATATGGAGATAATAGGTCCTGAATGACCAAAGATAATGCTCATTATAACAGCAAATGAACCTATGATTGTGAAAGAGTGTCAAAACACCTGATTCCAAACCTTAGGATTGCTAAGAAGTGAGTGACCGGTTCTAGACTCGATTGTCTTAGCAGAACTAGTAGGTATCACATCTGAACCATTCAGTTGCCGAAGAACCAAGGAAAGAACACTATGATCTGATGGTTGCAAAAACTAATATAGTTTACAAGATTAGGAGGATACCAGATTGATATGGATCTTGATGAATCTGATATGCCCCAAGTGATGATAGATTTTCCCCAAGCGATGAGGACTTTTGATAAATCAGCAACTAGACGTGATTGTTTGTCTTGATCACTGATGAAGATATTGATAGAATTTGATTTACAGACTTTGAATGATGTGTAATACCATCCCCCCTTTGAGATTAAAATTGAAATCTGACAAGAAAATTCAGCGTTGAGAGTTCAGAAGTATGTTAATTGATTGGAAAAGTGGTTATACATGTTCAAGAATGCATTCTGCATCATTGGAAGGTCCCAAAAGACCAAGTTTGACTAGATGAAACTATGAGTTGACCATAGTTGACCAAGTTGAAATTTAGATAGTTTGATGTAAGATAATCAGTTAAGTTAAATACTAGATTTCTGTGATGATAGAAGGTCGAATATGCAAGCAGTTAATAATATGAATGATCTCAAATTTGAATTTTGATCCCGAAAAAGGATTCTACTTGCTATTTCATTGGAGGAACCTTCGTGTGGGATTCAGCTCTTGTTAGATTGGAAGAGGTGATTGAAGAATTGTTTAAGCATTGAAGTTCATTTAGTCATTGTGAGATCATGCAAACATGCAAAATGCAAAGAGACATGCAAAATGAAATGCAACCTAAGACCTAGGACCTAGTTACCGATCATGTGTCAATTTGTTATCATCATTGAACTTTTAGGTAACCGGATAAATCAATACAATTCCCACTAGCTATGAAACCATAGACATATGAATATCGATTTGTATGCGCAAGAATCAATACAACACCCACTGGTCAACAACCATGGATATATGAATATTGATTTTATTTTTACAATATCAGATTAGATATAAGCACCAAGGCACAAACGCCAGGATGACCTGAATATCATGTCCATTTTGATATAGCAATTTGTATAAGCATCAAAACATAAACATCGTGATGACCTGAATACACCTTGCATGACAAACAAATCAAACAATCAAGAGATCATTCTAAATCCCATGTGAATTACCCATAGTGACCCTTTAGCATTCACATCCTTAGATAAGATCGCGTTTCACAGTAGGAGAAAGAACTCACTCAAAAAGACAATACTTAGATCAAACTTCTTTGAATTTTTGGGTATCAATGGTCGAGGTACGCATGGCCATCCAATTCGAGATAGAGGCTCTTACAGTCGGACACCATGTCAATCTAGAATTTCCAAAGTTGTTAGATTTTCACATACAAGAAGAAAACAAAGAAAAGATTATGCCCCCAGTCATCACTCTCTAAATCATATAAAGGACATCATTGAAGAGCTTGAAGGGACATAATATGCAAAAATCTCAATGCGAATTAGTAAGCATACAAGGAGATAAAAGCATGAAGCAAAGATCATTTTCAGTTTGTGTTTGATGTTGATTGCGTTGTTGTAGATGCAAAATTCTTTCTGGAGACAAGACAGACTTGACTGACTCAAATGAAGCTTCAAAGGACTCTAACTAGACATGAGACGTCTAAGATATACCGAAGACCATGGGATATGACATTGATTGCCCCCAAGTGTTAAGCATTGATAGGATACAGACGCTTGAGCTGATTGGTGTACAGACTGACTTATTGAAAACTGGAAATGCAGAAACAAACCGGGAGATATGTACAAACTAAAGCAAAACTGAAAGCTGGGAAAGACCAAGAGTGTGCTGATAGATGGAGCATGTTGAAACAAGTGGCACCCGTTTGCCAAGTTTTCACCATCTTTGCAGAGATTCTATTTTTGCTACCAAGGTGCCTATTTCCAGATTTTCACCAAGGCACTTTTTTTTCTTTTTTTTTTGTATTTTTCATTTTTTTTTTCAATTATTTTGAATTTTTGATATTTTTTAATTTTTTTGAATTTTTGATAATTTTTTATTTTTTTTGTGAATCATCAAGGCGCCTATTGCTAGGTTTTCACCGAGATGTTCATTTTTTCAGGACTTTTTCTGATTTTTAGGATTTTTTTAGGATATTTTATAATTTTTTTGTATTTTTGCTACCAAGGCGCCTGTTTCCAAGTTTTCACCAAGGCACTTTTTCTTTTTTTTTTTGAATTTTTGAATTTTCTGATATTTTTTCAGGATCAATAAATATGTACAAAGGATGCCCCCACATAGAATGGGCATCAAACTTTCAAGCAAGATCACATCATGTAGTCCCAAAGTCTAGCAAGGTGGAGAACAAGAGGGATTAGCAAGCTGGTGAATGAGATGGAGGAAAGGAGAATGAAAGTGAACGGAGGGAAGAAATCCTCAAGGTCAAACTCCTCAAGAGTGCCCAAGCTAGGGAAAAAAATTGTCATGTAAAGCACATTTGGACAAGGAATAAAAGGCCAACATAGGATAAGTCACAAAAGTGTAATGCAAGAGTAGGAAAGGATGCAATCCAAAGGAGTAGACATGTCAAGAGGCTTCATAGCATCGTGTTTTACTCTTTTTTTTCTTTTTTTTTATTAGATCAAGACCAAAGGAAAAATGATAGCGAAAGACTAGAATGAATGGAGGAAAATAAATATGAAGGCTAAACAAGAAGGGAATGAAAGCAAGATCATCATCAGAAAACTCACAAAATAGCCAAATGTTCGTGTATAGATCAACATTGTCAAGATCAAAGAGAGAAGATGAAATAGATGAAATATATAGAAGAACTATGCATGATGCCTAATTGCCAGGTTTTCATCATGGTACTTATCCAAGGCACCACAAGAAAGTGGTTTTCACCATAGGATGAATTTATTTCTCTTTACTTTTGCTACCAAGGTGCCTGTTTCCAAGTTTTCACCAAGGCACATTTTCAAATTTTTCATTTTTATTTTTTTATTTTTTATTTGTTTAGAAGGTAAGATTTTTAGATAGTGCTCCTTGAAAGGATAACCCATGATATATCAAGGATTCAAAATGATATGCTCAAAGATGCTGATAGGGAAAGGGAGATGGAAGAGGAAAATGGAGGATAGGGTTTTATGTAAAGCGAGTGAGGTGGGAAGATAGGAGGAATAGGCAAGTGAGGAAAAAGGATAGGAGGTAGAAGGATAATGAATGGAAGGATTGTGAAAGGGTAGATAGAAAGGAAGGAAAGATCAACATCAACACACACCTTGAAGGGTGGCAAGAGGGTGGAGGAAACATGAATGAAGGAATATGGTGAATGGATAGCAGAGGTTGTGGTTTAGGCGCATGGAATGGAGGAATGTTTTTGGAAGGAAATGAAGTGGAAGATTTTGGAAGTTTGAATGTCAACTTCACTTTTTTCTCAACACCAAACTATTTCAAGAGAGACTTTGGAATCCATATAGCTATAGGCTTTTTATTTCATTTTGATGATCTAGAGAGAATATCTTCAATGATGGATTTTGGAACCCATACTTGTCTTGTAGTTTTTTCTTAGATATCTCTTTTGACTTTATGTTTCCATGTCTATTAGAGGAGACATGGTGATCTTCTTTTTTTTATGGATTCTTGTATTTTTTCTTTTTCTTGTATTGAACATTCAAGTTACTTCCAAAAGACTTGGGACTTGTGGAAGAAGGAGGATATGACTGGTTTAGATGGGTGGATGGATGAAAAAGATTCAAGGGTATGCATCTATGTTGATCTTGAGGAAAGATAGGAGATGGAGGGATGTAAGGACCCAAGATGGATGACAAATTAGGAGAGTTAGGAGGGGAAAGTGAAGGGACATAAGCACCCAAGATGGAAGGCAGATGTGAAGCCCTTAGTAGTGGTGGAAGAGGTCCACAGATGGAAGTGGAAGATGCAAAAGGATAATCAATAAGTTCATCAGCATCTATATGGCAACCAAGAACATCAGCATCTTTAGAGTGAGCATTAGAATTTTCAATAGAATCATGGATATCTTGAATATGAGCACCTTCTTTGATAGGATTGTTCAAAGCTTCCAAAGACTTAGGAAGAGTAGAAAGTGGAAATGAACATGGAGTGGTAGAACAAGAAGATGGAAGACTTTGATCTTGACAAGGATCTTTGGATAGCATAAGCCCATAATTTTTCTCTAGATTTTCAATGGGCTTAACATTGGAAGTAACAACACCATTTTTACCAACCTTAATGGAAGTATCATCTTTGGAAAATGAAAGTGTAGTAAGGTTATTTTTACTGTCAATAAGCTCAATAGTGTAAGTAGTAGCTCGATCTTGCTTAGGAGAAGACTTAAGACATAGTGGAATGCATGAAAAAGGGTGTGCAGGATCAAAAGAACCCTGAAGTGGATAAGAGACATCAGGAAAAGAAGTGGATGACATGGAGGGTTCTTGATCTTGATCTTTCTTTATGTTATTTTCTTCATCATTTTTAGAGTCCTCTTGACATGGAGCCACTTCTAAGGACAAGGAAGCATGTTGGGATTGTATGGATGACTTTGGAAGAGATGGTGGAGGACTACCTGAAGTAGGGATTATAGCATATGAAGGCTTAGGCTCTTTAGGTTTATCATTATTGAAAGTATTTGTAGCCAAGTGAAGGTTAGCTTGAGTTTCTTTAAGAGGTAGCCCTGGAGGATAACTATAGGGAACCGCATGAAAAGTATCAGGGCTTGTGTCGGATGAAGGTTCTATGAAAGATTTGAAAGACTCAGAAGCCTTAGGAAATGTATGGGTATTGGAGGAAGTAGGGGATGGAAGGGAACCATCACTAGACAAAGGTTCAACATTAACATGACCTTGCTTGAGAAGATACTCTTTATTTTCAACAGGATAGTCTTTAGGAGAAGGATTCTTATAATATTGATGCTTCAAGCTAGCACAATGCATTTTATAGTCCTCAGCAGTAGTAGATGGATCATAATCAAGGTATTGTCCACAAAAGCCATCAAAATCTCTTTCAAAATCAGAATCATATGGATCACCATCATGATCTATCCAATGTGATGGCCCATTTGTAGTAAATAGGAACACATGACGAGGAGGACTCTTAGGAACAGAGGTGTCATAGGTATCATTACATTGTCTATCGTCATAGATATCATAGTCTCCAAAGCTTGATGTGTCACTCTCTATGGAAGAAGTATCATAAGGGTTGTCACGTTGCTCACATTTTCTCTGAGGGCATGGTGACATGTACAATTCTTTATCAAATGGAAAAAAGCATAGAGTTTCCATGGAGAACTCTTTAGGTTCCTTTTCTTTCTCAAGTTTGTCAAGCTGGACTTGCATAGCTTGCAGCTACTTCATCATAATGATGATTAGAGCTTCTTCCTCTTGTGTACTGATTCTTTGAGACATGTGTACTGATTCTCAATAGCTATTGCTCTATTATTGACATAGTGATTTGTTCGACAGATTCTAGAAATAGGCTAAAAAAGTTAAGTATCTGGCAATTCTGACAATTTTCTGACAACTTTTCAAAATTTTCCCAAATGACTTTCTGCAGATTTGTACAACAGTTGGTAGGCTGTGAAACGACAGTTGCAAAACTTGTACGATAGTTGGGTAGCAATGAAATAACAGTTGAAAATCTCATACGACAGTTGCAAGATTTTGACTTTGAGAATTTGCTGGCATGGAAACTCGTACGACATTGGGTACTCAATCATACGACAGATGGGTTGCAATGAAATGACACTTGATGGAAACTTGTATGACTTTCTAACCTCCTGAGATGACTTTTGACTCTAGAAAAGAATTTTACTTTAGATTTTGCAAATTTTGAGTTTTCAGATTTGAATTGTTTGCAAATTTCAATGTCCAAATTTGAGGATTGTAACAGATTTGTTCATTTTCAGTAACCAGATAGATAAACAAGCATGCAAAATAACAAGCACGTGATTTCAAGCATGTTTGAAAATAATGAACAAGGGAAAAATAAACCTTGCGCATGAACAATTAAGTGACTTATTCGTTCTAATCCTCAGAAGTGCTAATTGTGTACGTTCTAAAATATTTTGCAATAACACACATATACCCTATAAAATGAAAATTTGGCCTTGCTAGGGTTTTTAGTAATGGTTTGACTCTACAACTTTTATGATCCAAAGGGGTGAACTCCAATCCCGGTGCACTAGGGTTTTGACACAATCCAAGAACTTAATCTTTAGGAGCTACTAGGGAGATCTGACAACCCAACAATGAACCATACCCATGGAGATTTCTTCCACAAGGACATTTATATAGCGGCTGTCACTACCACGGAAAAATGGCTATTACCGCTTGAGGTTCCATCAACGCAATTTTCCCTATGAAGGGAATGTCTGCTACGGTTAACCCTCTCTAAAGGTGACTCACAGTATGATACCACAGGGGGACTTGGCTCTTGATCCAAGGTTTTGATACCTCTTCACTTTTAACCCAAACAAAGCAAGCAGATTAATCCGACACACTAAGAAAAAGTTTGTTTCACCAAGGTCTATGATATCAACCCCATGTGATCTATCAAACTCTCCAGAGAGAGAATGTATCAATCAATAAGGGAAGATGCACTAACCAATTTTGATTCACCAAAGCTCATGATGTCTACCCCACGTGATCTATCAACCTCTCCTAGGAGAGAATGTATTGATCAATAAGAGAAGATGCACTAACCAAGTTGAATGTGAAACGCACTAAGTATCCTCCCTACCTACAAGGATTCTATCATCAAGAAGGATTTCACTCAGAATCTAATCTCTCAAGAATCACAAATAGTGTTCATAGGGCCTAATTACTATGTGAGCACAGATGTATGTTTCCAAAAGCAAAGCTAACAAAAGTACCCAAAAAGTAGAAAGAGGAACACTTAACCCTTAAAGTGAATATGAGATGAGTCCACAAGGTGGAACACTTAACACCTCACACAAGCTAAAAATGAGTCCCCAACTTAGAAAACAAGTGAGTTCCTAAAAGCACAAAAGGGTTGCCTGGTGGAACAATTAACGCTTCTCTCCTGTAGACCCCTCGCCTTTATGGTGCTGAGATTGCAACCACGGGGCGGAATGAGGGGCCGGTGGATTAGCGAGTCCAATAACCTAAGATAGCAATCAAGATCAATCACAAGTAATCTAAGACTGCTAATAAATACTTAAGGTGTCACAACCTAGTATTCAATTATGCAAATTCATAGAAAAAGTATGCAAAGAAACACTCAAGCTAAACACATGAGAGATTTATTTTAAGGCCAAATTGAAATGTTATTAGATGAAGGAGAATACCTAGTATCCTTGCAATGTGCTTAGTAGATTTTACCTGATTTTTAGCAATTCTTGTTAAGCTTTTCCATGCAAGCAAGTGACAAACTCTCCAACAAGCAAACAAGCAAACAAGATATGCAAAATATATTCAACTTATGAAAACTATAGGGTTAGCTCTAAAAATAAATTATTATCAACAATAATAACTAGAAATTAACCCAAATGACAACTCATATCATTCATTGAACCATGTAAAAAAAATAAGTGCATACCCATCACAAAACTTTATTTTTTTTGCTACATTTGACCTAGTCAACAAGATCTAATTTTTTGGATATGATTTTGGCCACAAAAATAGAAATTCAAAATAGAGACCCCTACTAAAAAATAGAGAGCTTTCCAAAAATGTAAAAATTTTAGAAAAATCTCTTTATTTGTGCCCTAGAGACCCATTTTATCAAAACAGACCAATTTTTATAAATTGACTATTTGAGCTATTATATTGCATCTAAATTTAAAATACAAACAATGGACCCCCTATAGAATTTAAATAGCTTTCTGAAAATATAAAAATTTTCAAAAAATATGCTGATTTGCGTCAGATATTAATTTTTTCTGGAATTTCAATAAATAATTATTAAAAATTCAAAACATCTCAAAAAATTCTAAATTTTTTACTGTAGCTTTCCTAATATGTGTCCAACCTACAAAAAAATTTTAGAGCAAAAATCCAAGCTGTTTGAGAGATAAAATTAAATCTTTGAAACTTTAGGATTTTAGCTCCCCAAAAAAATCAAAACTAGTATGTAAAAGTGGGTTGCCCCACAGTGGGCACCAAAAATGTGTGTGTGAAAATTGTACTTGATCTATAGACACAACACTTCAGTAAAACATTAGAGGTTAGCAAAAATCAAAATCGTGCAAAATTGAAATCTGCTCTAACCAAGCGATTTACTGCCTTCTAGTAGATGCGAGATTAATGTTCTCAGATTGTTATCAAGATCAGTGACCTAAATGACACCTAAACAAAGGATTTGAATGCCAAACTGATATGAAATATGAATGCAATTAATTTATTTTTTTGATATTTTCTATGCAATAATATGATGAAAACTAATATGAAATTATGCTAGAATGAAATTGATCTATGAATATGCAAAGTAAGCTAACAATGATATGAAAATGAATCTAAATGAATGTAAAAACAAGATTGATCTCACAAAGGTGTCGATTCGCAAGAGCTTTGATTTTCCCAATTCCAATTCTCCAGCGTGATTATGCAAATTTGTGGATGAATTATGAAGAGCTGAGCCTTGGTTTTATAGAAATCCAAGGCTTTGGAGGTGCATGAGAAAAAGCCATAAATCACTCAAATAACTCAGCTTGATTTTTGAGTTATTTTTAAATAAAGATAATTAAGTCACGAAAATCATGCAAAAGCACAGTTCAACTCGAATTAGAAGTTTAGATCAATTTTAAAACTCAAAAAGATGTTGAGTTTCAAAAAGCTAACAACTTGCATTGATTTTCCAATTTGAGTTTAACTGGTCCTTGAATGTGCACATGGATAATTATGATTTAATAAATAAATAAAGTGATTTATTCTCAACTTAACTAATTTTTGAAATAAAATAATTAATTTATGGGTTAATTAACTATTTTGTCAAACTTTTATTAAAAACTATATTATTAAATAATGACAACTTGCTTTAATTAATTAAATAAAAATTTAATCAATTATTCATAAGATATTGGATTTATTGTCAAAATTAAATAATACAATTAATAATAGATAGAATTAAATTTAATTAAATAATTAATTTGGCAAGATATTAAATCTAATTAATTAAATATGAAAATATTCAATTAATCAAACTTAGGATAAATATGATTTATCGTGAAATAATCATTAAATTAAAGATAATTAAGATAATTAGGAATATTGCTAGGAATATTCCCCGATGTAGAATTTAAGATCATCAATTAGGATTCGATGATGTTTAGATGTGCCTTAGGTTAGGACTTTGATGTTGATTTCATTCGAATTGTTGATATAGGAGGTTAATGAACTAATAGCCCATTTTTTGGGTATTATAGCAGGTGCATGACTTGTAATCCTTCAGGATTTTTAAAAAATCTAACAAAATCTCAAAACTTGTGCCCTCAGGTTTGTGAGTTGACCCATGCAGGATTGTGGGTTGACTAGGTGGGATTGTGGTTGTAGGTATAGCATTTAATTTTTGTACTATCAATTCTATGTTTTTTCACATTTTCTAACAAGTCCACAAGATGGAAAGTACATACCATAAGATCATTGTTCTAACTATTATGGGATTATAGGTACAGTCGATAGGAAAGAAAATTTATCTTTTAAAAATAGAATGAACACACATTTGGTTTAGTGCTTAAAAATTTGACATTTCATGCCAAATAATACCTTACACTTAGTTTTTGGGTTTAAAATGAACTTTGGGTAAAAAGAAAAAGCCAAAATCAAAGCTTTTATTTGGTGCTCTTAAAATAAACAATACAATCAAAACACTTCAATTTGGGTCCTAAAATGAAAAAAAATCCACTCTTGAATTCTTAAGGGACAAAACATTTGGAAAATCTTCTTTTCAAAGTATTGCAATTTTTTATCTTTCCAAAGAAATTGAACCTTGCATCCTAAACACATCTGTCTTTTTCTTTAGAGTAGGAAACACATAGCCATAATATAGGTTTCAATTTGGAATGGAAGAGTGTTTGATGTGTCTTAAGGAGTGTTTTTAAACACTTCTTTTTGAAAATTCATTTTTAGCAATCTCCTTAATCTAAGTGATACAAAGTGAATAGCTTATATATGTATCATCTCCCCTCGCCCTCATGGAACTTGGTTCAAGAGAAATATTAATTTGTTTAATTTTATTCTAGGGATGTCTGTCTAGAGGGCACACTTCCCCTTTAGAGGACAACCTCAAATCGGTAAATACCTCAACCATTATATAAATAAGATTGCAAGTAAACTCTAGTTTTATATCCAACCAAGCTCAAGCATGGTATGTGGATGATAGTTTGGATCAGGAAAACTTTCCTAAGGAGCTGAATTCATCCATTAGGATCTTAAGTGATTCATACTAATACAAACTAATTGGGTGGACACCACAGAACTAAAAGCTGTTAAACTAGAACCTACCTGATCTACCCCCAAAAGTTTGATAATATTTGTACAAGGATGATAGTAACCTCCCTAAGACACTCGCCATATCATGCCATCCTTAAACATTTGGAGTTAGATAATACAAAAAAATTTGACTCATTATGTGGTCTACAGTGGTCATATTCTAATTTTCTCTTAGGTGTGTGCCTAAGTTTTAGAGCAAAGGTTTTCAATGATAAGCCAATTTTATAGGGTAGAATTACTTGTGTGTGTTTTCAAAGTTACAAACCCAGTGAGAAACATTTGTCAGAACATACACACTCAAATTTACAAGTGTATTTCCAAAGAGATCAACTCCAAAACCATGTTTCTCTCGCAAGTTTTCTTTTTCCCTTGTGAGATTACTTACTCACTTATCCTAGAAAGAGATCAAATCCAAGAAGACATTCCCAAGTTCAATCAAAGGTATAATTTTTGTAGGCCAAAAATTGAGAACATTCACCTTTAGAATCCTTTGGATCATAGAGATTAAACCCATGATCGATCAATTAAAGCATTAGAAAGAAAAGCTCCCATTACCCCATGTGTACAAATAAAAGAAGATATACAATCAAGAGACTAAGAAAAGACAACACATTGTGAAGTAATCCAACAAGAAATCCAAGAGAATAAGAAGCTTGATAAAATCATCTTCAACCAAAAGCTTTCACACTTCATGGGAAAATATCAATTGAATCACACCTTTGTTAGCTTCAAGAGATATGACAAGCTAGCACACAACAACCATATCCTTTTACTATTCTTCATCACAAAACTTGCATTACCACCATTACATTTCAAAGTTATCCTTAGGCATTTGTTCATCCTCTTAGGAATCCTTTCACAATCCGAACCCATCCAAACTTAAGTCAAGAATCCCATAATCAAGTGCGTCCCTCCACTTTGTGTCACATCCTTTCGAGTTTCTTGAAGACTACATCCTACATAAAACCCATCTTTTATCTTCACTCTTTGACTAAGCATCATCTAGAGTAGCTCATCTTAATCCTTTTGACCTCATCACCTTGATAAAAAGGTTCGTTCACATTGACAAGAAATCCCATCTTCCAAAAGACCATAAGTTTGTCGTAGGTAGAAAAGCCATATCCATTTGAGCTTACATTAGGAGAAGAAACTTGCATCTTTTGACACTAAATTATTCCCTAGGTCTTTAGGGCATCACCATCACCCTTAAGTACCTTAGACCCATCCACTCATCAAATCCTAAATCTGCCATCATCACCATTTGACCTTAGATATTTTAGAACCATCTTGTATTATCCTCATTGTCTTTAGATACCTAGTCATAGGCTCATCATCCTAGGTCATACATTTCATTCCTCCTAAAAAATGATCAAAGAAGAGAAAGGATATGGATCCTATCCTTTTTTCCAATTTTTCCAACCAAAAAATCAATACCAACAACACTATGGTCTCTTTTGATCGACAACAATAAGTTCAATCAAGAACATGTGGGATCACCTAGACAAAGTGCCCACTACAGGTTCTATAGAAGCTTACATGAACCACCCAAGACATGTAAAGATGGTTAGCGTAATCATAGGCCAAAATTGTAATACTATCCTTGCTAATTTTGCATGGAAAGTCACTCCCATGCCACCAAGAATCCAAGAATTTAGTCATGTGCACATATTAGTCCTCCCAAGGGGAATTTTCAACACAATTGTGGAAGAAAATGTCAAACCACACCTAAAATATACCCAAGTGGGCTCTTTTATCCCCCACCTAATCCAACCAACAACCTCTAATCCCATAATTCATACCATACAAAAATCAACTCCTTTATCTATCATGGGGCCAACACCTTAGCCCTCACAACTAGATCCCCTACATGTGACACCTCCACCTCCACCCTCATCATTTCAAGCCTTCACCTAAGCACAAATATCCATGCAAGTTCCACCTCCACCCGCATCATATCAAGCCTTCATCCAATCAAAAATCTCCATGAAAGTGTCACCTCTACCTCATCTATCTCAAATATTTACTTCAATGCCACCTTCCTCCCCCCTGCACACCAAGGAACAATGCAAGCACCACCATCCACCACTTATAAAATATCCACCCATGCACCAACCCTACCTGTCACCCAGCTAACCTCTGCTCAAGTCTCACTCCCACCTTTCATCTCCACAACACAACCTCAACAACCATTTTACACAATAGGGATTCCTCCTATAGGAACCATAAACCAACCACTTGTACCATAAATCCTCATAGTCACAACCACATTCCCAACTATTTCTACATCACAACCCATTGCAAGATCAAACTCTTCTTGGGATCTCACTCAAGCACAAATTCATGCCCTAGGAATCCAGATGCATTCACACATCTCCAGTCCCATTATCCCACAACTAGCCATGAAATTCACAACACAAACCACATAGCCTCAGTAGTCAATTGTTGCAGCTCCCACATTAACCAACAACCTAGCCATGCCTTCATATATTGCCACTCAAACTATGACTCATCATTGTCAACATAACACATCCACTTTCATCAACTACCTTTCTCCACCACCCATCAATATGATCACACAAAACATATACCCATCTTACGGTGGCATTGGCACACATCCAACTTACATAGGCCAAAGTTATGGTGAACTTGCATACCAACCCACTCATCAGCTACCCCCTCAATACTAGCAACTATTGCAACCCCAACACACCTACACTACTCCACAAAATATACCACCATCTCCACCTCAATATCATACCCATGTAGCAAGGCATTCCCCATACCAAAATCCCCAGTATCCCCTTTAGAATCCCCCATATTCCCTTGACCCCTACCAAGCACCTAGATCCAACATGTTGGGGGAACACATTCTACTACCTTCCAACCCCAAATGGGAATAAATGAAGAACACCCTCAAGGAGTTAAAAGTTGAGACCAAAAGAAAGACCTTTAAATTTGAAGAATTTTGTCCCTATCCATTTGACTTGACCATCACAACAATCCCCTTCTCTAAACACTTTGAAACTCCCAAATTTAACAAATACCAAGGGAAGGGAGATCTAGTCATCCATGTCAAGGAGTTCTACATGGCTTTTCAAGCAGTCACTTACAATGATAATTTTCTCATGCACCTCTTCCCCAAAATCTTAGGGGGAACTTCTCTTGAGTGGTTCTACAAGATACCTTATGGATAAGTGTTTAACTTTCTAGAGTTATACCAAAAGTTTGTGGTATAGTACATTCATAACATTAAGAATGAACTATCTCTCTCAGATCTCTGCAAATCAAAGAAAAAGGGGGGTGGGAGCCTGGATGACTATCTTTAAAGATGGTAAAACTTCACCACAATATTATCATATCAACCCTTGGAGAAGCATTTAATGAAGATATTTATTGACACCTTGCATCCTAAGTTATCCAAATTTATGCACATGAATTATATCTAGACCTAACAAGACATCAAGGGAAAAGGAATGGAAATTGAAAAAGGCCTCTTGGGTGATGGTACTATCAAGAATTACAAAGAAACCCATCATGATAGGCCCAATAATGACCATCCTTGATACTGGAACAAGACCAAGAATGTTTTCACTAATGCAGCTATTGATACCAAACATGTCCAAGTTGTTGTGGTCAGTCCTAAACCACCCACACTAGTATACCAGCAACCCGCACCTATCTAACAAACACCTAGGATAGTTTACCAACCACCCATGCAAAGTTATCAAACCCCAATAAACCAAACCAATGATATATCAATTGCACAAGGAAAGACCAAGCCACGCATCCAAATAATCAAAAGTGTGTGTTCACCCCTCTCAGTGAACCATTGGATGCAATATTCTAGAGAATGGTCAATGCCAATTTGATTATTATCCTCAAACCCAACCATTCGATTAGTCTTTTAATGTTTGTACAGCTTGGTCAAATTATTCTAACCTAATTATTTGATATATCTCCTTATTTAGATAAAAATGAGAATTATACGTTATATATATTATCATTATACATTTGATGATATTATTAAGATTCATTCTATAGCTATCATTACTTGATAACTATGATAGTTATAATTGATAACTATCATAGTTATGATTATTGATAAGTAATATGAGTAAAAGTAATATCAATGATATAGTCGATATTGTTATCAACTTTATTATAAGTTCATAACTATATCAAATTTATGAAAATAATTGAGCTGATAATAGTATCGATTATGGTATCGATCAAAACATGATATTTATTTATGTCGATTATGGTATCGACTATGAATCTGAATTATGATATTCCTTATTCATTATTAATAACAATACCATAGTGATTATTATTATTGATAATGATAATCATACTTAATTGATCATCAACTAGTCATATTGAATTCATTATCATTATCATTATCAAAAAAGATGATATTATCATATGTCTTAATAGTAATGAAGGCCGATATAGATCATCTTGTATAATGATCAAAGTTAGCTTGAAATTTGACATTAACAAGTCGATTATGGAGATCGACTTTGATGAAGATATATATCAAGTCGATAATGTAAGTTAATAAGGTGGTATACTTTAGCAATTATAATGTCTCATGAAGAGACATCTCTCTTCATGAGACACTTAGTCACACAAAGAGGTATGTCCCTTCGTGAGACACTCTTGACAAATATATAAATGATATCAAATAGATTTGTGAAAAGGTCATTTATATAGCAATACAATGCAGCCTTAGTTTGATATATATATATATATATATATATATATATATATATATATATATATATATATATATATATATATATATATATATATATATATATATATATATATATATATATATATATATATATATATTATATATATATAATTACATACCCTAAATCTGATAAAAAAACAACATGGTATCAGAGCTAGTCTAAGGAAGATCCGATCAAATTTTAAATCAAGAGGACAATCAAACTCCCATTTGTATTATTTATATACAAAGGGAAAAATGACAAACGAAGTCAGACTTGAAGATCATCTTGAAGGAGCCTCAAATTTTTCTTCATGGAAGTTAAGAATTATGCTCACTCTTAGAGAACATAAATTTAACAAAATATTCTCAACATTAGAAAATATGTTTGAGATTAATAACATTAGCAATGAATTATCTCTTAAGAAAAATCTTCATCATATAAAGATGAAAAAAGGAGAATATATTTCATCATAATTTATGAAGATTACATAATTAAGGGACCAACTTTCCACTATTGGGAAACTTATTGATAGAAATGGGTTATCTATGTTGGATTTGAATGGACTACTAGCTTCATGGGAAGCATTCATTCAAGGAATCAATTATTGTCAATAATTCCCTAAATTTGATTCACTGAAGATAGAATGCATTCAAGAGGAATCCAGGCTAATCACCAAGGGTATTGGTCAAAAATATACAAATGAAGGCATTCATGTTCTAAATACTAATTATCACAAGAAAGGAAAAAGAGGGAACTTAAAGGGGAAGAATGAAAAATAAAATAAAGACAAAAGATCATCTAAGAAAAGAAAGGACATATCCAAAGTACAATGTTTCAGATGCGACCATTTTGGACACTATTCCCTGAAGTGCTTAGATAGACCTAAACTTCAAGTCTTCATGGATGAAGTTGACAAGGTAAACATGGAAAATAATACTAAGAAAAAATTATTCTAATACTTAGAAATCATAGCATATCATAGAAAAGGTGACAAATTCCTTCAAAAGATATGCTTTAAGGGAATAAATTATATCTAATATATATATTGTTAAGTAGAGGATGTATATGTTACATGTTTTGTAAATAATTTCTCTATAAAGTCAGTTTTTTTTTTTTAAGTCAAAATAATTCCATATAAGGTTCAAGGAATTTAAAACTCTAGAAAAATATATCTAGGAAGATAAATTTCTTATATTAACATAAGGGGAAAATTCTTTTGATAAATGTGCAAATGATGAGATTAAGGAGTACCAAAATTAAAAGTGTCCAAAAATTATTTATACCTAGTTAGAGTGAATTAAGAAAAGATGTTTCTTTAGAAGTTTAAAAGGCAGTCATGAGTCAAAGAATCATGAACCACCTAAAAATAGAAGAGGATCATGTTCCTAAGTTCCAGAGGGAGACTCTTGAAGATTAATGTCAAAATTAAATCTATGGATGAACCTAAAGCCCCGATGTAAATAGAAGAGGTGACCTTTGGCAAGGACGATGATTCAAGAGGTAGAAAGATATGTTTCACCTGAAGGAACCATCAAAGAAAGGAAGAAACTTGATAGATACTCCGATTATGTTTCTTTAATGAGTGAAATCATAGAAGCAAAAACTTTGAGTGTTGAAGAAACCACCAAAATTTAATCTTGGAAATATTCCATGTCAAAATAGTATGAGTCCATTATGAAGAATGATGGGATATTGTTCACAGACCTAAAGACAAGTCTGTAGTATCTTCTAAATGGATCTTCAAAATCAAGCATGATGTAGATGGAAGCATTGAGAAATGTAAGGCATGATTTGTAGCGAGAGTCTTCTCTCAAAAGGAAGGTATTGATTATGAGGAAACATTTTCCCCAATTGCAAGATACACCTCTTTCAGGACCATTATTGTTATTGTTGCTTATAAAAGATGGAAGACACATCAAATGGATGTAAATAATGCCTTCATTAATGAGATAATAGAAGAAGAATTATACTTGGAAAAACCTTAAGGTTTTTTTAATACATAACAAAAATTCACATGCGTGCAAATTAAAGAAAGCATTGTATAGGCTTAAGTAGGCTCCCCGAGTCTAGTACGAAAGGATTGATAAATAACTTCTAGTTCTAAAATTCTTTAAGGATGATGTAGATCCAAACTTATAATACAAGGTAATCAATTATTAAATGGTAATTTGTGTACTTTATGTTGATGTTTTACTAACCACAAGAGAAGATCACCTAATTAAAAAATGTAAGAAAGATCTTGCATCAAAATTTGACATGAAGGATTTAGGACTTTTGCATTACTTTATTGGGTTAGAAGTATGGAAAAAAGAGGATAGTATTATTATAAATCAAGGGAAGTACACTATATATATTCTAAAGAGGTTTGGAATGGTGGAATGTAAGTCCATGATACAACCTATGGAAACAAATTTGCACAAGATAAAGACAACAAGAGTTAACACATAAAATGCAAATCCTACTTTATATAGACAGATAATTGGATCCTTGATATATTTGGTTAACAGAAGACCATATATTTTCTATTTTTTAAATGCCTTAAGTTAGTTCATGTGTGAATAAAATAAGATACATCTATTTTTAGTTAATTATATTTTGAGGTATCCTCAAGGAATAATTAAGTATGGTCTCAAGTACACCAATGTTGACTTGAACCTTCATGGGTGCATTGATTCAGATTGGACTAGTTGTGTGATAGATAAGAGAGATTGACTATGGGTGTTACTTTAGTTTAGGATCAGCTATGATCTCATGGATCAATAGGAAATAATTCTTAGTGGGATATAGTTCTATAGAAGCCATATATATTGCAGCATCCATGAGAGAAAAATAAGTAGTATGGCTTCGTAAAATTTTAGTGAGATTGTTTGGTAAACCTATGAATCCTACCATTATTCATTATGACAACCAGAGTTGTATAAAACTCTCAATGAATCTAGTATTACATGACAAATAAAAAAACATTGATATTCCATACCACTATGTCATAGATATGGTAGGTAGAAATGTGATTCTATTGGAACATGTAAGTACAAATGAATAGATTGCAGACATTCTCACCATACCATTAGCCAAGGAAAAAGTTTCTCATTTCTATAAGAAACTTGGTATGGTTGAAATTTAATTATTAAATTTAAGATTTATTCATTTGTACTTATATTAATATTTTTAATTTGTAAACTCTACTTGTCATGTGTGTGACTCCATGACTTTATGGGCCCTGTGATATTCTTTGAAAGGTGATGAATTTTCAAAGGATAAACACTTATATAAACCTCATATCATGATGGATATCATGTGACTTGATATCCATGGACATATCATGATGATTAATAAAACATTATGGTAGATATCATGAGAATTGATATCTATGGATAAGCCATAATATTTAAAACTATCATGATGGATATTAATATGTGTGAATAATGTCATTAAATACCATGACTTGATATATTTGTGGAAGGCATCATGTGAAATGATGTCAATGCACATATCATACAGATTTCCATATTAGAGTGTTGATGAACATCATGTGACTTGATATTCTATAATTTATCATATCTCCTAATATCACAATGAGGTGATATTTCTCTTGTAGATATAATGAAGGATAGAGTTAATCTTCTCTAGCTAAGAGGGAGTGCTAATATTTGTATCTTCAGTCAAATTATTCTAACCTAAGTATTTGATATATCTCCTTCTTTAGATAAAATAAAAATTATATGTTATATACATTATCATTATGCATTTGATGATCTTATTAAGATTCATTCTATAGTTATCATTATTGATAATTAATATGAGTAAAATTAATATCAATGATATAGTTGATATTGTTATCAACTTTATATGTTAATAAAGTTGCTAACAATATCAACTTATCATTATTATCAAAAATTGATTATGGTATCAACCAAATCATAAGTTGATATTGTTATCAACTTAATGAGAATCATTGAGATAATAATAGTATCGATTATGGTATTGATCAAAACATGATATTGCCTTATGTCGATTATGGTATTGCCTATGAATTTGAATTATGATACTGATTATTTATTATTAATAATGATACCATAGTGATTATCATTATAGATAATCATAATCATAATTAATTTATCATCAAATATTCATATCGACTTCATTATCATTATCAAAAAATATGATATTATCATATATCTTAACAACAATGAAGGTCGATATAGATTGGCTTGTATAATGATCAAAGTTAACATGAAAGTTGACATTAACAAGTTGATTATGGAGATCGAATTTTATAAACATATCAAGTCAATAATGTAAGTTGATAAGGTGGTAAATTTTGGTAATTATAATATCTCACAAAGAGACATCACTCTTTGTGAGACACTTAGTCTCATGAAGAGGTGTTTCCCTTCATGAAACCTTCTTGATATATATATAGATAGATAGATATTGTTGGAAATATTCAAGACTATCTAGGTTACTGAGAGGGGAGGGGTGAATCAGTAACTTTAAAACTTTTAACAGATTCAGATCTTAATAATATTGGATTGATAATCTGACTGCATGCATGAGTAATAGAAAGAATAAAACATTCATAACACTTAGAACATAGAGATTTGGTGACCCAGAAACCTTCCAAGTAGAAAGTAAAACTGGGGTGGGGATGATACGCACAAAACTTCAATACTGCAGTATAAAGTTTGCCGGTTAAGGCTTACAATGATCACTTCTGATGATCTGCCCTGTTAGGAGCAATAAGGACTACTGGGTCCACCTTGTTAGAGGTTTTACAAACATACAATGAAGTATGCACTTGGTTAAGAGATTTTTACAAGGACTGTTAAGTCTACCCGGTTAAAGGATTTCAAGCTGATTCACCTGTTAGGATGAAATAGTAGATCTCTTACTTGCAACTGTACTTGCTGATTGATATTCTCTGATGCACTAATCACCTTTTGTGATAGATAGATCTTTGCTACTTCTTATACTATTGTAGCCCTTTGTAATTCGCTTATCTCTGCCTTTCTCTTTTTTTCATACTTCTCTATTTCATCATACTTGGATATGACATAAAACATTGTTTATATATCAATCTAAGTCAATTCCAAAACAATTACAAAGTCGGCTCTTAAACAAGTAAACACAAATATTATTGAGTCGGCCCAAATATAGTTACACAGTTACTGCAAACTAACTCGGTGACTTTTTGATACTCGGTGTCCACTACGTTACTTGGCATCGTCATGCACTTAGTAGAAGTGGAAACTTGGTCCATACTAACCACTCGGTCATAGTTTCAAACTCGATAAATATTGGAGACTCGGTAGATAAAGTGTTACCCGGTAGAAACTAAATTTCCTGTTTAACCATGCAAAACTCGATAAACACTGTGAAACTTTGCGAGCTCGGTATGCACTGTTCTACTCACTAATCTCTGCTCGACTCGGTAAGCTCTACTCTACTCGGTATGTACTGTTCTGCTCGGTAAGCTCTGTTCTGCTCGGTATGTACTATTCTACTCGGTATGCACTATTCAGAATAAGTGTTGTCACTAATGACAATCATGCTTAATGCCAAAAATCTCCCCCTTTGGCATTAGTGACAAAAACACTTATAGCCAAAACTTATATACAAGAATCATGCTGAATCTTTTTTTTCTTTTTTTTTTTTCAAAATTTATCTTTGTCAAACTGTTGTTTATATATTTCATGACTCCCTTATATAGAGTACTTTCTCCCCCTTTCGTATTACACACCTTAATCTTATACACTTTCTCCTATACATTTTCTCCCCCTTTTTGACAATAATGCCAAAGGTGTATATACAAGTAGTTTACAGGGAGAATCCAAAATGTGAAAGAAAATCAGAATGTACCTTTATGATTAGTGCCAAAGTTATGTCCCAATTCTCTTGCAAAATCTTGCATGTTTGGAGTACAATTTCAACTTCTGCAAAGAGTTCAATCATGTGATCTGCAATGGAAAATTGATTGTCATGGAGTAATGCTTTTGAGTGAACAATGTGCTTTTGCATTATGTCCATGATGGGAAGGATCATGTTCTGAATATCTAGCAGTGTTGACCGGATCTTTGTATCTTCTTTTAATAATTCTGACTGCCTATTTGATAGGAATGTGATTTTCATATGATGTGTAGAGCTTGAACTAGGTTCAAGTTGCAACCTCTATACACTGTCCTTCAGATCCTCATCAATCTTATTCAATTTTTCTTTGACTTCCTTAGTGAACTCGGCAACATTACATAGCTTAGCAATAAGTGAGGTAACATTGGAATAGGAGGACTCAATATCTGTCAAAACTGAAGATAATTCTACCTGATTAATAGCTATATGCTGAGCAACATGCTTAAGTACTTTATTGTCAAATTTCTTCTCGGCTTTCTCAATAATCTTCTTTGACGCAGAGGAATCCTCATGGAACTTGTTTACTTCCTCAGCTAACTATAAAAAAATATGTTGAGAGGAATCAACTATAATACCTAATTCTTTTGACAAAATATCCTTTGCATCTTCAATAATTTTATATTCCTTGTCCCTTTCTTCTTTTAGTTTCTTCTGCTTTGCTTTCTTTTGGAGAAGTTCACCAATGTTTTGCATTTGATCTGCTAAAAGATTTGCAAAGTCTAATTTTGGAATCTCTATCTCCTCATCTAAGTCTATATCCTCTTCTACATTCTTACTCAAAAATCTTGTACTCAGTTGAGTTGTAGGATCAACTGTTATTGCACTTAATGCCTTTGTAGAAGTTATTGTAGACATTGTAGGACTAGCTGTGAAAAATGATAAACTACCGACTGGAAAACTTGAAGGGCTAAAAACCAAAGTATTCACAATTGTAGAATCAAAAATTGAAATACTTACTGAAGTATCCAGAACTGAGGTACTTACTACTGGAAAACTTGATATGGAAGTAGGTACTGAAGTAGATACAGGAGACTGCAACTCAGTAAAAGAGGTGGTAGTCATTTCTGTCAATGATTCATTGAGTTGTGCTAGTGATGATTTGACATTTGATGTATCTATGGAATTTGTCATAATCATACTTGAAGTTATCCCCGTGCTAGGTGTAGAAACTTTTGCTGGAGAGTGAGGAAGTGAGGAAATGACTTTTGCAGCTATCCGAACAATATTATCTTCCTCATCACTTTGCTTGTCTACCTCGGTATCTTCTTCATGTTCATCACTATCATCATCAATATCCTTGATTATCATAGTTTCGACACTTGGTTTGTGAAGATTATAGATGTTTTTCCATGTGGCAGTGGCACTCTTCACAACTGACTCAATATCTTTGATCAAAATCAAACAACTATTGAATTTTAGTGTCATCTTAATTTCATTATCTATCAATGCCTTATTAATTTCAGCATTTTTCAAACTTGGCATTAATTGCCTCAAGGTTTGAGCATAGATGTCCTTGAAAGTTTGTCTTGCATTGGACCATCTCAACTTAATTTTGTTTAGCAGAGTTCCTAGGATTTGAGAAGCTATCTCTTCAGGTGAGTATTTCCATCTTCCTATTTTCTCGATAATAGCATCTTCAATTTCCTGCTGCTCTTCCTTAGATCTGATTTCATATTTTAGAGATTTGAAGTTTGCAATTCCAGATCCTTCTTTCATATCCTTGATCTTTTCTTTTAATGAAGGAGGAGGCCTTTTGAATACTATTTCTTCACTGTCTTTGCCTACCTTGCCTCTTGCACTCCTTCTTGTAAATACTGTAGAGGGTTGCTTGGGTGCCTTGGTGATAAATACTTTTCCTTTCTTCTTTTCTGGTACTTGTTCTTCTTCCTCCTCATCCTTTTTCTCTTCTTCTTATTCAAATTCCTCTCCTTTTTCCTCGGTTGACATTAGAGGTGTGCTAGCTTATATTTTGGCCATCCTCTTTCTTCCTTTGTTAACCACCTGTGGAAGCTTTATACTAAGCTCAATTCTCTCCTTAGCTTCTTCATATGTCCCAAAATATGGTGCCTTTGGATTAATAGGTTGATTAATTAGGGCCTCAATAATATTCTTGATTTCATCAATATTTACCTCATAGGGAAGAGGTTTCACATGTACAATCCTTGGTTTTGCTGCCTGTATATATAGATTATCACAGTCCACCATGAAACAAATATCATCTTTGTAATCTTCCACCAATTTCTATGGAATCCAGAATCTATTGTTCATTTTCTCTTTAAATGATTCAAAATAGTTATCCATTATGCTTTCAAAATTGTCAGCCATTTCTGAAATGTATTCATTCATCTGATAAAGAATCGGCACATCTTTTCTCCATACTACCGTGCCTTTTGATGGGAAAAACTTTTGAGCATAGAAAAATAAACAAACCAATAGTGAGCCAAACTTACATGGATTGTTCTTTTAGGTTTGGATGCTCTCCATGTTCTTGTTGAACTATTTCAACAAAAGATCTGCTAGGTCAAATGACAAATTGTTCTTTACAATTTTATATGCTAGGTCAACTGCTTCACACAGAACATTGTTCTGCTGACTTGAACTGTATATCTTCTGAGCTACAATATGTATACCAAACTTCAATTCTGCATTAGTAATTCTGCTTATCTTCATACCTCTACCATCCCACTCGGCTAGGGTTTTCTCTTCCAATTCCATTCAACCTAAGGTTTTGGTAGATTTTGCCTTGTCGAGCATGGGAAGACCAGTGATTCGATGAATCATCTTCTTCGTAATCTCTACTGGTTTCTCAAGCCATATTTTACCTTCATGTACTCGACTGAGGATATATCTGACCCATTTTATCTGAAAGCTCTGAGGCAAGTGTGTGATGTGAACTAAACCCTTATCTTCCAAATGTTGATGCTCCGATTTGAGAATGCCATCGACACATAGTTCCTCATGAATAGTATCTATCTCTAGGGTTCCAAGCTCTTGAATTGTACACTTAAAATGACTTTGAATATCATTAATAAGGAGTACCTTAGGAGGAATCTGAGATTGAGCTCCACTCGGGTCTAGGGTTCCAGCAACTGCGGGCACGAGTTTGAAATCTGGTGCTTTCCATTCTCCATGAACCAAAATTTCTGAATCTTTCTTCATTTTAGCACTAGATGATGCCATGGTAGCTCAGTGAACACAGTAAATTCTTCGAGGAAAGAGAATATCTTGCTGATTTATGCTTCAAAATGCTTGATTGCACTAGGAGACTTTTGTTCGCGGTGAATAGTGAACTTGATTTCACTCCTTTTGTTAAAACTTTGTCATTAATGCTCAGTACGAATTAGGGTATTGAATTAGATAGGCTATCATCCACTATGAATTAATTTCTTGGTGAAGACTCTGCAACTCGGTGATCATACGAATTCATACTTCTCTAACCTTACTCGGTAACCAAATGAAGTTAGGTTACTCCCAACCTTGCTCGGTGGTAACTGATACCGACCTTCTTGTGATCCTACTGTATCTTGCATACTAATTTGGCTCTATCTTCCTTTCAGTTCAGGAACTATTTTGGAATATGTCTATGAAGATACAGTTCCAGTGCTTTCTTGGAGACTAGTTAGAGCTCATAGAGCCACTCCCTTCATTAGTGACTTCAGGATTGGTTTGCTCGGTAGGTTTAGGAATCCACTTCTGTCTCATCTGCTTCCTAATGTTATTTGCTTTTGCTTTCTTTTCATCTTCAATTTTGCCTAAATTCATGCAGTTTTAAGCTATGTGACCAAGCTTAGTGCAATTATAACATCTTATGGTAGAATCCCTTTTTCTCAAGTGGTGCCTTACACAATTCATGCCAATGTGTCCATATTCTCCACAGTAATGACATCTACACCAAGTGTTGTAATCCCAACCAAACATTGCTTTAATAATTTGTTCCGCTGGATTGGGTATTTTAGTTCTGCATTCTGATGCCTTATGACCTTGTTTGCTACATTTGTGACATATGCCTTTAAATCTTGGTTTCTCCTTGCATTCATTTGCTTTATGACCAAGCTGATTGCAATTGTAGCATTTTCCATTGAATTTTGCTTTTCCATTGCTCCAACATTTCTTTGAAGTATGACCAATTTTTCCACAGTGATTACAGGTAGGTTTCTGATTCTTTTGAGTACATTGTTTGGAGGATTCACCTTCCTCTTTGTATCCAAGTCCTGCTTTTCCTTTTTGCCTATGAAGGTTTCATTCATACACCTGATTCATATCTTCTTGAGATTTCAACATTCTCTCATTGATTTTCCTTTCAGCATCTAGCTCACTCATCACTCTTAAATTGATTTGCTTTTTAGATCTCAGCTCTTCTCTCATATTTTCATTTTCTGATCTTAGAGTCAAGATTTCTTCATTTGCATTGGAGATTTGATCAATAAGATTTTCTAGCTGAAGAGTTTTATTCTGGATTTCATTGTTCTTTCCATCTATTTCATCTTTCATCTTGTTTCTTTGTTCCAAGACTTCACAGAATTTGTTGACTAAATTTCCTGTTCTCTTTTCAATTTTTCTCACTTCTTCTTGCAGAGATCCATTCTTTTCTAGAAGTTCTTTGATTGCATTGTTTGCTTCATCTGAGCTGCTTGAAGGGAAAAAGTCTTCAATCTTTTCTTCAACATACTGGTGGTCATTGATCTGATTTGCAAGTTCCTTCCTTCTTTTTAGGGAAAGGGAAAGATGCTCTCTTGCTTCTTTGAGTTGAGTTATGGCCATTTCCAGATCTAGCTTTTCATTCTCAATTACTTTGTTCAGTCTGAATATCTCCATTGTCCTAAATCTTTTCTCAAGCTGTCAAAATTTATTCTGAGATCCACTAAGCTCTGATATGAATTGTTGGAAATATTCAAGACTATCTAGGTTACTGAGAGGGGAGGGGTGAATCAGTAACTTTAAAACTTTTAATAGATTCAGATCTTAATAATATTGGATTGATAATCTGACTGCATGCATGAGTAATAGAAAGAATAAAACATTCATAACACTTAGAACATAGAGATTTGGTGACCCAAAAACCTTCCAAGTAGAAAGTAAAACTGGGGTAGGGATGATACCCACAAAACTTTAATACTGCAGTATAAAGTTTGTCAGTTAAGGCTTACAATGATCACTTCTGATGATCTACCCTGTTAGGAGAAATAAGGACTGCTAGGTCCACCTTGTTAGAGGTTTTACAAACATACAATGAAGTATGCACTCGGTTAAGAGATTTTTACAAAGACTATTAAGTCTACCCGGTTAAAGGATTTCAAGCTGATTCACTTGTTAGGATGAAACAGTAGATCTCTTACTTGCAACTGTACTTGCTAATTGAGATTCTCTGATGCACTGATCACCTTTTGTGATAGATAGATCTTTGCTGCTTCTTATACTATTGTAGCCCTTTGTAATTCGCTTATCTCTGCCTTTCTCTCTTTTTCATACTTCTCTATTTCATCATACTTGGATATGACATAAAAACATTGTTTATATATCAATCTAATTCAATTCCAAAACAATTACAAAGTTGGCTCTTAAACAAGTAAACACAAATATTACTGAGTTGGCCCAAATATAGTTACATGGTTACTACAAACTAACTCGGTGACTTTCTGATACTCGGCATCCACTGCGTTACTCGGCATCATCATGCACTCGGTAGAAGTGGAAACTCGGTCCATACTAACCACTCGGTCATAATTTTGAACTCAATAAATACTGGAGACTCGGTAGATAAAGTGTTACCCGGTAGAAACTAAATTTCCTGTTTAACTGTGCAACACTCGGTAAAAATTGTGAAACTTTGCGAGCTCGGTATGCACTATTCTACTCAGTAAGCTCTGCTCGGCTCGGTAAGCTCTTCTCTACTTGGTATGTATTGTTCTGCTCGGTAAGCTCTGTTCTACTTGGTATGTATTGTTCTGCTTGGTATGCACTGTTCAGAATAAGTGTTGTCACTAATGACAATCATGCTTAATGCCAACAAGATATATGTATGTATGTATGTATGTATGTATGTATATATATATATATATATATATATATATATATATATATATATATATATATATATATATATACATACATACATATATATGTATACATATATATATACATACATATATATGTATACATACATATATATATATATACATATATATGTATACATACATATATATATACATACATATATATGTATACATGTATATATGTATACATATATATATATATATACATATATATGTATATATATATATATGTATATATATATGTATATATATATATATGTACATATATATGTATATATATATATATATATATATATATCTACATATATATATACATATATATGTACATATATATATATATATACATATATATATACATATATATATATATATATACATATATATGTACATATATATGTACATATATATATATATATATGTATATGTATATATACATATGTATATATATATGTATATACATATATATATACATATACATATATATATATACATATATATATACATACATATATATATATATATACATAGATATATACATATATATATATATATATCAAACTAAGGCTTAATTATATTTATATATAAATTGCCTTTTCACAAATGAATTTGATATCATATATATATATATATATATATATATATTCCTCTATACACATTAGTTAATAAGAAGATTATTTATATTATATTGATATTGATATATATCAAATAAGTGATTTGATATAATATCAATTTGGAGATCAATATATATAAAGATAATATTCTAAGGAGAAATTATCAAGATATACTTATATCTATCTAAGATTAGATAATATTCTATTATGAATCTATCTAATATATATACATAAAATTTTAAATAATTGCATACCCTAAATCTGATCAAACAACAATAGAGCCAACCCAAAAACTCATATAGTATAAGGACAATGAGTATTGTGACTATCATAAGTGTTCAGGTACATGCCACCATTGAGTGCAAGAAACTCAAGAATTACATTCAATATCTCATAGAAAATAAGGAGATCATAGTTGATGCACCTTCCCAGGCCTCACCCAATGAAAACCTACAAATTTTCCATAATGTTTTCCTTCAACATGATACTAGAAAGGGCCTTGTTAATAAAAAATCACCAACCCAAAACCAAGGAAAGGGTAAGCAATGTGACCATACTAATGGAAAATATTACACCACTTCCTACATCAACTATGATAAATTTTTTGGCTGCATCACCTAGGTTGAACCCACAATTGATGTTATCCATGTCAAAGGTACATATAGTTAATTTGTAGTTACCACACATTGAGGTAGGATATCTATTATCGATGCCAACACTATTTCCTCATCTAGGGCACAATAAAACCTCCTATAATATCTTGGGAATACCCCTACCCAAATATCCATTTTAGATCTTCTCCGCACTTTCCCTCTACATCAAGAAATCCTAAACAAAGTCCTCCAAGAGGCATGTGTCCCTATAGACATCAATACCACCCAATTTTATATCCTTATGGACACTTATCTACATCATGTGAACTTTCATTTAAACCCTCTAATGTTCCATCTACCAAAATAGATGACAACCTCCCACTTTGCATCACCATTATGGTCAATGACTTCGCATGCAAAAGGGTTGTGGTAGATAATGGTCTGACCATAAACCTATGCACATTTAAATTCATCAAATAGGTGAGGTAAACTTAAGTAGACATATCACATGATTTTATCATCATCAAGGCCTATGACAACCTATAATGTACCTCAGAAGGCACCATCTTATTACCAATCAAACTAGGTCCTACAATGCAAGAAACCATATTCCATGTTGTTGAGCTTGACATCCCTGACAACTTCCTCCTCATTATCCCTTGGATTCATTCCATAAAGGTTGTTCCCTCCACATATCATTAGTGCATCAAATTCTTGCATAACAACACTGAAATAACCATTCACACCAATCGCCAACCTTTCACATATTGTCATGTCTTAGAACATTCATTCTCACATTCCTCTCATTGTCTAGGAATTGACATTGGTACTTCTTTTTCCAATTCCTCTAAAACCCAATAATATTTGGAAACCATTATTATATCCACCCTTTTCACCATCAAGATCAACAACAAGGGCTATGGGGAATATACCTTATTAGATATTTTTTAAGTTGGGGCCCTACCATTGGACCCACACACTTAGAGACATTATACATCCCACCAAGGTCCATAAGAACACAAAGAGCCACAACCTAAATATATGGGTTCTTCTACATTCCTCTCTAATGGAATTCTAAACAACCAAGAAATGGATCCCTACATCAAAAAATGGTTATACCGAGATGCTCTACCTCCTGATGAAAAACTCCTTGGTTACTTTAAGGAGAAGTACCCCAAATCTCACAAATTAGCTACTGAATAGTGGAACTACCAAGGAGGTGGTTTATTCAATTAAGAAAGTGGCATAAAGGCTCCACTTGAACCCTCACTTTGGCTAAGGAATCAAGGGCTTGGATTTGGCCCATACATGAATGGGAGCACCATGAAACTAGATACACCTTTCATAATACCCTAGGTGAAATTGTTGAGGTCAAATAAATCCCTGAAGAGGAAGTAAAGAGATCCTACAATGATATAATTAATGATGAAAATTTCTTACAAAATTTCATCCTTTTCCAAATCTCCATAAACCTCATCGACCTTCCACTCATCCACCCAAAACTCATAGACAGGGATCAACCAAGAATTTCACATATCGATGAGTTCCAAAGAAAGGATGTGCTCCTAAGTTTCATGGGAGAAAAAAAAAAAAACAATACTGGGGGCATGCTTTAGTGCATGTCTATAAGCTAGACCCCAAGGAATACTTTGGGGAAAAGGAATTGTTTAGCAGCAAAATTTAAAAATAAAAAATAAAAAAATGAGTCTTTTGGTGAAAACCCCTATGTGGCACTTTCTAACTCCATAAAAGTAAAAATAAAGAGTGTATCTTTTGGTGAGAACCTCTTTGAGGTGCCAGAAGATGAAGACTTACCTCTTCTTCTTATTAATTATTATAGACTAGAGAAGTCATCTATTCTTATTGAATAAATTAGGCTTGTTAATATGGAAACCAAAGAATGTTTGAGAATCACATACATTGCAACATCATTATCAGAGGCTAAAGAAGCATCTTTCACTGCACTTCTCCAAAAAGCTATAATAAAATTTTCATGGTCTTGTGCTCATATTCCTAGATTGGACCCCAACTTAGTCATACATCATTTTGGAGTGGAACCAAATGTCAAACTAGTTAACCAAAAGCTTCAAGAAATGCACCCTAAGGTGGCCTTACTAGTCAAAGTAGAATTGGAAAATCTCCCACAAGATAAAATCATACATGCCATTGATTATTCAGAATGGATTTACAACATGGTGTTAGCTTCCAAACCATCAGTAGAAATTAGAATATGCACAATTTTTTTAGACCTTAACAAGACATGTCTGAAGGATGATTTCCTCTACCAAACATTGATATGATTGTTGATATGTTGTCGGGCATTGAGATGATGTCACTCATGAATGATTTCTCTAGCTATAATCAGTTGTGCATTACAAAAGAAGATCATCATAACACAATATTCACAACTCCATGGTGTACCTTCTCCTATAACATGATTCATTTTTGTTTGAATAACATAGGGGGTACATATCAACAAGATATGACTCATATTCCATGACATGATCCATAAGATCCTGGAATACTATTTAGATGATATCTTGGCCAAATAAAAAATAGGTTAGATCACCTCTATGTGATAGAATGTGTATTTGATCATCTCCATCATTATGGTTTGAAGATCAGTCCAAAAAATTATGGATTCAGAGTTACATTGGGAAAGATCTTAGGATTCAATGTATCCAAGAGAGGCATAAAAATTGATCCAAATAAAGTCAAAGACATAATAGAAATGCCTCCTCCTAGGAAAATTGAGTAGTTACAAATTCTACAAGGTAAGCTACAATCCATCCATTAATTCATATCACAGCTTGTAGACAAGTGCCAACCATTCACCCATCTACTCTATAAAGACACCAATTTCAAATGTGCCAAAGAATTTTTGAAAAGATAAAAGAATATATGCAAAATCCACCCATCCTCATACCACCTAGTCTAGGAGAAACTCTCATTTTGTACATATCAGTAACCACTACAGAATTCAGATTACTTTTTTCTTAGCTTGATGACAATGGAAAATAACAAGCTATCTACTATATTAGTCATATGCTTGTTGGATATGAGCTAAATTACACACCAATGAAGAAATATTGCCTAGAAGTTATTTTTTCCACTCAGAAACTATGACACTATATGCTTAGCCACACTATAAAACTCATCTCCAAAATATATCCTCTCAAGTATCTACTTTAATGAATAATTCTTACTAGCCACATGGCTAAATGGGTAGTTTTCCTCAGTGAGTTTGACATAAAATATGTAGATAAAAAAGAAATCAAAGGATAAGTCATCATAGATCAATTGGAAGAAGCATTACTAGTGGATGCATATCCCTTGGTCATGGAATTTATAGATGAACACTTGTGCATGATTGAAGAATAACCCACATGGAAGCTCAACTTTGATGGATTATACACGTCTCATGAGTCAGGGAAAGGAATTCTCTTTGTCACTCCTTAAAGTGACTACATCCCCAAGTCATTCAAATTGGGATTCCCCTACACCAATAATATTGTAGAATATGAGGCCCTTGTCTCAAGTCTAAGGATAGCTATCCAATGGAACATCACAAAGATATAGGTATTTGGAGATTCACAACTCATCATAAAGAAAGTTGTGGACAACTTCCAAATAAAGGATGCAAAGCTACTTCCCTATAAAGAGTTGTTAGACAAAATGAAAGAATAATTCTTGAGTCTACAATTTACGCAAGTTCCCAGATTATAGAAAAAAGTAGCACATGTAATGGCCACTATCAGGTCCCTCCTTGAAATCCCCTAAGACACCATGTAGTATGAATTTTTAGTTGAGAATCTCCACAAGCTCTCTTATGAGAACATAGATTAAGAAATGGTTTGTGTCTTGGTTGGTCCTCAATCCCCATAGTACTGTGACATCCATGCTTACTTGAAGAATAGTATCATATCCCCTCACCTTACAAACACCAAACACCAAAACCTTATTTTCTAAGCTTCTCACTACACTCATGTAGCCAACACCCTATATATTTTTGGGTATCACAATGTTCTTTCTAGGTTTTTAGACTCAAAAAAGGTCACCTAGGCTTTACAATAAGTTCACGCTAGAATTTGCGGTGCCCACATGAGTGGTATGGTCTTAGAAAAGAAGATTATCAGAGAGGGGTATTATTGGCACACAATGGAACATGATTCTTGTGAGTTTGTGAAGAAATACCTATCATGTCAAAAGCATGCCAATTTGATTCATGATCCAACACAGGATTTGCATCCTATTGCACCTTCATGGCCATTTTCATGTTGGGGATTCAACCTCATTGGTAAGATAACCCCCATTTCCTTAGACAAACATAAGTACATTATCACTGCTACCAAGTACTTCACCAAGTGTCCAAATATCCAAGTTTTTCCTCTTCCATATCATTTATCTCTTTGGCATCCCTTCCACCATGTTTACACATCATGGTATGCTATTCAAGAACCAACATATGAAATATTTGTATGACCAATTCCACATTCACCATCATTTTTATTGTCCATATTTTTTCCAAGGGAATGACTAAGCTGAGGAAACCAACAAAAACATCCTAAGAATCCTCAAGAAGGTTGTCATTGATTCTACTCATGACTGGCACCTCCAAATCAACTGTTCCCTCTAGGCTTATCATACTTTCTTTTTCACACCCATAGGGAATACCCCATACTCCCTAGTATATGGTGTTGAAGTCATCTTACCAATAAAGGTCAAACTACCTTTGTTGTGGGTGTCCCTAAGGAATCATATTACTGATGAATATTACCACTTAGCATGCCTCACACAACTTGACCTATTAGATGAGAAGAGGAAGCCAGCATATGTTTACTTGGTTGTATACCATAATTGTCTCAAGAAAAGCTACAACAAGAAGGCCCATCCATGATAGTTTTAGGTAGGGAACATGGTCCTCAAAGAGAATCAAAAATTACAAGCATATTGAGAAAAGAAAGGAAATTTTGAACCTACTTGGTTGGGTCCCTACATTATCATAACTTTTTTGTCTTAGGGGCATATCAATTATCAAAACCCATAGGGGAACCTCTAAATAATCACATCAACATCATTCATCTCAAAAATTTCTATGCTTGAGCCATATGGTGTACTAAAAAATCCATAAAAAGTAAAAAATGTCCTAAAAAAAACATTATTATTGTCTTGGTGAAAACCTAGTAAACAAGTGCCTTGATCACAACCAAAACATCAAAAAACTCAAAAAAAAAAGAGAAATCAAAAAGAAAAAAGTAAAGAAAATTGATCGACCAATGGTGAAAATTTGGCAATCAAGTGCTTTGGGAAAGTATGTTGGCAAAAACCTGGAAACAGGTGCCATACATAGTGGACCATTCCATTATCTATCAAAATGTCATTCCATCACAATCATGCACCCATCATCCCCACACAAAATCCCTGGTAAAGACCCATATTCCCTAGGTGTTCCATTATCTCATGCACATGTTAAGTGTTGAACTAATATCTAGAGTCCTAAGATTTTTGTATATATCAATTGTACAACATGTCCTATCTCAAAATCCTAAGATTTTGTACATATCTTGTCACATGTTTGACCTATCCTAAGTCTTGAGCTTTGTACATATTCCCTATATATATTAGTCAATCCAATTGTACTATATTGTCAAGGCCCATTGTATATATCCTCATTCATCTTGCAGACAAGTGATTAGTTATGTTGACCCATCAAGCTTAACACTTGAGAAATATCCTTCAAATTGATCCTTGATTATGTGATTGTCCTTGATTCATCTTTTTCAAATAGAAACAAATTTTCAGCCAATCCCATCAACAAGTCCATGTAGGATGCATCATTCCTCATGTCCGACCTAATCAAAAACATATTTGAGACAGTTGATCTCTTTTGGAAAAAGGCATCTTTTTTTATTTTCACGTTGATTTTGAATTAATTCTTTGGTTCTTGATTATATTTTTTGGGCTTCTCATTGTTCCCCTCCAAAAATTCACCATGATCTCTTTATATCATGGTGCACTATGAATGGGGTGATCTGGGGCAAGTTTTTTTGATCTTTTTCTTTTTTTCCTATGAGTCAATTGGATATGACCCTTGCATATTCAAACATGTGATCCCTTGTGGTCACATGGTGCACTTGGGAAATGTCATCTGTTTGTGGGTTCCTCAGCATTGTTTCCACCTTGAATCCTTCGGGGCTCATGTGTGATGTTGGGGCAATCCTTGCGTGATTCTTTTGTTAGTCCCATGCAACATTGGTGACAAGGCCTCAAGTTCATAGTAACCTTGGCAGGTCTCTAGTGTTTCTATATCAAACTAAATGCTCAAACTACATAGTGGTATTTCATTTTCATAATACCCCATGCTCAAGCTTTAAAAAGAATTCCCACAACAAAAATCCAATCGAAATCCTAGAAAAAATAAAATCCAAAATCCTAGCAAAAGAAATCAAAGCAAACTCTAAATCCCAAGATCCCCAACTCACTCAAATTCCCCCTTCCCCATTCTTCCACCTTGCTAGGGAAATTTCTTTTTGAGACACCACTCAGGCCCCTTTTTCTTTCCTAGCCACCTTCTTGATGGGGCATCACCTAGCCTAACTAATATCCTTTTCCCACAATCTGAGGAAAGCTTGTTTCCTTTTAATTCTTTGTTTCATCAATATTTTAAACATCTTTGAAATAGCATTATTCTTACACCATTTTAAAGAGGGGAAAAATGTAGACACCTAAATATGATTACATAAATTAGTAATCACATTTAGTTCTCTCCTAGGTAATTATTGATTAAAAATTTATTCTTTAATTAATGTATGGTATCCCCCTATTTACTTAATCCAATTAATTAATTGCAATCCAATTAATTATCTAAATGGAAATCCATAGATAATAATTAATTAGATCCCCATTCCTCTATTAATTTGAATAAATGCATACGTCTATTTAAATTAATTCACAAATCCCCATTCCTCTATCTTGATTAAATATTCTCATTTCATCAATTAAAGCACATACCTCCTAAATTTAACCCCTAACCTAACCTATCCCAACCTCTTGACCCATGATCCAAACTCAACCCAACCCATTCACACATAGTAACCTTTCTTAATTAGTTAATTTATCTTTATTAACTAATTATCCCCTCCACTCATTCTCTCTCCTCCCATCACATCCTCCTAATTCTCTCACTTGTCCACTAATCCACTCTTAATCCTACCCTAATCATTTGCACAACCTTTATCAGAGGATTAAGAAATCATAACCCTCTCCTAAGTCAACCCTCATGTCACATCTCTCAAATCCCCAACCATAAGCATTTAAGGTTGACTTAAATGCACTTACATCCCTCTTACACACTCCTTCCATCTCTTACATCTTTGTCCCTTATCACATCTCCCAAAATGGTCACATTCTTCCATTCTTCCAAGACTCTCTCCTTATGACACTTGTCACAAGGAGAACCATTTGAGAAAGTACAATCCATGTTCTCTCTCTCAAAATAATCCTAGCCACTCTTGAGCTTTCTTCAATATTTCATTCCAAATATCCATTTCACCTCCTCTTTCCTATAAATTGAACCCTTCTCCCTTCACAAATAATCCATCAATTCATAATAAAGTTATACTACTAGTTTGAGAGCTCAAAAACTATCAAAATACCATCATTATGCCAAAATTTCTCTGCAAGTCTATATCCACAATTTCCATTCACCTCCACTAATAAAAAAACTCCACCTCTTTAAGTTTGAGCACTATATTGAGCACACATCCCATCCTTGGACTACATCCAAAGATCAAGAGGGCTTTTGGAGTGCTTGCTTGTTGTTTACATTATTGTTTTAATTGCTTTCTTTTAGTATAATCTAAGTGTTTAATCTATTTGTTTTGTTGAATGATTAGTTAGTTTAGTATTCCATAACACTATATTTTAGGTGATACAGGGCTTATGTGTATTTGATGTTTTGGAGTGCAAGATTTTACACTGTTATGCTACCTACTTTTCCTTGTGTGCTCAGAATGAGAATTTAATTTTTAAAGTGTGCTAGTGGGATTATGATAATCAATGGTTTTTAACTTTTCTACAATATTTTGAGGTTCATTTGGTGTTTTTTTGTGCACCTCATTTTGTATAATCTTGAATTTGAAATTATTTTCCAATTCACATGTTTAGTGAATTGGCCTAGGTTGTAACCCATTATTGTATTTGGATTATGGATTTGAAATGAATAGAGTACATTCTGATTAATCAATACCATGATCCAAACTTTGGGCTTTAAATCAATTTTATGGCTTGTGTGCCTAACCTATTATTGTCAAAAATCATAATTCTTTATTGATATTTTTCCCTTTTCAACTTTATGATTGTTTGCAGATTATGTATCACATCTTAGATCATCAAGTGATCCTTAATCTTGGTCATGGTGCCAATTGAGTGTCTCTGTCACATGTCACCTTTTTTTTTTTTGAGTTTTGGAATTGGGTCATATAGTAGTTTTGGCCTCCCTTTTTTGTGGAATCTTTCTTGAAATATTTATGCTATGGGTTTTGATTGTGAGATATTCTTGAATCATTTAGGGATTTTTTTATTCCATGTGTATTGTATATCTAATCACTTTGAGGATTCATTCTCTTGGTGATGAGGGCAATAGAGTGTGCTTGTGCAATATGTTATCACCTTGGTTTATGTGATTAATTTTGATGCTTTATTTGAGATTGCATCTTGATTCACTATTTTTTTTTTTTAGAACACATCATGAGAACAATTAACTTGTGCCTCATTGGTATATTTAAGTGACCCATTCTCTTGGTTTGAGATTAATCTATCTTTCCTTTCTTTATTTTGATTTTATAACTTTTGATTCTTTTATTTCTTTATACTTTGCTTAATTGTTATGCTTAGTGTCTCATTTTTGTAATGAGATGAGGCTTTTTGGTGTTTGAGTAGTGGATTGGAGTGCCTCTCCAAGGTATATTGGGATGTGAATGTTAGGGTTTAGGTAGATATGAGCAATAAATAATATTAAGATAATACAAAAATAGAGAATATAGAAAAAAATAGCACAAAAATTTCACGTGGTTCACCGAACATGAGCTACATCCACCAAAGAAATAGTCATCCACTTATTTTATTATCCAATGAAGAGAGAATTAAAATATGATGATCCTCACATCACATAACCACTTATTTATCAAGCCTTTAGAGACCGTTTACAAGGGAGGTTAACAAAGTTAACCCTAACCCTAGAAGAATATTCTTACAAAATTTTATTCATACTCGCATACTCATGCTCATACAAGAAATCAAGGGGGCCTACGACCCCCCATTATGGTAGTGCTTTGTGTTGATATTTGTTAGTTATATTTTGTCATTAGTGTCACACATATAGTCAGTAAAGGAAGTGTTACTCCTAAATGGATTAATATTTTTCATTAGTATTCATATATATAGTCGGTAAACAGAGAAAGATAGTTCAGTCAATCATAACTACATGGTAGTCACCGAGCACAAATATTATTGAGTACAATAGTCACTAAGAATAGAGGATTACCAAGCATTAGTATATTACCAAGATCAAGATGCAGCGTTTACCAAGTAATCCATAGTTCACATAAAATTTTGTAATGATACATAGTTCAAGGTGGACAATTTTTTGTTGAGCTAGAAAATGGTTTACCAAGATCGAGGTGAATATTTAATTCAGACGTAATCATTTAAATGACCGATGATTCCTATTTAAAGATGATTTAGGTTAATCCTTTGATTCGTTGATCTTAGGTTTTATAGGATAGTGTCAAACCATAATTAGGTCAAATCTTTTTGATATAAGTATTGTAAAGATGTCATTTTGACAAGTATCACATGAATTAGCCTCCATTGGGAGACATCTGAAGATCTGACAGGGTTATGTTAAAGCATTGACAGAGTTTTCAATTTATTAGAAATAGTTCAAGGCTACTGAGTAGTATAGAAGGACATATTCATCACAACAAGGTGATATCATTATTGTTCTTAATAGATCTGATATCAGTAATGTAAGTTATTTCTCAAATAGATCAAAACTTCACTGTTACTCTCTAGCAATTGTAGCAGACTTAAAATCTCCTAACAAAATAGAGTTAACAATCTTTTGTAAAATTTATTAATCGAGTGCACACTTAATTGTCGATAGGGAGATCTCTTAACTAGTCCTAATTCACCTAGGACTTGATTTTGGTCTTTCTCTTGACCTAGTTAGGGAAATCTTAGACCCTATTCAATAAGGGATTACGGATAATCATCTCCCACTCCACTAGACCTCTCTATCAAGCTAAAGATCCAATACCTTCTTCATAACCCTTGCATGAATTCATCCCTTGAATTTCATTAACTAATGACCAACTGGCTCTTTCAATGTGATTATGGATAGAAGACTATTCTTGGTCAATTTTGTATGGATTTGAAGTGACTAAGCCTTCAACTTCTCCCATTACTTAATTGATCTCTTCAAAATAGGCCTAAAGCCCTATTAGGCCTTACTAAGTCTTGAAATCTTATTTTTGGAGTATAACTCCCAAACTTCCCATACAAGCTACAAAAATAACTTGATATCCAGACACCCTTTTCAAATTTATTAATGATTTTTTGGTTCTTGGATCCTTATTGTGTCTGTAGATTACTTCCTATGACCATGCCTATTTTCTAGGCCTAATTGGCCTATTATGGTTCACAGTGAAGAATTGGCTTCTACACCCTCTAGCAGATTGTTCATGGTTTCTCCTTCTTAAGATTGATTCCTTGAAACATATCCTTCACTTCTCTATTCTTGGTTTGACCCTTTCAAACCCCAAGCCTTTGTTCATCACAGTCAAGCTATCCTAGTCAGGCATCCACTCGCTCACCTAGGGCTTGATCCCAAAAATAGTTCCCCTACAAATCTGATCACAAAACTCCATATATGTAATATATAAATTATTCTCTAGCATATTCCAAATGTTTGTATAGTTCCCTCCATGGAATCTCATGCTAGAGCCATTTTATTGCTCTCAACTCTAGATGAACGAGTGAACTAGTCTCAAAGGAGACTTTTAAAAAAAGAAAAAGAACCTAACCTAGCTACTAAATAAAAAACACAAAATAAATATATACAATGCAGTATTAACACATGCAAAGTTAGGATCTATTTTAATCCATAAGATTGGAGTAACTGAGCTCTTAGCACTGTCTCAATTTTGCAAAGTGCACCGGTGTTTAATTTATTGAAAACAAAATCTTACAAAATATGCCAACATTGATTCTTGGTTGGAAAATCCCTTAAGTAGTATAGGGGAACTGAGATAATTGGTTAGGAAGACCCCTAACTACCTCTAGCCTTCGAAAAGCCATTTGACACAATGTTGTCATGACAACTTTGTAAAATTGCAAAGTTGTCATTGAAAAATTTTACATTTTTGCTGACAACTTTGTCTAAGTCATTCCAATGAGTCTTAAATGATCTCAATGGTGGCTCAAACCTTCTAAGACTTGTTTCCTTCCCTATTCCACTATTTTAGATAGTCAACCTAGACTTTGACTAATTAGCAAGTTAATCTAGCAACTAGACAACAAAACTAAGTATCAAAAAACCTAGTAAGGACCATTCATTGAGTCCTACTAATCTTCCTATTGGTACTCTCAAATTTGGCCCAAATTTGGAGTGACCAATTTAAAATTTTCTCTAAGGCAAGGTGAGTACCCCTGAAAACTTTTCAAAGATGCCTACTTGAAGTGCAAGTAAAATGTGACCTAATGATTTTTGTGACATACCAATTGGGGAACATGTTAAAAACCTATCATAGGGTAGAGGTAATGGGTCACAACTTTCAATTATCAGTTTTGATGAGTTTTGGAGATAGTTGTTTAAGGGTGTTCACTTAAATCTGCATTCTGCATATTGCCTGATTGTAGCAAATGACCTACTTTGCATGTTTGCATCTTTGACCTGATAGTGTTTCATGATATAAGGATGGGTCTGAGGTGTTGTAGGCATGAGAGAGAAGCTTTAGTTTCACTTGCAGATTCATATGAGTTCATATGATAGGTTTTCCAGAGCAATTTTGTTTGCAATTTATGTTGCTTCTCAGAATGTGATAGTGCAAAATTTTGAATGCCCTACTTTGAAGTCTTGCAACTTGCACCCGATTGAGTGGAATGGATAATTGAATATTCCTCTATATTCTAATCATGGAAATGTGATACCATGAATATTTTTAGGCCATGATGAATCTATTTGGGTAATTTGTCAATCTGATTCCGTTTGCAATTTCTAACATTTTAATGAAGATCACTTGCACAGTTTAGTCAAAGGCCCTATTTGTGATGTTATATCTTGAATAGCATGATTGGTCATATCAATAAAATGGTACCCCTACATTATAGACCAAATTTACCTTAATTTTGCAAGGTCTCAGATCTTGAGGGTTTTGAATGCACACTTTCCCAAACTCTTTTCATTTGCAGAAATTGTTATTTCTCATGTCTTCTTGTTCTGTATTTCCAAGTGGCTTCTTTCGAGGGGCTCCCAAATGTGTCTGGTTGGTTGTCATGAGCCACCTTCTTGGATTCATGCTCTCCATATAACATACTTCCAATACCCAGAAGCTCGGGTCTTCAGGAGGTTTGCTTGACTTGTTTTCAAAGTTAGAACCAAATGCATTTCATTGTTTTTGATAGGGTAATTTGCAGAATTATTTTGAAGTGGCAACTTGGATTTTTAAAATCTTGTGACCTATTTAGTTTTGTCATATATCACTTTGCAATATGGAAGAATGCTGACCATAGAACGTCTATGCCCAGCGCCATGTCTCGATTACTTGATTTCGTTAGTTTTTAAAGCTAGTTCCTAAGGCCAGTTGCTATTTGTATGGTCAATTTGCAGAGGTGTAAAAGTTGAACGGTTGCAAGCGCCAATCCTCTTGGTTGTGTTTAAGGATACAATATTTACCGAACCATTTTATCTACGAGATCTACTTAATTTGGAGTAATTTCTAAACTATCAAATTATTGATCCAGCCGATTTTCTCCAGAATCTTATGAAGGACTTAGGGAGACGTGTTGTAAATTTACAAAATACCAGTACATCTTTTGCAATGAGATCTCTATGGAGGAAAGAAATAAATCAAATTCATTTACTACTACAGGATCAGGCATACCTATTGGAGAGATGTACAATCAATTCTTTTCCAGATGATCTTGAATCTCTGAAGATAAATTTGGCTATACTTGCTCTCAAGACATGGCTTGATCAGAAAGTTGTAACACCATACAATATAATTTACATAGTACATAAGACATGCATGATCTTGAGAAGATTTTGTAATCACCTGAAAATGGACAAAGATCAAATCAAAGAAAATCAAGTCAAATCAAGGAAAATCAAGGATATAATTGAATTAATTGAATCACAATGCATAATTAGCCAATCAAAATGAAAATCAAATCTTAATTCAATCAAAATCAAAATTGAGAGCACTTTAATCAAGTGAAATCAAATCAAAATACAATTAATTCAATTAATTGTATAGTCTTGGATTAAATAAAATTCAAACCATTCAAGGCGTACATGGCTAATCAAATTCATTTAAATCAATTAATAAATCTCAATTACTCTCAACAACCACAAAGAGAGGAAAATCAATCAACCAATGAGAATAAAGGAAAGGCATTCACATGGATCAAGCCAAATTCAATCTCATTCCCTCAAAGTGAAAAGGAATCTTGACCGTTGATCTTGTCTACTTGTCCCAAGCTTTGAGGACACAAACTTTGCTTTGTCTTCAAAGGGTGGAACCAAGGACTCAACCAAGGCTTAATCATGATCAAATACAACTACACCCCCTACCATTGGAAAATCTATAAAAGGAAGGCCTAATTCCTTCATATTGATCATCCACACATCTGAGAATTGCATTGAACCTCTTGCAATTTGAGCTTAGAAAAGCATTTGAGAAGCATTTTAGCATTTACTTTGATAATTGGTAGCAATAGCTTTGTATATCATATCATTCTCATTCTAGGGCTGTCATTAATGGAAGCTTCCTGAGAGCTATTCATTAACATTCTTAGTTAGAGAGCCATAGGATGCTCAATTAGTCATTATTTTGCTAAATAGTTGCTCTATTGCTTTGTGGTTGTATTTAGTTACTATTCTCATTTATTGACTAACCTTAATTCTATGAAGGCACTTTCCCTAGTGTACAGATTCTATGATAGCAAGCTCAAGAGTATGGAAGTTCCTCAAGCATCTCTGAGCTTCTCAATTAGTCTTCTTTCCCTTGGAACAAATTCAAAAAATGATTCAGTTTTTCTAGAGTCAATGTACAACTCAATTCTTGAATCTCCTCTAGTAGAGTCTTTACTTATTTTGGAGATCCTTTGCTTAAACAAGGCCTTTACCTTCCATTGCTATTGCTAGCAATTCCACCAAAATATTCAGCATTAAAAACACACGACTCCATGTCAGCTTTTCTATATTCTATTGTAAATGTTCTTGGATCTTTGGCTTGTATAATTAATAAAGCCAAACAACTATCTAACACAAAACAACATAGTTCAAGTTTTAGCACAGAAAATAACACGCCAATGGAAAATGAGTTTGAGTGGTTGCAAAGCTTCCAATATGAATGTCTCAAGGATGAAATTATCATTGATAGTCTATATGTCAGAGGTCTCTGCTATGGTTATATAGAGAATTTTAGTCTACCAATAGGCCACTCCTATCTCGAAGCCATATAGGATCATCTTGAAGAAAACCTTGATTCCATAAGTAACGCTAAAAGATATGATGGTCAAGTCAAACATAAGCATAGGAAATATTGGAGGAACCATCATCCAAGCGCTAGTTTGTGGCTTGGTAAGCCAAAGTATTGACCAAGAGGGTGTGCATGAGAAATTGAAAGGGAGGACCAGCGCATTTAGAAGGGGGGCAGCTCACGCAAGTGCGTGATTCAAAGGGGAGGAAATGTGAAGGAAATCAGCATTTGGAGTAAAGACAGTCAGTGCCAAAAAGGCTGCCAGTCCATGAACAAGGCTGCAAAAGTATTGCAAGGCTACCAGCATATAAAGTAGAGGATCTTGCCACAAGTTTTCAAAGGGTGAAGCCTACAAATTTCAATGGGGAGAGCATTGCTGATGTGCGCAAAAGAGTAGTAGGAAGTCTCAAGTCTATCACCAAGGTAGATGTCATAGTTTCTGCTACATATCTACCAACCTTGGGACCATTAATTGTTGAATCTCTAAAGGATAGAAGTACCCCTGTCTGCCTTGCTATAGAATGATGTGCCCTCCATGTTCTCCAATTTACAAAAGGTGCAGAGAATTTTCAAGCTACACATTATGGAAAGCCCTAGCATGCTTTTCTCTTGCACACACCAGTCAAGGATAGTGCATAATAATTATACTAAGGTCAACATCAAACTGACTAAGAGAAGCTAAAATGTGAATGTATGAAATGTTAGAAGGATTAGGAGATGTCACTACAACACTGCAAAGATTGCTCCAAATCCATCACTTTCAGTTTGAGATGAAAGTGGTAGTATGGACATGGATGAGGACAATCAGGATGCCCTATAGAGAGTGCCATCTATTACAAAGCCCAAACATAAGAAACACGGATTGCGCAAGTCATTTGGGGAGAGATGAAGTTGCAGGGAGTGTGTGTAGGCCTCCAAGGCATGTAGACCATGGTGGATCTTGCAAACACCGAAGAATAATGGAAAATGTTTGCAGGATCAGGTATGAGGGAGTGGCTGGAGGTAAAGGAAAATTCAGTGGGCTATATGTTAACATTATCCCACATTTACCATAAGCAATGCATAAGTAATGTTTAAAAGAAAGTGCACCTAGAAAATGGTAAAGAAAGGAAAGAGGAAGGTGTGTGGAAAGCCTTTCAAGTTTGTGTGAGCCCAACCAGGTGCACGTAAAGGTAACATTTGAGAAAAAAGCATTATAAACAAATGAAGATATTATCCCACATTGCCAATGGGAAAGAATAACAAGAAATTTATAAGGCCAAACACACAAAATAGTGATATCTAGATATGGATGACTGGATGAAGGCTCCTTTCACATGCACGTGGTTTGAGGTGCCCAGCTGGCAATGACAAAGTAGGCGGGTCCCACATAGGTAAGACAATTTTGACAATGTGCAGTCTACAAGCTGACTACCTTAAGATACGTGCCCAAAAGATCCAATGATGGTCGCATGATCATGAGGTCCAAATTTATCCCTTGCAATCATGCAACAGGCTGACATGTGGTAGCCTAATGAGGTAATGAGGAGGTTATAGTGGATGCCCAGTCAGAGACACAAGCCAACCAGAGAGTGCCAAGTGGCATAAGTGAAATGCAGAGGTCCATTTGGTGATGAGGTAGCAAGTTGACCCAATCTGATGTGCCATGTGGCACATGTGGGACCTGCCAAATTTAAATCTATATGGAAAAATTTAAAACAAATTGGTAAAGTTCAAACTTTGGATAAATTCAAAATTTAAATGTGACAGTTGCTCATGGAGATGTGAAATTGAAAATGTTGCTGGAGGTTCAATTTTTGCCCGAATATATGTGTGTAATATACCATTGGAAATGGTAGGAAATGATGGTTTCATTGGTGGCATCAAGAATCAGTTTTGGGCAAGCAGGAAAGAGCAGTAAGAGGTTTTGTTTCCATGGTCAGTTTTGGTGGGAAAAGAAGTTGTTTGCAAAATTGATCTTTCTGGAAGTAACAGGTGTCATGGTAGAAATATCTCTTAGGTCTTTTCCGGATGGATATATATACAAATCTTTTCATTGTTGTAGGGGTTCCTAATTCTCTATGATTTTTCTTAGAATTGGTCCCAAGTGCTCTGTGGACTGGGTAGGAGATGTAGGTTTAGTCTTCTACATTAGTTTCATAACACCAAATGATGACTTTTCTCTCAGTCTAGGATGTATCAGGATTTTTATCAGATTATGTTGTTTTAGTAAAGGGAAAGCTTCTTGATTTATTGTTGTTATTGAAGTGGTTTAGATTTTGAAGTGGGTGTATAAAGAGGCATGATCCTTGTACTTAATATAAATATCATTTCTCATTTCTCTCCATTTGTGTCCATCTAATGAGTTTTGAATTTTCTAATTTATTGTATGGATTTTTATCCATGCATATGTTGTCATTCTCTAGTTCTGATTTAGGATCAGATTAAATGATGCTCTAGATGAAGCATAGATTCATTTCTTTTTCACTGGGATGTTTGTAAGCAGTGTGGGTTTGGGTATTTTTATTTATGGTTTGGATCTATGATGAAGATTAGTAGTTGGATTCTATATTCTATTATGCATTAGAGACTTTGGCCCAATGGATAAGGCACTGGTCAGAAGTAAGTAAATCCTGCAATGACATATTTGGTATGGTTGGTTATATTCCCAAAAGTTTTAATTCAAAACAAAACAAAATCAAATTCTACATCTTAAGTCAATAGTTGTAGATTCAATAGCTAAAGCCCCTGCTTTATTTGTGACTGATTTGGTAGTGTGTAGAGCTTCAGACCTTATCCCTTTATGTCACAGATAATAAGAAGTATTTTGGGCACATATCTGCTTTGTGAGGATTAGTGAAAAGTTGAAATTAAGTGATCCTAATCCTAGGTGCACCTACTTGAATTCCACAGAGTTCAAAGTGGAGAAAGCCCTTGTGCTTTGTTCATTAGTCCTTGTTCTTGTGTGAATGTACTGATTGTGGGAAATAAGCTACCCCATAGGTATATCTCTGCATTTTTAGGGTTGTTAAAATCTTGCTAAACCAAGAGCCAACAAAATGGTGACTCTACTGGGGAGAACATAACAAAGTAAAATCTGTTGAGAATCTCTGGTTATTGTTACATTATAGTTATCAATATTATATAACCCAGATTGATTTGGCCCATCCGAGTCACCAACAAAATGGTGACTCTACTAGGGAATAGAGATGTAAAAGTCATGCTAAATCCAATTTGATATCTCTGGTGTTATAGTAAAGTTTTAACACGGGTACAAGTAGAGATAGACTCCTAGCCGGCTTATTTATCTATCCAATGGTTACCATTGAAGTATAGAGGCAAATCTGAAAATTTTTAAATATTATCTCACCAAGTTGTGAGTGGTGACTTTGAGTATTCTCTATTTGATCAGTGCAAAGTCAAAATAGAAAATATGATGTATGAAGTTCTAATAAATAGTGTTTAAAGATCCTGGTGGAGTTCTGTTGTTGGCTGGAAAGAGATTGTGAACAAGTGAAATATTTTCCTCTTCAAGGAGGTGGCGACTCTACAAAGAAAAGAACCTGATGGATCTATAGAAAGATCTCTAGATCTTCCCCAGTTCTCAATCAACAAGCTAATTTTCAACCATAGTACTTCTAGGTATTTTGATTTTCATGTACCTTGCTTTATTGAAAATCAGTAATGAAGAATGTTTCCCTATCACGTGTTCAACACTAGTGTAAAGGGATGAAAGTAAGTGGGTAGTTCCTTATGGAGGAATATAGGCCCTTTTGTTTTGATGGCATTGAAGGTGCCCCTCATGAGTTTTCTACTGAGGATGGGGAAGGCTGGCCAAGTTTTATGGTTGATGGATCAATTTTGGCAAGCCAACATGTGGTAATCTCATGGATTTATTTGATGAGATGGATGTTGAGCATGAAGATGTTGCCATGAGCTTGCTTGTGTAGTCTCTTTCACATAATGGAAGGGATTGTTTTTTATCCCCTCCGTCATGTTCAATCCCTTCTTGGGAGCTATTAAGAGCAGCATTCATAGAACATTTTGATGAAAGAGTTGGTTTGGATGTGTGTGAAATAAAAGGTAAAGATCAGATACAAGACATTAGTGTCTCTTTTGATCCCACCATCCATGATTTTGATTATGAAAATCTACTCATCAAAATTGCTACTCTCAAGAAGAAACTTGCTGAGAATGATGCTATGTGTTGGCAACTGCAAGAAGAAAAGAGGTTACAAGCCATGGTTGTTCTTTGGTTTAATGATGAAGAAGCTAATGATGATAGTGTTGTTTCTTTTTGTGCTAGTGATGTTGATTATGATGCTGATAGTGAAGTCAGTGAATATAAAGATATTGAAGATGAATCTGTAATTAGTAATGTTTTCATTAAGTTTGTAGATCCTTCCTTCTATCAGCATAAGAGAGCAACCTTCTTGTTTCAATATAAAAAATGCTTGAGTAAACAACAAGGAGATGATTGAGGTAGATGAAAGCTATTGTAGTGACTTCTCAAAAATAAATTTTACAAGCCAAGAGATCTTGATTCATGTTTCCAGCAAAGAAGATGGTTGCAATATCAGGCAAGAACCAAAAGAAGGTAAACATGAAGTTCAATGTTCAATAAGCAGTGAGGAAATCTCAAAACTCTTAGCTGCTGATTTTTAGAAATATGCATCTGAATATGACTCTATGATTCCATGCCCAATCAACATATGTTTTGATAATGATGATATTGGTAAGGATGTGAACTATGATGCACCTAGTGTCAATTCTTTTTCTATGCTCAGTTTGGATACTTTGTAAGAAAATAATGCATGTGGATGTAATGAACATAATAGTGTCATGTATGATGAATATGAAGCTTCATGTGCTGGTGTGGATTCAGTTTTGGATGAGCTTGATAATAGGGGTTCTTGTATAGATCAGCATGCTGAGGAATGTAATAAATCTCAATATATCTTTTCAGCCCTGCAAGTTTTAAATGAACCATTATCTAATGATACATGCTTCCATGTTTTAAAAATTGATAGGAGTTGTCATCAAGATGATGGGATGTTTCCTTCTATTTTGCAAACCAATGTTGTAATTGACCATATTTTTTCTCTGCAAACTAATGAGCAAGATAGGCCTGATGTTTCCGGCTATTTGAGTGAATTGAGATATCTTCCTTCTCAGTTGATTAACAGTGATAAAGAAGGCATCGACTTGTTGCTACATAATGCTTAGCATTTTCAATACTCTATTGATTCCAAGGCACCTAATAATGGTGAGGATGCTGATTATTTTTCATTTGGAATGTTTAAAATATACGGCAATATGTTTGATCAAATAGATAAGAGCAACAATCTCAGCTTACCTTTGATCTACAGAGATGAAGATCAAATATTTGATAGAGGTAAGAGGTGATTTTAGTTTGATGGCTTTGGGCCATTTATACATAATGTGCTCATTGTATAGTTGTTTTTCTTTCAGTTGTGTGGAGTGTTTCTTTCAATAAGGTACCCTAGTTTTGAGAAGAGAGAGAAAAGTCTGATTTCTTTTTGAATGGTTTGCTCTACCAAAGATTCTGAATTCTCTAGTTTCCTGCAAGGGGCACACATCCCCGGATAGAGCCACTATTGGTACTCTCAAATTTGGCCCAAATTTGGAGTGACCAATTTAAAATTTTCTCTAAGGCAAGGTGAGTACCCCTGAAAACTTTTCGAAGATGCCTACTTGAAGTGCAAGTAAAATGTGACCTAATGATTTTTGTGACATACCAATTTGGGAACATGTTAAAAACCTATCATAGGGTAGATGTAATGGGTCACAACTTTTAGTTATCAGTTTTGATGAGTTTTGGAGATAGTTGTTTAAGGGTGTTCACTTAAATCTGCATTCTGCATATTGCCTGATTGTAGCAAATGCCCTACTTTGCATGCTTGCATCTTTGACCTGATAGTGTTTCATGATATAAGGATGGGTCTGAGGTGTTTTAAGCATAAGAGAGAAGCTTTAGTTTCAATTGCAAATTCATATGAGTTCATATGATAGGTTTGCCAGAGCAATTTTGTTTGCAATTTATATTGCTTCTCAAAATGTGAAAGTGCATAATTCTGAATGCCCTACTTTGAAATCTTGCAACTTGCACCCGATTGAGTGGAATGGATAATTGAATATTTCTCTATATTCTAATCATGGAAATGTGATACCATGAATATTTTCAGGCCATGATGAATCTATTTGGGTAATTTTTCAATCTGATTCAGTTTGCAATTTCTAACATTTTAATGAAGATCACTTGCACAGTTTAGTCGGAGGCCTTGTTCGTGATGTTATATCTTGAATAGCATGATTGTTCATATAAGGAATATGGTACCCCTATATTATAGACAAAATTTACCTTAATTTGGCAAGGTCTCAGATCTTGAGGGTTTTGAATGCACACTTTCCCAAACTCTTTTCATTTGCAGAAATTGTTATTTCTCATGTCTTGTTTTGTATTTCCAAGTGGCTACTTTCAAGGGGCTCCCAAATGTGTCTGGTTGATCTTCATGAGCCACCTTCTTGGATTCATGCTATCCATATAACATAATTCCAAAACCCAAAAGCTTGGGTCTTCAAGAGGTCGCTTGACTTGTTTTCAAAGTCAGAACTAGATGCATTTCATTATTTTTGACAGGGTAATTTGCAAAATTATTCTAAAGAGGCAACTTTGATGTCTAAAATATTTTGACCTATTTAGTTTCATCAGATATCACTTTGCATTATGGAAGAATGTTGATCATAGAACATGTGTGCCCAGCGCCATGTCTCAGTTACTTGATTTCGTCAGTTTTTAAAGCTAGTTCCTAAGGCCAGTTGTTGTTTGTATGGTCAATTTGCAAAGGTGTAAAATTTGAACGGTTGCAAGTGCCAATCCTCTTGGTTGTGTTTAAGGAGAAAATATTTACCGAACCATTTTATCTATGAGATCTACTTAATTTCAAGAAATTTCTAAACTATCAAATTATTGATTTGGTCGATTATCTCTAGAATCTTATGAAGCACTTAGGGACACATGTTGTAGATTTACAAAATACCAGTACATCTTCTACAATGAGATCTCTATGGAGGAAAGAAATACATCAAATTTATTTACTACTACAGGCTCAGGCATACCTATTGGAGAGATGTACAATCAATTCTTTGCTAGATCATCTTGAATCTCTAATGATAAATTTGGCTACACTTGCTCTCAAGACATGCCTTGATCAGAAAGTTGTAACGCCATATAATATAATTGACATAGTACATAAGATAGGCATGATCTTGAGAAGATTATATGATAGCAAGCTTAGGAGTATGGAATTTCCTCAAGCATCTCTAAGCTTCTCAATTAGTCTTCTTTCACTTGGAACAAATTCAAAAAATGATTCAGTTTTTCCAGAGTCAATGTACAACTCAATTCTTGAATCTTTGATAGTACAGTCTTTACTTATTTTGGAGATCCTTTTCTTAAACAGGGCCTTTACCTTCCATTGCTATTACTAGAAATTCCACCAAAAGATTCAGCATTAAAAACACATGACTCCATGTCAGCTTTTCTATATTCTGTTGTAGATGTTCTTGGATCTTTGGTTCGTATGCTTAATAAAGCCGAATAGCTATCTAACACAAAACAACATAGTTCAAGTTTTAGCACAGAAAATAACACACCCATGGAAAATGAGTTTGAGTGGTTGCAAATCTTCCAATATGAATGTCTCAAGGATGAACTTATCATTGATGGTCTATACGTCAAAAGTCTCTGTTGTGGTTATATAGAGAATTTGTCTACAAATAGGCCACTCCTATCTTGAAGCCATATATGATCATCTTGAAGAAAACCTTGATTCCATAAGTAACACTAAAATATATCATGGTCAAGTCAAACATAAGCCTAGGAAGTATTGGAGGCACCATCATCCAAGCACTAGTTTGTTTGCTTGGTAAGCCAAAGTATTGACCAAGAGGGTGTGTGTGAGAAACCGAAAGGGAGGACTAGTGCATTTAGAATGGGGCCAGCTCACGCAAGTGCATGATTCAAAGGGGAGGCAATGTGAAGGAAGCTGACATTTGGAGTAAAGATGACCAATGTGAAAAAGGTTGCCAGTCCATGAAGGAGGCTGCCAAAGTATTGCAAGGATGCCAACGTATAAAGTAGAGGAGCTTGGCATAAGTTTTCAAAGGGTGAAGCTTACAAATTTGAATGGCAAGAGCATTACTAATGTGCGCAGAAGAGCACTATGAAGTCTCAAGTTTATCGCCAAGGTAGATGTCATAGTTTTTGCTGCATATCTACCGACCTTAGGACCATTAATTATTGAATCTCTGAAGGATGGAAGTACACCTATCCGCCTTGCTGTAGAATGTTGTGCCCTCCATGTTCTCCATTTTACATAAGGTGTAGAGAATGTTCAAGCTACACACTATGGAAAGCGCTGGCATGATTTTCTCTTGCACACACCAGTCAAGGATAGTGCATAATAAGAACTAGACTAGGGTCAATGTTAAACTGACTAAGAGCAGCTAAAATGTGAATGTATGAAATGTTAGAAGGATTAAGAGATGTCACTACAGTATTGCAAAGATTTCTCCAAATCCATCGCTTTCAATTTTACATGAAAGTGGTAGTATGGACATGGATAAGGACAATCAGGATGCCCTATAGAGAACACCATCTGTTACAAAGCCCAAATATAAAAAACATGGAATGGGCAAGTCTTTTGGGGAGAGATGATGTCGCAGGGAGTGTGTGTAGACCTCCAAGGCATGTAGACCATGGTGGATCTTGCAAATGTTGAAGAATAATGGAAAATGTTTGCAAGATCAAGTATGAGGGAGTGGCTGGAGGTAAAGGAAAAGTCAGTGGGCTATATGTTAACATTATCCCACATTTACCATAAGCAATGCATAAGTAATGTTTAAAAGAAAGTGCGCCTAGGAAATAGTAAAGAAAGGAAAGAGGAAGGCATGTGGAAAGCCTTTTGAGTTTGTGTGGGCCCAACCAAGCACGCATAAAGGTAAAATTTTGAGAAAAGAGCATTATAAACAAATAGAGCTATTATCCCACATTGCTGGTGGGAAAGAATAACAAGAAATTTATAAGGCCAAACACACAAAATAGTGAAATCCAAATATGGATGACCAGATGAAGGCTCCTTTCACATACACATGGTTTGAGGTGCCCAGCTGGCAGTGACAGAACATGCGAGTCCCACGCAGGTAAGATAATTTTGACAGAGTGTGCAGTCTGGAGGCTAACTACCTTGAGATATGTGCCCAAAAGATTCAATGGTGGTCGCATGATCACAAGGGCCAAATTCAGCCCTTGTGATCATGTGACAAGATGACATGTGGCAGCTTGATGAGGTGGTGAGGAGGTTATAGGTGGATGCCCGGTCAAAAACATGAGCCAACCAGAGAGTGCCAAGTGGCATAAGTGAAATGTAGAGGTCCAGTTGGTGATGAGGTGGCAGGTCAACCCAATCTGATGGTGCCACGTGGCACATGTGGGACCTGCCAAATTTAAATCTGTGTAGAAATTTAAAACAAATTGGTAAAGTTCAAACTTTGCATAAATTCAAAATTTAAATGTGACAGTTGCTCATGGAGCAGTGAAATTGAAAATGTTGCTGGAGGTTCAATGTTTGCCCAAATATATGAGTATAATATACTGTTGGAAATGGCAAGAAATGATAGTTTCATTGGTGGCACCAGAAATCAGTTTTGGGAAAGAAGGAAAGAGTAGTAAGAGATTTTATTTCCAAGGTCAATTTTGGTGGGAAAAGAAGTTGTTTGAAAAATTTATCTTTCTAGAAGTAATAGGTGTCATGGTAGAAATATCTCTTAGGTCTTTTCCAGAGCGATATATATATACAGATCTTTTCATTGTTGTAGGGGTTCCTAATTCTCTGTGATTTTTCTTAGAATTGGTCCCAAGTGCTCTGTGGGTTGGGTAGGAGATGTAGGTTTAGTCTTTTACATTAGTTTCATAACACCGACTAATGACTTTGCTTTCAGTCTACGATGTATCTGGGTTTTTATAAGATTATGTTGTTCTAGTAAAGGGAAATCTTTTTGATTTTATATTTTTATTGAAGTGGTTTAGATCTTGAAGAAGGTGTATACAGAGGCATGATCATCATACTTAATATAAATATCATTTCTCATTTCTCTCCTTTTGTGTCCATGTAATGAGTTTTAAATTTTCTAATTCATTGTCTAGAGTTTTATCCATGCACATGTTGTCATTCTCTAGTTCTAATTTAGGATAAGATTAAATGATGCTCTAGATGAAGCATAGATTCATTGGGTTTTCACTGGGATGTTTATAGATTTGGGTGTTTTTATTTATGGTTTGGATCTATGATGAAGATTAGTAGTTGGATTATGTATTCTATTATGCATTAGAGACTCTGGCCCAATGGATAAGGCACTTGTTAGAAGTAAATTCTGCAATGACATATCTAGTATGGTCGGTTATATTCTTGAAAGTTTTAATTCAAAACAAAACAAAATCAAATTCTAAATCTTAAGTCAATAGTTGTGGATTCAATAGCTAAAGCCCCTACTTTATTTGTGAGTGATTAGGTAGTGTGTAGAGCTTCACACCCTATCCATTTATGTCACAAATAATAAGAAGTATTTTGGGCACATATCTGCTTTGTGAGGATTAGTGAAAAGTTGAAATTAAGTTATCCTAATCCTAGGTGCACCCACCTGAATTCTATAGAGTTCAAAGTGTAGAAATGTAATGCCCCAACAGGCAACCCAAGAGGACAAGACATAAACCTCTATAAAATGCAAGTAGTAAATTTCTTTTTTTTTTATTTTAACTAGAATAATATTCATCATTACACTTCATATTTCTAAAAGAAGAAATAATTTTCTACTACTTGAATGTAATATTTATACAACTTAAGTCCTCATGGGTTCCCTAATGTCACTACTAAAGCAACATCATATAAACCATTTACATGCCTAAGATATTCATGGAATCATGAGCTTAAAAGATCTACGTTCATTTTAATGCATCAAGTTAAATGTCCCTAACTTATTTCTTTATTAAACATAAGTTAATCATCCAACATCATTATTCCTTTTATCAACTCATTCCATAAATTCATATTGATTTCATCTACATCTACTATCCTTTATATCACTTTTCTCTAATAATTTAGGTAAGAGATTAATATTCATTAAGGTAGGCATTATCCTAGGTACTTCATTAATATGAACCAAATATTAACATTATAATCAAGTTACTATTTTATTGCATTGTTTCATAACCATTCATTGTTAATAATTCCAATCACTAATCTATCATTTCTCAATAATTTCCTTGGATCCTTTCATCAAGAGAGAATACATTATTGTTGTGATACATCATTATATATAACTATATTTAAGATTATTTCCTTTACACACGGACAACATAAGAGGATAGGAGAAATAACATAAACACTTTCTTTTAATGCTAGTAACATGTCCAATATTCCACATTCTTTTCCCTTTCTTTTACTTAGACCTACCCATTCCCTTATGCATTTCTTTGGATTGAGATTACATCAATACTACAAGACTCCTTTTAGGAGATTAAAATTACATGAATATAGATACATAAGTACATCTCAACATATTAAAATATCCAATAAGAAATCTTCAACTGCAAATCTGGAAAGGAATATGTGCTAGGATCATCCAGAGAATCACGAACAATACCTTGATATAAATATTAACCACCCAACCACATGGAACCAATAGGCCCACTCCCCCAAGCTAGGAGATAGAACCAAAGGCCCATACAAGAGGTAACAACTAGGAAATTCCTAAGGTGGTGATAAAATTTCCCCAAAGTCACAACACAAAAGAAAAGACAAGAAGACCACAAGGACTACCAGAGGCATGATCAAATTTGGTAGAGACTCTAAGCTACAAGCTAGGTGAGTGTCATCGCATAGCCCTCACCCCTTGGGTTGTCCTGGTACTAGCCACTCTTGGCCCCGGCCCCCAAGTAGGCACATGCAGAACTGAATGCCTCTCGTATAGACAAGGTCATTCAGTCGTACCTACGCATAGGTACCTTCTCCCACTCCCATCCTTAGTCTTTACTAGCACTAAAGGCATGGGTGAGGCACAATTAATCTTGATTAGTGTGTAATTTCCCATTCCAATAATCTCCCATTCCCAATTCATTTATTTAGGTTATCACTTGATTAAATAACTCATAGTAGGTTATCCTGGTACTAGCCACTTAGGGCCCCGGCCCCTCACTATGAGCCACTCACCTAGTGTACTTAGGTTCCCTAACATACATATAAAAATCATAAGAACATAACAGATTCATCATCAAGAATTCATATCAATTCCATAACAACATTTGATTGAGTTTAGGAAAATATATGTTGTCCCTAGTCCACTTGACAACCCTAAACCCAATATGGCATTCAGAATGTTCCAAACATATAAGAAGACATCCAAGTGATATTATAAACATATTCAGAGTACACATAGATCCAATTAACCAAAAAAAATTCTAATAGCCTCTGCTAACCATACGAAACCTTAAAACTTAATGATGTTCTTAAACTAAATTATTTCAAGCAAGGATTAAATGCAAAGAATAGTCATCATAGAATAGTCATCCACATCTTCCACAAAACAAATAATAAAGACAATCACTTTAGTGAGGATTTAGATAACATAATTATGGACTCTCAATTTTATTTTTAGGAAGATCCAATAGTGGGAAAGAAAGTTATGACTTCTGGTTTAAAACAGAAAATTCTGGTTAGGGTTCAGGCCTGCCTTCACTAAAATGATTGTAATTTCAACAAAACATAATAAAAATTATCCAAACCAATTTTAAATGAAAGATAAGACTTAGGATAATCTCTGATATCAAATTCAGACTTTTATATAATCATATCATCCTGTATCATATGAATACATTTGATAGAAAATTTAGAATCTAGAATGGATAGGCATAGTCTGCCAAAATGTCAAAAATAAGGCATTAATTCGACCCTAAAAATAAAATCAGAGAGATACCCATTTGAGATCTGTGAATTTTACTTCCATAAAATTAATTTAGTAAAACCCTAGATGAAATTTAAATGATTATAATAATAGATCTCAAAAAATGGGTTGCTAAAAACCCTAGGAAAACACAAGCCAATTCTTACAAACAAAAACTATAAACTATAAAATAACCATAGAAATGAAAAGTATAGATATAATAAATAATGATAATATATAAATAGATCCATAATCTATTAGAGACATAAAGTAACTAAAATATTCAATCCATACCTCATGTCCTATGAAGGTTGAATCGAAGAAGGAAGGAAACAAAAGAGAAGACAAATCCAAACTTGAGATGCATCCTTCAAACCCTATCCACTTTCAGAAATTTCCATGAAAGAATGAAATAATTCCATAGAAAAGAATCCCTCTCTCAACTACTGAAATTCTCACAAAAATGTCTCTCTCCCAAAAGCAAAGATAACCAAAAATTCTTAAAGATATATGCTTACAAACTCTCCCTCACATCTCCAAGTTTTCTCTCCAAAATCTCTATGAAAAGTAAGGCCATCCTCTCCTCAATGCTCCAGCCCAAAAATCCCCCCTCTTCAAATGAGAAATTAGTGCATATAAATAGATTTCCAAAGGTTGAGAGGAAAAGTAACCAACTCCCAACTAACTCTTAACTAAAGGATATTATAAAAAAACTTAATATCATACAACTATATTACTCAAATATACAATAAAAGATGATTTGTATTCATTCATACACATATGTAATATTATCCTAACATATATGCATATGACATCATTAATTACATCAATATCTATATATATATAACCTATCCACATTATTAATAATTAACAATTGAGAATAATATACCTCACATTATTTAATATTTAATTATTAATAATACTATACTTTACATTAATCCCAAAATATACACCATCAACATTATCTACAATAATTAACATATAATCACATATAAATTATATATATATATATACATACATATATGTGTGCACCCATATATATATATATATATATATATATATATATATATATATATATATAGAGAGAGAGAGAGAGAGATATATATATATATATATATATATAGATATATAGATATATCTATATATCTATATATATATATATATATATATATGCCAAATACCAAACACTATAATCTATAAGATTATGAAGTAATAGATCACAATATTATTACCTATTTATAATTACTATAAGATATAACACTGAGGTAGAATAAAATCACATGCCTCAAAATAAATCTAATCATCCAAAGAGACCATAAAAATCAACTATGAAACATATCGAGAAAACTATAAGATCAAACAAGGTCAACCAAAGTCAACAAGGAAAGTCAAGCCAAACTCCTGAAACACAACATAGAAAGATTAACTAAGAATCATACCAAGAAGGAGAAATAAATAAAATGAGTAAAAAAATCATACAACCAAATGAATTCAAGTGGCCACAAGGCACTAACTACAACAATGCCCAATCGGGTGCGCTAGATCTGGGTTTTTCACCCAAAGGTTGACTGACAAAGAAGGAACCCTAATATTTCCAAATTGGAATAATGACAAAGGAAGACTCATGCATGGGCCTTAGTACTATCTCCATAACAACAACCATCGAGGATTTGAGGGCATGCTCAGACCTGTGAAGCCAGGTGAAGTTGATGCTCGGTACCTGCAAGCCTACATCACAAAGAAGAAATACATATGCACAAATATACATATAAAAGAAAACATTGCGGACAAATGACCAGGATCGATACATCATGTGGACCTCAGCTATGTGAGTAACTATGACTTCATCCTAAATCATGAAAACACATCATGTGTATATATACACTCAAAGCATGTAGCATCATCATAATGAAGGTTAGAATCTCAAGCATTGTGTTAGTCTCTTATCAATACTAATAATAAATCAACATAATCAAATCATCAAGTGAGATACAAGATTCATGCAAAGTAACCTTAATAGAAGAAAATATAAATAACCACTTATATATATCTATCAAGTACATATCATATAACATCCTAACTATATTCATAAAGGTCTTGAAGGTACTCAATGCATACACGAAAATAAATACATACAAAAATGATACCTTTAGATAGTATGTCTGATATTAAAATCCTTGAGTACTAGCTTATGAAATTATTATAAACAAACTATAGGAATAAATCAAAGAAGCATCATGAACAACTTAAGCTATAAGAAAACATCGAAAGATCTTAATTCTTTCAAAAACACAAAACTTATATTAGGGTTAGAGGGGTATTACAAGAAAGCCTCTATGCTTTGTTCATTAGTCCTTATTCTTGTGTGAATATACTGATTGTGGGAAATAAGCTACCCCATAGGTATATCGCTGCATTTTTAGGGTTGTTAAAATCTTTCTAAACCAAGAGCCAACACTTCCTAGGACTTGTTCAAACTCCACACTCACACTAGAGGCTCCTTCTAGTCTTTATTAGATAGTGACTTGGCTAAGGTCACTACAAGCCAAAAAAATAGTAAGCTAGGATAGCCAAAGACCCTAGGTGCTCCTATACCATTCTCCCCTTGCAACAAGAAACTAAGTTCCATTAGGGGATAGGAGTTCTAGATCTATTCCCATCTTCTTGAAGTTGTTCTCTTCTATCTAAGTAGCCTCTAATTCAGGTAGGTTCTTCCATTTTATGAGATGCTCCAATCTCCTACTTCAAACTTCAAGTCCTTTCTTCTCTCATCTACTCTACTCTTCAACTTTTGGTTGGCTTCCACAAATGTCCTTCTTACCTACTCATGAACTTCTTGCATAGATTTAGAAAATTCATCTGCATGACCACTAACTCCTCCTTGATTTCCCAACTCTTTGATTTCACACACACCTCTTGGGTGCATGCCATACACCACTTAAAATGGGATCTTGTAGGTGGACCTATTCATGCTATCATTGTAAGAAACCTCATCTTGTGGTAACACCTGGTCCCACACTTGTCCATATTATTTTGTGAGACATCTCAAGAGGTTTCCTAACACTCTATTTATCAAGTTTGTTTGGTCATCTATTTGAGGATGATAAGCTGAACCAAATGCAAGATTTGCACCTAGTCTCTTCCATAGGGTCTTCCAAAAGTGTCCCATAAACTTCACATCTCTATTTGAAACAATACTGATTTGTACACCATGAATCCTTACCACTTCTTTAAAGAAAAGGTGTGTAATATAGCTGGCATCATGTGTGGTTTTTCATGGTATAAAGTGAATCATCTTACTAAACCTATCAACCACCACAAAGACACTATCAAAACCAATAGTTGTCCTTGATAAGCCCACTATGAAATCTATACTAAGACACTCTCATGGCCTATTTGGAATTGGTAAAGGCTGATATAACCCTACATTGGAAGATGTTCCCTTAGCTTTTTGGAAAACATTGCATTGCTCTACATACCTCCTAACATCTCTTGACATCTTGGGCCAATAATAAAACCTTTGCACTAGGTCTAATGTCTCATTCAAACCAAAGTGTCCACTAAGGCTCCCATTATGTTTTTCTTGTATAAGATTCTCCCTCATTGATCCCTTGGGTACACATAATTGATTACCCTTGAATAACATGTCATTTTTTAAATTGTAGTCAACAAAATCACTATGAAAGTGGTTCTCAAATTCATCACATACCTTATATGCCTTGGAGAAATCTTCATCCTCTTTGTAGAGTTCCTTAAATCCCTCTAGACTAATGCTTTGAAGCTGGATTTCTTGGACAGTCAGTAACCTTGAGCTAATTGCATCACCTACCTTGTTGTTTACACCCTTTTTATGCTTAATAGTAAAGGTATAGGCTTGGAGAAACTCCATCCACTTGGTGTGCCTATGACTTAGCTTTTCTTGTGTATTGATATAACTTAGTGCTTGGTTATTTGTAAAGACCACAAACTCCTTGGGCAATAGGTAGTGCCTCCATTTCTTTATTTCTTGTACCAATGCATAGAGTTCCAAATCATATGAAGAGTACCTTGACGTATCCTCATTCAATCGCTCACTAAAAAATGCAACTAGTCTTCCTTCTTGATTAAGGACTACTCCCACTACTATGTTTCTTGCATCACATTCCACTATAAATGGCTTATCAAAGCTTGGTGATGGGCTGAGTTGCCACTCTTTGCTTTAGTTTTTCAAAGCCTTCTTGAGCTTCCTTGGTCCATGTGAACTTGGTTTTAACTCCTCCTTTAATGGTATCAAGTAAGGGTGCACATATCTCGCTAAAGCCCCTTATGAACTTCCTATAGAACTGAGCTAACCCATGGAAGTTCCTCACTTTTGTTCCTATTTTAGGAGTGGGCCAACTTAGAATGGCTTCAACTTTACTTGGATCCATCTTAAGGTCACCTTGAGACACAACAAATCCTAGGTAGACAAGTTCTTGCTTTAGGAATTCACTATTTTCTAGATTGATGGCTAGTTTCTCTTCATGCAACCTTCTCAAGGAAATTTCTAGGTGATGCATATGTTCTTCCTTGGTCTTACTAAAGATAAGGATAACATCTAAGTACACCACCACAAACCTACCTATGTAATCTTTTAGGACCTTATTCATTAATCTCATGAATGTACTAGGTGCATTTGTGAGCCCAAAGGGCATAACTAATCATTCATAAAGACCCTCAGTAGTTTTAAAAGTATACTTCCACTCATCCCCTTCTTTCATTCTAATTTGGTGATACCCAATTTTGAGGTCAATTTTGGTGAAGTATCTAGACCCCCAAGATGATCCATAAGGTCTTATATTCTAGGGATAGGAAACCTATATCTAATAGTTATCCTATTGATTTCCCTAGAATCAGTGCATAATCTCCACTTACCTCCCTTCTTTGGTGCCAAAACTAGTGGCACCACACATGGGCTGATGCTCTTTCTAATTAACCCTTGATCAAGTAATTCTTGAATCTACCTTGCAATTTCCTTGTTCTAGTTTGGGTTCATTTTGTATGCTTCTTTGTTGGGCAAAGATGCTCCAAGTAAAAAATCAATTTGGTGACTGATTTCTCTTTGAGGAGGAAGAGTATCTAGTGTTCCATCACTGATTATGTCTCTAAACTAATCCAATAGGTGTTGTACTTCTTTTGGCAAAGTGAGATGTTGAGACTTGGTCTCCTCCTTGGGTTTAATGACTATGTCTAGTCTAATTCCTTCCTCATCCACAAGTTCATGCAAGATCACCTTCCCACTCATCAAAACTACATCAGGATCCAATGTAGTTGTATTTCCTTCCTCCATAAGTGACGGTATTTTATAGGTAACCCCATCTTTCTTAAAGGTGTACATGTTCTTCTTTCCATGGTAGACTGCATCCTGATCATATTGCCATGGTCTACCTAACAGAAAATGGCAAGCATCCATTGGTAGGATGTCACACAACATTTTTTCTTGGTATCCACCAATCATAAACTCCACCCACACTTGTTCATTCACTAGGACATTTTTCCCCTTGTTTAACCAGGTAACTTTGTAAGGATGAGTATGAGGTATCCTAACAAGCTTCAATTTTTGGACTACCTCCTCTAAAATAATGTTATTAGTTGAACCTAAATCAATGATAACCTTTCACACTTTTCTAAGGATCTTACATTTGATCCTAAAGAGAGCCCTCCCTTTCTTAGGTTCTTCTTTGACTGGTTCCTTGAGTAGAACCCTCCTAAATATGAGGTTCTCACCATGTTTTGAATCTAAACTAACCTCTGGTGACTTAACACTACTCACCTCCTCTTGTGCATAGGATATCTTTTTCTCCCCTTGTGAACTTGAATCCTTTTCAGGGCACCTATAGGCAGGGTGGCCTAGTTGACCACAATTGTAACACTTCATGCTTGCAAAGTGTGACCCTCTACTGAAGCTGCTTGATCTGCCTCTTCCACCACCTTGAAATCCTCTTCCTCTTCTATAATTACCTCTTCCACTTGAATCATTATTTTTTTCAACCAACTTGGAATCTCCTTGGCTTCTTGGCTCACTACTCCTTCCACCATATCCACCCCTATGTCCTCTAGATTCTCTTCCTCTTCCTCTACCCCTAGGATTAGAGTCTTGTTTCTTCTTCTTTTTCTCTTCCACTTTAAGTTCTAATTGGAAGCACTTTTGAATAGTAGTAGGAGTCCACAAATTAATCTCCTCTTGGATGCTCCATCTTAAACAACCCAAATATCTATCCACTCTAATACTCTCTTTTTCTTGGACCTTAGACCTTAAGCAAAGTTTTTGAAATTCCTCAGTGTAAGAGGCCACACCCATTTCCTTTTTTCTAAGACTTTGTCCCTTCTTATGCATTTGTATCTCATGATCCTCTGGTAGATATTTATCCTTAATCTCTATCTACATAGCCCTCTAATTAGCTATTTGTCTTTTCCCCTCTCTTTCCCTCTCTTCTTGAGGGAACTTCCACCATGTTAGAACTGGTCCCCTGAGTCTTTCCTTGGAAACCTTCACCTTTTGTGCCTTTGTGACACCTTCACACCCAAAATTATTCTCCATCCCTTCAATCCATTCCATGACTAACTCTAAGTCCATCTTGCTAGTGAACAGTGGTATCCTCTCAAGTGCCTTTCCTCCCAATACCTTAATGGCTTTAATGAAGGGTTCCTCCTACATTGGAGGATCTAGTTTTGGAATGTAGTCATCCTCATTGACTGCTTTTCCTTTATCATCTTTAACTTCCAACTTCTCTTTCATATTATCAGCTGCCTCTGCAACTTCCTCAATTTTATCCTTCAAAGCTTCTACAGTTTCTTCAAGGAGCCTATTTCTCTCCTTTTGCTTGACCACTTCTCTTGCCAATTCAACATTGGTCACCATGGTGGATTCTCCCACTAATTTACTTCCACATTTTGACATACACTATGCCTTACCCCAAATCTTTGAATAGGTCTGATACCAATTTGATAGGGAGATCTCTTCACTAGTCCTAATTCACCTAGGACTTTGTTCAAGTCTTTCTCCTAACCTAGTTATGGAAATCTTAGACCCTATTCAATAAGGGATTATGGATACTCACCTCCCACTCCACTAGACCTCTCTATCAAGCTAAAGACCCAATACCTTCTTCATAACCCTTGCATGAACTCATCCCTTGAAGTTCATCAACTACTGACCAACTAGATCTTTCAATGTAATTTTAGATAGAAGACCATTCTTGGTCAATTTTTTATGGATTTTAAGTGACTAAGCCTTCAACTTCTCCCATTCCTTAATCGATCTCTTCAAAATATGCCTAAAGCACTATTAGGCTAATAGGGAGGTCTTTTCTATCTAGTCCTATTTCACTTAGGACTTGTTTTAAACCTTCTCTTGGCCCTCACTAGGGTTACCTTAGACCCTATTCACTGAGGGATTATTGAAAATCTCCTCCACCCCACTAGACCTCACGACCAAGGTGTGTTTCCCTTCTTTTTCCTTAACTACTTCCCATGAACTCATTCCTTCAATTCATCCTCTTACCAAAAAATTGTCATTTCTATGCAATTATGTTAGAAGGATCCTTTTAAGGTTTTTTTGACTTGATTTGAGGTGTAACCCCCTCTATCTATCTTCCTTAACAAGTCGATCTCCAAGAACTAAGCTTAAAGCCCTATTAGGCTTTGTAGGTCTCCAAACTCACTTTTCAGTGCATAACTACTAAAAAATCCAAACAAGTTGACAAACTAAAACCATATTCTAACACCCTTTTTAAAGTTCTCATTGATTCACAAGTTCTTGGATCCTTAATTTGGTCGTACTATACTTTCCTACAATCAAGCCTATGTTCTAGGCCTAATTAGGTCTCTCTAGTTTTTAGTGAGGGTTTGGCTTTTACACCTCTTTCCGGATTGATCAAGGACTCTCCTTCTTAGGATTGAGTCTTTGACATCTAAGCTTCACTATTTTTCACTTGGATTGACTTCCTTAATCCATGAGCCTTCTCTCATTTGCTGGATCACTATCAAGCTCTCTAATCGGGCATGCTCTGGCTCGCCTAGGGCTTGACTCCAAAAAATGCTTCCACTACAAACCTAGCCACAATCATACATATATAAAAATTATTTACAATACCCTAGCATATCCCAAAGGTTCATATAGTTCCCTCCATGGGATTTCATGCTAGGGCCATTTTTGTTCTCTTCACTCTAGATGAACCAGTAAACTGGTCGCAGAGGAGAAATTTATTAAACACACTAAGGAAAAGCCTAGCTAAAAAAACCAAAACAAAAAATAACTTATAAAAATATGAAGAACTAATACATGCAAAGGAAATTCTTTGGTTTAATCCATAGATAAGGGATAACCGAGCTTCTATTCATTGTTACGAACTTATAGTCACACTAGTCTAATCATAGACAAAAACCAAAAGTATTCTAGATTTCTGACCTTGTTTTGTGCTTGGTAAATACCTTAAATAGCATGATAAAACCAAGATAAGTTGGTTAGAAAGTAGCTAACTACCCCTAGCCCTCGGACAAAGACTTTGACAAAATGTTGTCATGACAACTTTGCAAAATTGTAAAGTTGTCATTGACAACTTTTACATTTTTTATGACAACTTTTCCCAAGTCATCCTAATAGGTCTTAGATGACCTCTAAGGCTAATTCAAAACTCCTAAGACCATTACTTAACTTATTTCTCCATTTCCTATAGTCAACCCTATGTTTTGACTGATTGACATACTAACATGGCATGTAAGCCAAACTTCTTAGGTCCCCTTGAGCCTATTAAAGCCTTAGTAAAGTTTACTAGTAACCATCCTAAAAATATTGGATCTCTTCACACACACACTAGGGACTTCTCTGAGTCCTTATTAGACAATTACTTGGCTTAGGTCACTACAAGCCAAAACTAGGAGTTAGGTTAGCCAAGAACCTAGGTTCTCTTGCACCATACTCCCCCCGCAATAAGAAACTAAGTGCCATTAGGAGACAAGAGTGCCAAATCAATTCCTAGCTTCTTGAAGTTGTTCTCTTCTATCCATTGAGCCTTTGATTTAGGTAGAGACTTCTACTTCACAAGGTGTTCCATGTAGACACCATGCCTAGTTTATTTCTTCACCCTTGAGTCTAGTATCTTCTCAGCTTGGGGCTTCATTGGGACTAGTAATTTGAGGGCTTTGACATCAGCATAAACATCTAGACTACGTTCTTCCTCTTTGACATCAGGTCCTTTGTATCTAGCCAAATCTTGGACATTGAAAACCAGAGATATGGACAGGTCACTAGGTAGACCTATTTTATATGCATTTGAACCATACTTGGCTAGAACTTAACATGGTCCAACTCTTCTCATTTGGAGCTTGATGGGTATTATTTTCTGAAGCCTTTCCTTATTGAGGTGTGCCATCACCCAATCACCCACTTCAAACTAAAAATCTTTTATCCTTTCATCAACTCTAGTCTTCACCTTTTGATTATCTTCTACCAATGTCCTACTTACCTATTCATGTACCTCTTGCATAGATTGAGAAAATTCATCAGCATGACCACTCACTCCTCCTTGATTACCTAGTTCTCTGAGTTCACACACACCTCTTGGGTACATGTCATACACCACTTCAAATGGGCTCTTTTCGTAGACCTATTTATGTTGTCATTGTAAGAAAATTTAGCTTGTCGTAACACCTAGTCCCACACTTGTCCATACTCTTTTGTAAGACATCTCAAGAGGTTTCCCAACACTCTATTAGTCACCTCTATTTGGCCATCCATTTGAGGATGATATGCTGAACCAAATGCAAGGTTGGTGCCTAGTCTCTTCCACAAAGTCTTCCACAAATGTCTCATAAACTTGATATCCCTATCTGACACAATGTTGATTGGTTTGCCATGAATCCTTACCACTTATTTGAAGAAAAGATGTGCTATATAGCTGGCATCATGTGTGGTCTTACATGGTATGAAATATCTCATCTTACTAAACCTATCAACCACCATAACGACACTATCAAAACTAGTAGTTGTCTTAGGTAAGCCTACTATAAAATACATACTTAGGCACTCTCATGGCCTATGTGGGATTGGTAAAGGATGGTATAATCCTACATTGGTAGATGTGCCTTTATATTTTTTGCAAACAATACATTGGTCTACATACCTCCTAACATCTCTTAGCATCTTGGGCCAATAGTAAAACCTTTGCACTAGGTCCAATCTCTTATTCAAGCCAAAGTGTCCACTAAGGCTCCCATTATGCTTTTATTGTATAAGGTTCTCCCTCCTTGAACCCTTGGGTACCCATAACTGATTACCCTTGAATAAAAAATCATTTTGCAATGTGTAGTTAGAAAACTTACTATGAAAGTGAATCTCAAATTCATCACATACCTTATATGCCTTGGAAAAGTCCTCATCTTCCTTTTAGAGTTCCTTAAATCCCTCTAAAACAATGCTTTGAAGCTGGATTTCTTGGACAGTCAGCAACCTTTGGCTAAGCGCATCAGCTACCTTTTGTTTAGACCCTTCGCATGTCTAATAGTAAAGGTATAGGCTTGGAGAAACTCCATCCACTTGATGTGACTATGACTTAGCTTGTCTTGAGTGTTGATGTAGCTTAATGCTTGATTATCTATATAGACCACAAACTCCTTGGGCAATAGGTAGTGCCTCCATTTCTTGAGTGCTTGTATCAATGCATAGAGCTCCAAATCATATGAGGAATACCTTGATTTAGCCTCATTCAATCTCTCACTGAAGAATGCAACCGGTCTTCCTTCGCAATTCAAGACTACTCCCACTGCTATGTTTCTTGCATCACAGTCCACTATAAATAGCTTGTCAAAGCTTGGTAGGACTATGATGGGCTAAGTTTCCACTCTTTGTTTCATTTTTTAAAAACCTTCTTGAGCTGCCTTGGTCCACACAAACTTGGTCTTAGCTCCTCCTTTGATAGTATTGAGAAAAGGTGCACATATCTCACTAAAACCTCTTATGAACTTCCTATAGAACTGAGCTAATCCATAGAAGCTCATCACTTCTATCCATGTTTTAGTAGTGGGCCAACTTAGTATGGCTTCCACTTTACTTGGATCCATCTTAAGGTCACCTTGAGACACCACAAAGCCTAGGTAGACTAGTTCTTGTTTGAGGAATTCACTCTTCTCTAGATTGATGGCTAGTTTATCTTCATGTAACCTTCTCAAGACAACCTCTAGGTACTAAATATGTTCTTCCTTGGTCTTTCTAAAGATGAGGATATCATCTAGGTACACCAAAAAAAACCTACCTATGTAATCCTTTAGGACCTCATTCATTAATCTCATGAATGTACTAGGTACATTTGTAAGCCCAAAGGGCATGACTAACCATTCATAAAGACCCTCATTAGTTTTAAAGGCTGACTTCCACTCATCCCCTTCCTTCATCCTAATTTGGTGATACCCACTTTTAAGGTCAATTTTAGTGAAGTATTGAGACACCCCAAGACAATCCATGAGGTCTTCTATTCTAGGGATTGGAAACCTATATCTAATGGTTATCCTATTGATTTCCCTAGAATCGGTACATAACCTCCACTTACCTCCCTTCTTTGGTGCCAAAACTAGTAGGATAGCACATGGACTAATGCTCTTTCTTATCAACCCTTGATCAAGAAGTTCTTGAATCTGCCTTGCAATCTCTGTGTTCTAGTCTAGGGTCACTTTATATGTTGCTTTGTTAGGAAAAGATGCTCTAGTTACAAAGTCAATTTGATGACTGATTTCTCTTTGAGGAGGAAGAGTAGCTGGTTTTCCATCACTGATTATGTCTTTAAACTGATTCAATAGGTGTTGTACTTCTTTTGGAAAGGTGGGGTGTAGTACCTTGGTCTCTTCCTTGGGTTTTAGGACTATGGCTAGTCCAACTCCTTCCTCTTCCTTGATTTCATGCAAGAACTCCTTCCCACTCATCACAACTACATTAGGATTACATGTACTTGTAGCTCCTTCCTCTACAAGTGACATTATTTTATAGGTAAGTCCATCCTTCTTGAAGTTGTACATATTCTTCTTCCCATATTAGACTGCATTCCGATCATATTGCCATGGTCATCCTAGTAGAAAATGGAAAGCATCCATTGGTAGGATGTCACACAACATCTATCATGAACTCCACCCACACTTGTTCATTCACTAGAACATTTTCCCCCTTGTTTAACTAGGTCACTTTGTAAGGATGAGTATGAGGTATCCTCACAAGTTTCAACTTTTGGACTACTTCCTCTGAGATTTTGTTATCAGTTGAACCTGAATCAATGATAACTTTACAAAATTTTCCAAGAATCTTACATTTGATCCTAAAGAGAGCCCTCCTATGCTTAGGTTCTTCCTTGACTAGTTCCTTGAGTAGAACCCTCCTAAACATGAGGTTCTCACCATGTTCTAAATCCAAACTAATCTCTGGTGACTTCACACTACTCAATTCCTCTTATGTATAAGCTATCTTCTTTAGGGCACTAATAGGAAGGATGGCCTTGTTAACCATAATGGTAGCACTTCATGCTTGAAAAGTGTGACCCTTTGTTGAAACTACTTGATCTGCCTCTTCCACCTTGAAATCCTCTTCCTCTATAATAATTACCTCTTCCACTTGGCTCAATGATTTTTTCAACCAGCTTAGAGTCTCCTTGACTTCTGGGCTAATTACTTCTACCACCATAGCCACCTCTATGTCCTATAGAGTCTCTTCCTCTACCTCTACCTCTTGAAGTATAGTCTCGCTTCTTCTTGTTCTTCTCTTCTACCTTAAGTGCTAATTGAAAGAACTTGTGAACAGTAGTAGGAATCCACAAAATAATCTCTTCTTGGATACTCCACCTTAATCCACCCAAGTATCTAGCTACCCGGATACTCTCCTCTTCTTGATCTTTGGACCTTAAACAAATTTTTTGAAACTCCTCGGTGTAAGAGGCCACATCCATCTCCTTTTTCCTAAGGCTTTGCCTCTTCTTGTGCATTTGGATCTCATTATCCTCTAGCAAATAATTATCCTTAATCCTTGTTTCCATAGCTCTCTAATTGGCTATTAGTTTTTTTCCCTCTCTTTCCCTCTCTTCTTGAAGGAACTTCCTATTGGAGTGATTTTTAGGGTTTTCTGAGATTTCTCATTTCTAATCTTGCTAGCTTCTAGATCCTATCTATATGTCAAAATCTTCATAAGTCTGCAAGAAATCATCCTTTTAAGATTTGAATGGTAGATTCACCATATGCAAAAAAATGTCCACATATCTTTTCCCTATGTCTTTTTGCCCTCAATAGGGTTTTTATTTTTGAGAATACCCTAAATATGCCCTAGATCTTTATATTTCTGAGTTACTTTTTGAGACACTTAAAGGGTCATATATGCACATGGTCTTTATCTTACCTAGTGTTTGTCGAATCTCATAACAATTTTGTTAAGTCTTCAAACATTCGGTGATTCAGCGATAAAGACCTAGTTCTTTGTTATGTGTTACTCAATCGCTTAATCTCTAGTTTTAAATTGGTAGTTAGTGATTTGATTTGGCGATTTGATGATAATGCAATCTTAAATTTGCATGATTTCTAGCGGTTTCCTTTAAACATCTGGTGACCTGATGCAGTGATTATCTCTCATTTGCTAGATGTAACGGTGAATCGGTAAAGTGTTCATTGATTAAGTGAGAGCCATAGATAAAGATCAAGATCAACGGTTAGTATTATATCATGGTATTAACTCTGTAGTGAAAGATAGATTCAACAATCAAGTGAACAAGGTGTTCACTCAATCTCCAAGACTCAGTGATTAAGTGCAAGATATTAAGTGATTCAGTGATCAAGGATGAATTATTCTTCAGTCACTTAATCTCTAGATACTGAGATAGTAGTCAAGATAAGATATTGAGTGATTCAGTGAATATATTGTTCGCTTAATCTCATAAAGGTGAGACTTAGAGACTTTTTATCTAGCGATCTAGCGACAAAGGGAAAAGGTGATAAGATAATTATTTTTCCATTCAGCAAACAAATGACTAAAGGCTATTGCTAAGTCTCAAGATAAATTGGTTAAGTCTTAAAGCATCCAGTGATTCAATGATAGCCATGGATAACAATCAAGATCAATGGTCAGCATGCAATCTTGGAAAAGAACTAAGGTTAAGGATTTTATTTAGCGATTCAAAGATAATGGTGTTCGCTAAGTCTCCCAATATAACCAAGGTTAGTATAATCTTTCAGAGATCATGAGAACACAATAGTTGCTAGATCTCTAGGTTAAATTTGAGTTAAGGTTTTCATTCAGAGATTGCGTGAATAATGCTTTCAGTCTCTAGATCTCATGATACAACCAAAGTTAATGAAATAATCTTGAGATCACGCAAAGTCTATTAGTCCCTCAATCTCTAGATAAACAATGAGTTAAAGAAGGGTTACAAGATTACGTGAATCCTTTAGTCTCTCAATCTCAGAATATAACAACAATTAGTATGAACATCTAGAGATTCAGCAAATAGCTTTCAGTCTTCAAATCTCATAATCTAAGTTAAGAAAATATTAAGAGATTATGAGAATACACTCAATGTTGAATCTCTGAGAAAGAGTAAGGTTAAGTTAAAGATTTAGAGATTTAGAGAAAGCTCTCAGTCACTGGATCACAGAATCAAGTGAAGTTAGAGTTAAAGACATGGAGATTTTAGGAGGATCATAGATGTAAATCAAATCTGACGGTGGTTGCTAGATCTCCAAATAGAACCATGGGTCAAGAAGATATTATGAGATCACGTGAATCCTTCAGTCACTTGATCTCTAAATTAACTCATAGTTAAGAAAATCATTTTGAGAATGAGAGAAGCCTTTCAGTCGCCTAATCTCCAAAAGAATTGAGTTAAGTTTGCATTAATGAAAAAGGAAAAAGAGATGTTGATTACATGGAAAGGTACTCTGCTAGGATGGATAAAGTATACAAGCTAGCCAATTAGATCATAATTGAGGGTTTTTGATAGTACTCGAGGGTTTTTTGATGATGATGCAGTAATCATTCTTCTCTTTCTCTACAATTTTTCACTATAAGTTGTCAACATTTTACATTACTAATAGCCATTTTTCAAATTTGGTATTACGTAGAGTTGAATGTTGAGATGACTGAAAGAAGATTGTAGTGATCTTGATAACTACTATGCATTAAATAATCAAGGTTATATTAATGAGACATTCTTGCATTTACACTTAAAAATCTTCAGAAGAGCATTTGAGATTTCAGAGCAATTGAGATTTCTAAGTAAGTTGCAAAGAGTGAGTTGTAGAGAAAAATTGAAAAAGCCAAGTGATGAAAAAAGAATTGCAAGGATGAGAAAACCTGAATCAAGCAGAGCCTCTTTCAGTTGGGAAGCAAAAGAGCAGGGAGATGAGTAGAAAGGCAAGCCCAATTTCTCTAATGAATTCATAGAATTCCTGCCAGGATCAAATCAGAATAAGAAGGCAAGCGATGAAGTTTTTGTTGATGAAATGGAAAACTATAGGGATTATGATACCCCTTCTTGCTATGGTTTTATGCTCTTTAATTACTTTTATATGAATCATGGTAGGCCTATCCCCATCTATAATGTGTGGGTATTAGGAATGACACAATTAATAGTCATAGATGTTGACCTCATGTATGAGCTAGCCAGAAACTATGATCCCATATCCAAGACCATTAGGAAAAGTGATTAGTCTCCCTTAGTCACTCTTGATAGGGGATCCTTCATGAAATCTTTTGATATCTATGCTTCATCATATACAGAGATTAATTTGAAGAGGGAAAAATAAAAATATGCAGGCCAATTAGGGCTTTTAAGGATCCAAATGGCCAGACATCTCCCCAAAACTGGTAAATATGTAGCCCCTCTCCCACCCCACATGAATGCTCCATATGAGTATAAAGCCCTAAATTTCTACATAAAATATTTGGCATATGGGTTGTGTCTAGTCTTGGGGATAGATGGAGATGTTGAAAGTTTTCTAGCTGATCTACTAATGATAATTCTAGATATTCAAGATTCACATGCCAACACAGACTATGATTACATCCAATATGTAATTGATAGGATACATGAGGGTATGTCATGTATCAAGGAAAAGAATAAGCCAATTAAGTTTATGCTCTATTCTCTGTTAATGCATCTAATTATGTATTTCAATATTGATAGCTTCAATGTGAAAATGCTGAGACCAAGGAAAATGTTTGAGGGACAGCCAAATCCTGTGCAATTCTGGTTAAGGGTATGGAATTATACTTCCAATGAAAATATTTTTTGTGCTTTTTAGAATTGGATAGTACAGCCACTTTTGAACCTGATGGGAACAAACATTGTGAGACTTCTAGTTTTGGTGCTTAAAATCCTAAGGCCCAAACAATTTATCAATGTATACACCTAAAAATGGTCACCTAGACTATTAGCCCCTTTTGCTAAAATCTTAAATTGCTTATTCTAGATCAAATCCTAGTTCTATCATTTATTCGATTATTTTCTATGGGCTAACCATCTTATCCTAAGTCTTTATTTATTTAAAAGGAATATTTCCTCCCCTTTTAATAAATAAAAAGCCCCCCCTTTTCCTCTTATCCTAAGTTGCACAAATAAAGCATTATTCTTATTTTATAAAAAGGGAAAAAGCACTTTTTGTCTCATATGGACACAAAAGTCAAGTCCTATTTTCTCATTGGAGGATACTTGTGCACATGGATTGCTCCTCTTTTAAGCTCCACCATTGATTAAATCTTTTTCCTCTTAATCTCCATGGTCCATTGCTTCCCATTTCTTATAAAAGGAGAGCTCTCTTCTTCATTCTAGACCCCCAACTTTTTATGCTAACATTATGCTACAGGATTTCTAGGTCACTTTGGAGATTTTGAAGATTTGGAGCATTCTTAGCATCTACATTTCATTCTTTCATTCTACATCTCATTCTTGCATTCTTAGCTTAGCTTCATATTTATGCTTTCTTAGATTAGCTTCATTTCTATGCTCAAGATTGGCTCACATAGATTAATTAGCTTGGGTTGTAACACTTGCATATTTCCTTTCATAGCTTAGCTTGCATTTCCATTTCTAGTATAGTTGCATTGCATTTTCATTCTTGATTCTTGAGGATATTGGCATTCTTGCCCTTATTTTCATTGAATCTCCCATTGCATGGTTTACTAGCAAGGTTATAGGCTAAATAGCTCTATCTGAGAGCATTCTTAAAAACCCTTGCACTCCATGCCTAGGGAGGTATGGATCAATTTTTGAGACCTCATTCTTGAGTGTTCTTGAATGTAAGGATTCATAGAAGTGTGACACATTTATAGCACACAATCAGCACATGTGATAAAGGCCATAATTGGGGAGATTTTTATCTAGGTTAGAATTTTACAGTGATCAGGGTCTATGGTTGCCCACAACCCCCTCATATGTTACCAACTTATATGCCACCAAGGATAGCCCATTTGGATTTTTTGTGGTAGTTAATGTGGACTAATAAAGAACATTTGGCACCATGTAGGAAGGGAACTTTTACTCCTCGTCAATTCAGGATAGGGAACTTTTTGATTGGGAAGAGGGCACTACCACAGGTTAGATTGTGATTAAATCATTACAAGATGGCTACTTCTATGTGTAGGTATGTAGACCTAGAATATTTCATCAAAAATTCTAGAATGCTTCTTATCCCAAATATTGGTATAATAAAAAGCCATGAGGGATGTGATGATGAAGATGTAATTAGAAACATGATGGATGAGGATGAGATAAGAATAAAACTTACCAAATTCTATGACTTATTGAATTTGGAAGCTTAGCTTAAAAAGAAAGGGATTGATTTTGGAGGACTTTTCCTAGACCTCCCATACCTAGCCAAAATTAATAGAATGGTAGAGATGCATAGCACTCTATCTAGCCATTTGGAGGGACAGCTTGAAGAGAAGCTGGAAGTAAAAAAGGATTATTCCTCTTCTGACTATGAGGAGTACATTGATGAATCTCAAGAAGGGAATAGTCCACCCTAAGGAAATGAGCCCCTTATAATTGATATAACTCAAGATGCTTTTGAGGCAGGAGATGCATCTGAACCACCTCATAAGAGACAGAGACTTGAGGGAGGAGAACACTCTCAAAGAAATAAACAAAAGAAAGAAGATGATAGGATCAAAGCTTTAGTGTCTGGTGATAGATCATATCATCACCATTTGAGGAAGAATATCAGAGAAGGAAAGAAGATAGCCACACAGGAGGAAGTGGAATTACCCTTGTTGTTTGGTCAAGATGAAAGGGAAATGTACCAAGAAGAATTACTCAATGATGATAAATTCATCAAGAGTGAGGAATTTGAGAATTTCCTTATATGGAAGAAGCAATGGGAGATTGCAAAAATAATACCTGAGGGTAGTACTCTAGATGATGAGGCATTAAAAGCCCTAGTATCATATAATCCTGAATCTAAAAAATTTATAGTGGAAGAAGCTAGGGAAATGGTTAAGTCCGGTGGGATGCTCCTAGTGCCAGGTTGGGACCTTACATCAGCTTTCATAATAGATCAAATTAGAAAGAAACCTGAGGGAAATTTTTCTTATGAGGCCCAAATTGAAGACATGATAAGAGGAAGTGGATATGACCCTAAATCCCAAGCCTTAGCAATGTGGTCCCTTGCACCAAGAACCCAAAAGCCATCCCTACTTTGCATAGAAGATAAGATGGAAGGGGACAAGATCATCTAGATTGTTCAAAACACCAGTGATTTGGAAGTATCTAAGGCAATGACTTGCTTTGCACATCTGAATGAAGCTAAAATAGCTCAATTATCAAATAGATATGCAAGGTTATTTGAGAGTACAGTGACTATAGCAAAAGACAGCGATCAAGTACTAAGAAAAATCAAAGTCCTAGAAAATGAATTAGAAGGATTAAAGTTAAAGCTTGAAGAAATTTATAAAGCAACTCCTCCTCCAGCCCCACAGATTGAAGCTACAGTTCAAATAGTGGTAGAAATTCATGTTGAATTGGCAGAAACTTCAGAAAAGGACAAGCTTGATGTAGCCCTCAAGGCACTCAATGATGTGTTACAACATAGGTATGAGTAAATTAAAGGAAAGATGGACTTAGTCAATAAATCATACTCTATGTTGCAAGGAACAAATGATAGCATTAAAGATTCAATGGCTACTCTAGAGCCACTTTTTGACATTTGGTCTAGTAGAGTAGCTTTGTTTGAAAAGCTTGAAGTGCTGCCACCTCATAGGATAGATATTCCAAAATCAATAATTGAGGTGGAAGAAAAGATAGAACAAATTGCTACAACTTTGGGATTCTTCAAGGGCAAGGCCAATCAGGTAAGAACCAAAATGAATATGTTTGGCCTATGTTTTGGCAAGTTCATCCCTCCAATTTGCAAAAATGAGGTAACATCACAGGAATTGAGGAGTGGAAATCAAATATGAGTCAAATAATGATTAAGCAGGAGGCCTTTTTTAATAATGATGGGTCCTTAGATATTGATAGGTTCAACAACAATTTGGATGACATGTTCAAAATAGAAAATGAATGTACCAAATTTTTTGTTGACACAAAGGCCATCACTGACTCAAGATGGGATAAGCAGGTCAAGCAGTTACAAAGCTTGAAAATGTACACCTAGCCATCATAAGAAGAAGTTGATGCATGGGACAAGAATACTAAACCTAAGAAGAAGAAACTAGCAGCAATTGATGTAGAAGAAATAGAGGAAGAGTGAATTCCAACATTGCACCTAATCTATGAGCACATGGAGAGTAATTACTATAAAGAGGATGATGTAGGTTAGTCGGATGGCGGTCATCATTCACACAACAACTTTGGTAGTTACTCTAAATACCAACAGACAAAGGTGTAACTCAAAGGGAACTCACAATGAGAAGAAACAATTTTTTGCATCATTTCCTTCATTTCTGTTGCAATTTAAATATATTTTGTTTTCTAGTGCAAGTCACTATCAAACCCATCTGAAGCTTGTTGCATCCTTTTCTCAAGGATTCCAATATGGCTAGTCTATATATAGTAAGTTCTAAATGGTTGTAAGAGGTGGTTAATGTAATACCCCAAAAATGGGCTATAAGTTCATTAACCTCCTACATCTACAAATCAAACAAAATCAACATCGAAGTCCTAATCTAAGGCACATCTAAACATCATCGAATCATAATTGATTATCTTAAATTCTGCATCGGGGAATATTCCTAGCAATATTCCTAATTATCTTAATTATCTTTAATTTAATGATTATTTGGCGATAAATCACATTTATCCTAAGTTTGATTAATTGAATATTTTCATATTTAATTAATTAGATTTAATATCTTGCCACTTAATTTTGTAATTAAATTAAATTATATCTATTATTAATTGTATTATTTAATTTTGACAATAAATCCAAAATCCTATCATTAATTGATTAAATTCTTATTTCATTAATTAAAGCAAGTTGTCATATTTAATAATATTATTTTTGGAATAAAAGTTTGAAAAAATAATTGATTAACCCATAAATCAATTGTTTTATTTTTAAAATTAGTTAAGTTGAGAATAAATCACTTTATTTATTTATTAATTCATAATTATCCATGTGCACAATCAAAGAGCAGTTAAACTCCAAATCAAAAAATCAATGCAAGTTATTGACTTTTTGGAACTCAACATCATTTTTGAGTTTTAAAATTGATCTAAACTTCTAATTTGAGTTAAAAAGCTATTTTTGCATGATTTGCATGTTTTTGTGAATTAAATTATCTTTATTTAAAAATAACTCAAAAATCAAGCTGAGTTATTTGAGTGATTTATGGCTTTTATCCATGCACCTCTAAAGCTCTAGATTTCTTTAAATTAAGGCTTCAGCTCATCCCAAATCATCTCATATTTTTGCACAATCACATTGGAGAATTGGAATTTGGAGAATCAAAGCTTATTGCGAATCAAGGCTATTGTGAGATCAATTTGTTTTTTTTACATTCATTTAGATTCTTTGTCATATCATTGTTAGATCATTTTAGCAGATCAATTTCATATAGATTAGATTTCATATCAAGTTTTTATCATTCTTATTGCATAGAAAATCCAAAAAAAATAGCTTAATTGCATTCAATTCATATCTAGATCAATTGCATTCAAATCCTTCATTTAGGTGTCATCTAGGTCACTAATCTCGATAACAATCTGAGAACATCAATCTCGCACCTACTAGAAGGTAGTAAATCGCTTGGTTAAATTAGATTTCAATTTTGCACGATTTTGATTTTTGCTAACCTCTAATGTTTTACTGAAGTGTTGTGTCTACAGATCAGGTACAAAATTCACACACACAGTTAAATACTCAGTGTAATAGGAGTTTCTAGATTTAGTGTCTTGGTTCTAATGAATCTTAACTTTTGAATGTACTGATGTAGGAAATTTATCAATGAAAATATACTGAAGTTCCTTGTATATGTTTTGTTGTCTTCATATATGAATTTTATTTCTTTGCGTATTTAATCTGTAAGGAAATTTTAGATACATCATTCTACAAGGTAGATAGTGGGGTTGAATCTTAAGTTCCTTTCAAGGGAGGGGTAAAGCTTGAGTGAGGTCTCAGAGATTTCACTATCTGTGCATGAATTTGATGATATAATATATAAATGAGAGGGTAATTTGTAAGGCATTTTATCTGGAGTTTGGGGTTACTTGAATTGCAAAGTTTTATGTAGATGTATATTTGTTGACTCGGATGCCCTAGGATTTGGCACTGGTCATTACTTAGGTTGCACTGTTTCACCTTCAATCAAATTAAATAATGATTTACTTTAAAGTTTTGTTGAAAGTTATATGTTTATATCTATATTAAGCATACAAATAACTATTGTGATATTTGGAGAATTAAATCTAATAGGTATACCCACCTGTAGTTGAGAGCTCAAAGTGAAGAAGGATTCACATCCTTAATACCTTAGTGTTTATTATTGACAGATGTGTCTATTGGGACTACAAGAGTTAAGTATCAGAGGTTTTCTGATTAGTTTTGATCATCTACAATTTTAGGTGCTAACACTTCCACCATGTCAAGGTTAGTCCCCTGAGTCTTGACTTAGCCACCTTCACCCTCTGTGCCTCTATGACACCTTCACACTCAAAGTGATTCTCTATCCCTTCAATCCACTCCATGAATAGCTCTGAATTCATCTTACCAGTGAATAGGGGTATTCCCTCAAGTGCCTTGTGTCCCAATGCCTTAATGGCTTTCAGGAAGGGTTCTTCTTGTATTGGTGGATCTGGTTCAAGGATATAGTCTTCCTCAGCTATTTTCTTGCCCTTTTCATCTACAAATTCCATCTTCTCCTTCATTTTACTAGCTACCTCTACAACTTCATCAAGCTTATCTTTCAAAGCTTCAGTCTCTTCTAGAATTAGGTTCCTCTCCTTTTGTTCTACCACTTCCCTTTCCAACTGATCATTGGTTACCATGGTGGATTCTCCCACTGATGTACTTCCACCTTCTAACATACACTAATGTCTTACCCCAATCTTTGATTAGCTCTGATATTGATAGGGAGGTCTTTTCTATCTAGTCTTATTTCACTTAGGACTTGTTCTAGGCCTTCTCTTAGCCTTCACTAGGTTTACCTTAGACCCTATTCAGTGAGGGATTCTTGACAATCTCCTCCACCCCACTAGACCTCACTACCAAAGTGTGTTTCCCTTCTTTGTCCTTAACTTCTTCCCATGAACTCATTCCTTGAATTCACCCTCTTACCAAACTATTTCCATTGCTTTGCAATTATTTTAGAAGGCTCCTTTTAAGTTTTTTTTTACTTTATTTGAGGTGTAACACCCTCTATCTATATTCCTTCACAAGTCAATCTCCAAGAACTAAGCTTAAAGCCCTATTAGGCCTTTGTAGGTCTCCAAACTCACTTTTCAGTGCATAACTACTAAACTCTCCAAATAATTTGACAAACTAAAACCATATTGTGACACCCTTTTTGAAGTTCTCATGGATTCACAAGTTCTTGGATCCTCAAGTTGGTCGTACTATACTTTCCTATAATCAAGCCTATTTTCTAGGCCTAATTACGTCTCTCTAGTTTTCAGTGAGGGTTTGGCTTTTACGCCTCTTACAAGATTGATCAAGGCCTCTCCTTCTTAGTATTGAGTCTTTAACATCTAAGCTTCACTATTCTTCTCTTGGATTGACTTCCTCAATCCCTGAGCCTTCTCTCATTTGTTGGATCATTGTCAAGCTCTCTAACCGGGCATGCTCTGGCTTGCCTAGGGCTTGACTCCAAAAATGCTTCCACTGAAAACCTAGCCACAATAATAAATATATAAAAATTATTTACAATACCCTATCATATCCCAAAGGTTCATATAGTTCCCTCCATGGGATTTCATGTTAGGGCCATTTCTGTGCTCTTCACTTTGGATAAACCAGTAAATTGGTCACAGAGGAGAAATTTATTAAACACACTAAGGAAAATCCTAGCTAACAAAAAAAAACACAAAAGAACTTAGAAAACTATGAATAACTAATACATGCAAAGGAAATTCTCTGGTTTAATCCATAGATGAGGGATAACTGAGCTTCTATTCACTATTACGGACTTACAGTCACACCAGTCTGATCATAGACAGAAACCAAAAGTATTCTAAAGTTCCAACCTTGTGTTGTGATTGGTAAATACCTTAAATAGCATGAGACAACTGAGATAAGTCAGTTAGAAAGTCTATAACTACTCCTGGCCCTCAGACAGTCACTTTGACAAAATGTTGTCATGACAACTTTGCAAAATTGCAAAGTTGTCATTGACAACTTTTATATTTTTTATGACAACTTTTCCCAAGTCATCCTAATAGGTATTAGATGACCTCTAAGGCTAATTAAAAACTCCTAAGACCATTACTTAACTTATTTCTCCATTTCCTATATTCAATCTTATGTTTTGACTAACTGACATACTAACATGGCATGTAAGCCAAACTTCTTAGGTCAGCTTACACCTATTAAAGCCTTAGTTAAGTCTACTATTAACCATCCTAAACACATTGGATCTCTTCACACACAAACTAGGGACTTCTCTAAGTCCTTCTAATATATTGACTTGGTTAAGGTCACTGCAAGCCAAAACTAGGAGTTAGGTTAGCCAAGACCCTAGGTGCTCCTGCACCATAGGCCTTACTAGCTCTTGAAATCTTCTTTTTGGATTATAACTCCCAAAATTTCCATACAAGTTGCAAAACTAACTTGATATCCGAACACCTTTTTCAAATTTATTGAGGATTTTCTATTTCTTGGATCCCCAGTCTATCTGTACAGTACTTCCTATGACCATGCCTATTTTCTAGGCCTAATTGGCCTATTCTGGTTCACAGTGAAAAATTGTCTTCTACACCCTCTAGCAGATTTTTCATGGTCTCTCCTTCTTAGGATTGATTCCTTGACACATATCCTTCACTTCTCAATTCTTTTTTTGACCCTTTCAAACCCTAAGCCTTTTATCCTTTGTTGATCACAGTCAAGCTCTCCTAGTCGGGCATCCACTGGCTCACCTAGGGCTTGATCCCAAAAATAGTTCCCCTTAAAATATGATCACAAAACTCCATATATACAATATATACACTATTATCTAGCATATTCCAAAGGTTCATAGAGTTCCCTCCATGGAATCTCATGCTAGAGGCATTTTATTTCTCTCAATTCTGGATGAACCAGTGAACTGGTCTCAGAGGAGACTTTAAAAAACAAACAAAAGAACCTAACCTAGCTACTAAATAAAACACACAAAATAACTATATACAATGTAGTATTAACACATGCAAAGCTAGTCTCTAATTCAATCCATAAGATTGAAGTAACCGAGCTCTTAGCACTGTCTCAATTTTGTAGACCGCACCAGTGTTTAATTTACTAAAAACAAAATCTTACAAAGCATGCCAACCTTGATTCTTGGTTGGAAAATCCCTTAAGTAGTATAGGGGAACCGAGATAACTAGTTAGGAAGACCCCTAACTACCTCTAGCCTTCGAAAATCCATTTGACACAATGTTGTCATGACAACTTTGCAAAATTGAAAAGTTGTCATGGACAACTTTTATATTTTTGTTGACAACTTTGTCTAAGTCATTACAATGAGTCTTAAATGACCTCAATGGTGTCTCAAACCTTATAAGACTTCTTTCCTTCCCTATTCCACTATTTTATATAGTCAACATGGACTTTGACCAATTAGCAAGTTAATCTAGCAACTAGACAACAAAATTAAGTATCAACAAACCTAGTAAGGACCATTGATTGAGTTCTACTAACCTTCCTAGGACTTGTTCAAACTCCACACTCACACTAGAGACTCCTTAAATTCTTTATTAGACATTGACTTGGCTAAGGTCACTACAAGCCAAAAAAATAGTAATCTAGGGTAGCCAAAGACCCTAGGTGCTCCTACACCAATTGTGTTGTTAAAATCCTCTAACCAGGTAGATATAGGTGATCTTTTTATTACTCCTAATAGGGTAAGATCACCAAAAGTGATCAATCCTTATAAGCCTTAACAAACAAATTTATTTCTCTAGAAGTGAAGCTTCGTGGGTTCCATCCCCACCATTGTTTTTACCTTCTAACAAGGGTTTCTACAATACCAAAATACATGTGTTATGTGTATGAAGTTTCATGTTTGGATATTTGATTAGATTACATGTATTTACATTTTAGTTATGTTATTGAGTGTATGGTGAATGCAAATGATACAATCGGTTAATGAACTACATGTTTATAAGGATTTAGTTTGAAAGTTTTTAAGGGTACTAATTCACCCCTCCCCTCTCAATACTCACCTTTCCATAATCCAAACAATTGGTATCAGAGATTTTTCTCTTCTTGAGGAAGTTTAAACAATGAAGAGAAAATATCTTAAGGATAGAAAGGTATAAGCTTGATAAGACTATTGAAAATCAAAAATTGGGGATACAAATTCTCATAGAACAATTCAAGGAAGCCAAAGAATAACTGAGAGATTTATTGATCAAAATGAAGGAAATGGCACTTTGAAACAATGAGACTAATTATTAGGAAGAAGAGATAGAGGATCCATTTGAAGGATCTGGATCTAGAATCATATCTGAAGCATCTGAAGGAACCATATCATATTTGTCTAAAAAGAATCAACACCTTACCAAACAAGTGAAAGCACTGTAGATTGGACAAGAAAATCAAATGGTAAGAATGATTGATGTAATGAAAAATGCAAGACAGGCTGAATAAGAAAGGAATTTGGCTATTGAAGATAGAAGAAAAATCACTAAAAAGATAGAAGAAAAGGAATCTAAAATATTGAGGGTTACCAAGCAACATTTTGAAATTTCTAATCAGATGGTTTTCATCAGTCATGAAATCAACCAAGTAAATAGTGAGCTTACTAGAAAATTGGAAGACATTGGTGAATTGAGGGAAGAGAATGAAAGACTGAAAAATGAAGTGAAAATTCAACAATAGCATAATGAGATGATAAATAAAGTTGAAGAAAGTACTAAAAGGATGGATGAATTTCTAAATAGCCAAAGAAGACTTGACAACACTAGTGGTTTAGGCTATACCAAGCAAGGAGAGTCATCAAAACAAGTTGAACAAAAGAGTTCCTATGAGAATCCAAGGCCAAAGAATCTCTCATGCTATCACTGTGGAAAACTAGGTCACACTTCAAATGTTTGCAGAAGCAAAGAAAGAGGTATTCCTAAATATACTCCTAAATTTGATGGTTATTGTTAGAATTACAATATGTATGGACATCAAGCATGTGAGTTTAGATCAAATTTGAATAAGTCACCTAAGAAACACTACATGGAAAAGTACTATTGCACTTGCAACATGTATGGACATATATCATAGGAATGCAAGACAAAAGTTAAACAAGTCTGGAAACTGAAAGGACAAAACAAGGCATATCAACCAAGAAGACAAGGTAATGCATATACATAGGATTACAACACTTGGAATAGTTTTAAAACATGTGGTGGATATGGACATATAGCAGCAAATTGCATGAGAATGCATTGGAGAGGAAAATCTTGAAACTAGAAAAAATCTGTAATGGCATATCTGCACTGTTATAAGGTCCATCATTTAAGTAGAGACTACAGAGACTGAGCACCAAAACTAAGTATTAATGCAAGTGAGAACACTATTGAAGAAATCATGAGGATAAGGAACCAAATGTGGAGAAGAGAAAAAATGACAATGCTAGAACAAGCACAACAATCAATGACACATCATCCTTTGGATTAGGTGATCTCACCACCTCCACCTAAGAAAAATCAAGTATGGAATTTAATTTCAATCAGTTATATCTTAGAATATTTCCTTATATCTATTGAGTGAATACCATATCAGCATGAATTAAGATGCACTAGGGTATTATATGTTGTTAACTTGAAAAGAGTATAGTCAATTAAGTTGGACTAAGTACAAAAATTACAGTCGGTGAAAGTGTTAGAGACAACCAAGTTGCACATTCAACTGAGTATTGATAGTGTTCACTAAGATGAGGTATCTTTGAGTTAACTAAGTGATTTGATTATTTACTAAGTAGTAGCTGACAAAGCATTTAATGCACTGAACAAGGTTTTTGGTTATAAACATGAGAAACGAACTCATTTCTTCACTTTGCATTCAAGAGAGAACTAGAGCGATTTGAGTGAGAGTTTAGAGAAGTAAATTCAAGCCATTCAAAATGATTTGAACACATTACGAATAGTTTGAGAAATATTCAAGTAAGTTTTTAGTTACCAAGCTCTTTATACATAGTTTATCGAAAGCCCTAAATTTACAATCACGATGGCATCATCTTCTCAAAACATTCAGTCTAAGGAAGAGAAGGGAAAGAAGGTTACTTTGATCAATTCAGTGACATACACTGAAACTAATTACAAAATTCATCTAGAATTCTCTGCACAACCTGATGACAAGGGCAAGTTTTCTTCGATTCCACCTAGGGTTTTAATAGTTAAGGACATAAGATCACACATTCATTGTAAGATTGTAGAGATTGGTGACATAGAGCTCTAGTCCACTTACCAAGAACTTTGCACTGATGGTAAACTAAAGGAAGATCAAAAAAACCTAGAGGTAAAAGGGTTAACCAATGCCCTATATTTTCTAAATGAATTTAAGATAGAATGGATAAGAATCATTTTGAGCTGAGTTAATCAAGGAAATATGTGGTTGGATGAACTGATTAGGATCACAAAGCATGTTATACATGTTGTTACCAGGTGTTAGCGAATATTTTTTCCCTTTCTATAAATCAATCTGAAGACTTATACTAATCATGCAAAGAAAAGGTAAACTTCAGCACTAACAATTGAGTTCCTTTAAAAGAAAACTCTCTGCAAATTTCCAAGGTGCAGCTACATCGCTAGTAGATTTTCAATATAATCTTATTGGATAAAGAATGAAAATCATGTGTGCTTTTAACCAAAAAACACATAAGGCCAACATTCAATTCATCAAAATGAAAAGAATGTGCAGATTTGTTAAAAAAACATTCACTTCTAACACTGTTTCAAACTTTAAATCCTTAAAACTAAAACTTCTGTACTAATTCTCTCTATTACTCTAAGCACAAAATCAACTCATATCATAGCTGAGCTTTGTTCAATATAACTCATTTCCATAAGAAAATAAACTATATAAGATAAACAACAGTATTTATCGATTCAAAAGCTCAAACACATATATAACACCATAGGACATTTCATATGTTCTATCATATCAATATTCAAAAAGCTTAAAGCATAGACTTAAGAAAATACTTTCTCAAAACTCATAGAGCCAAACCCTTAAAAAAGTTTTAAGTTTACGAATTTATAGCCACACAGGGCTTTTGCAACTAACTAGATAAAACTGTCTTTTACCATAACTAACTATTTTAAACCAAGTAATTGTCCTAAGAATAAAGAAAAATAAAAGAAACTGAGCGTGGAGCACTTCCAAAATAGAGCCAAGTGTCTCAAGAAACTAAAGTGTCGAGGCTGCTACCAAATGAGCCGCCTTCCAATCTTCAAATGCCACAATGAATGTGTAGATCACCTGCTGATGCGACAGGCCAATATAGTTGATTCTCTGTTTCCACACTTCTCTCTCTTTCTTGACTAGAGCCACTTTCTCACTGTGCATCTCTAGGTGCTTATGCTAAAGTATAAGCATTGACTCTACTTGTGCAACTTTTGAAAAATCTTGTATAGCTGGTGCTTTCATTCCCGTTAGCTCATTAAACTGGACTTTAACACCCTTGATCACTTGATCAACTTGTAATACACCAAAAATGGGCTATAGGTTCATTAACCTCTTACATCATCAAAATCAAATGAAATCGACATCAAAGACCTAAACTAAGGCACATCTGCACATCAGTTTATCAAAAATTGATTATCTTAATTCTACATCGGGGAATGTTCCTTGAATATTCCTAATTATCATAATTATCCTAATTGAATATTATTTGGCGATAAATCCTATTTATCCTAGAATTTGATTAATTGAATATTCTGAATATTTAATAAATTAAGTTTAATTCTACCACTTAAATATTTAATTAGATTTAATTATATTTATTCTTAATTTATATTGTTTAATTTTGACAATAAATCAAAAATCCTATGAATAATTGATTAAATTCTCATTTAATTGATTAAAGCAAGTTGTCAATTTTTAAATATAGTTTTGAATAAAAGTTTGATTTAATAATTGATTAACTCATAAATCAATTATTTTAAATTTAAAATCAGTTAAGTTGAGACTAAATCACTTTATTTTTAAATTAATTCATATTAAATCATGCACAATCTGAAAAGAAATCAACTTTAAATCAATCTTCAATTTCAATTTGTTAACTTTCCAAACTCAACATTTGATGATGAGTTGAAAAAGTGAACTAAACTCTATTTTGAGATAAAAATTGCTTTTGCATGATTTTATGAGTTAATTATTCTTGATTTCTTGTTAACTCAAAAATCAACCTCAGTTTATCAAGAGTGATTTATGGCTTTTCTCAATGCATCCTTAAGCCCTAGATTTCTATAAAATCAAGTCTTAGCTCTTCACAATTACATCTCTTGAATTTGCACAATTACTCTGGCAAAATTGCATCTGAAGAATCAAGCACTTGCGACAGGCGATTTTGTGAGATCTTTTCATTATTTTTCATAAGCTTTGCATCCATTTTCATAACAATTCATAGCATTGTTAGACTAATTTGCATATCATTTTAATCCATTCTAGACTAGTTTCATATCAATATTTCATCATATTGCATAGAAAATACAAAAAGATAGATTAATTTGCATTCATATTTCATTGCTTTCATCATTTTAAATCCTTCATTTAGGTGTTGCATTGTCACTGATCTCTGTCTAATCTGAGAATACCATACTCGCACCTACTAGAAGGCAGTAAATCACTTGGTTAGCTTAGTTTCATTTATTTACAGATTTCAATTTTGCTAACCTCTAATGTTTTACTGAAGTGTTGTGTCCACAGATAGGTAAAATTTTCACACACATATTTCTAGCGCCCAGCGTGGGACCCTGAAATGGGTTTCCATTAATTTCCTAACAATTTCTATCATTTTTCTTTCAAAACTATGATTTTTACTTTATGTCCGTAGATTTTTTGTATGACATTTGATAGATTGTCATGCTAGTACCCCATGTCTGTCATACGACAGATGATAATCTAAAGTGTCATGCTGACTATATGCAGACTGTCGTATGAGTTTTTGAAAAGTCATCTGTGTGCTAACCCACTGTCATTTCATGCTTGAACTATTGTACGATCAGCAATCTACTGTCATACAAGTTTTCGTGCCAGAATTTCATTTTTTTGATAACAGAATTGCAAAAACAATTATTTTAGATTTGATTTCAGATTTTGATAGCTAACCCTAATGATTGATATCTGTTGTTTATAATCTCTTTTCTCGTGGGATTGCTCAACATAGCCAAAAAATAGGTAAAAATCTACTAAGCACATTGTGAAGGAACTCAAGTATTTTTTTACATATGATAACACTTCAATTTGGACATAAAATGAACTCTCACGTGTCAAGCTTGTGTGCCTTTCCAGCTTTCATAATTCACACTTCAATTTTTGGGCTATAAAATGAACATAGATTTTCTTTTTTATATTTGTTACACATAGTAATTAGGCCCTATGAACACTATTTGCGAATGATCTTGAGAGATTGGGCTTCATTCACTTGTTTTGCATGTGAAGCTCTTCTTGATGATAGATCCCCTTGTAGGTAGGGAGGATATTGAGATTATCTCACATTCACTTGGTTTGGTCCTCAACTTTGATCGGTACGTTCTCTCTTGGTCCCACTTAGAGAGCTTAGTAGACATCGTTGTTGACATCACAAATATTGGTGAGGTAATTTCAATCTTAGCGTGTCAAAGAATCTATCTACTATGTTTGGGTAAAAGTGAAAAGGCTAGAGGACTATGCTCTACTCCCTTTTTGGGTAGTATCAGAAACTCAGATCCTTGAATCTAGACCAAGTCTCCATGTGGTATATTTTTTGAGTCACCTTTAGAGAGGGTTAACCATAGTGGACATTCCCTTTATTGGGTCAACCACATGGACAGAACCTCAAGTGCTAATAGCCATTTTCATCATCATAGCAATAGCTTCTATATAAATATCTTTGTGGAAGAAATCTCCACAAGTGTGGTCTCTTTTTGGGCTGTCAAATCTCCCTAGAAGCTCCTGATTGATTAAATTCTCAAACTGTTTCAAAACCTCAGTGTTCTTGGATTGGAGTTCTCCCTCTTGAGATCACAAAAGTTGCAGAGTCAGACCATTACTAAAAACCCTAGCGAGGCCAAATTTTTCATTTTCTAGGACTATGTGCGTTATTGGAAAAACTTTTTGAGAACATACACAAGTAGCATTCCTGGGGTTAGAACAATAAGTCACTTGATTATTCATGTGCAAGGTTGCTTTGTCCCTTGCTCATTATTTTTAGATGTTCTTGAAATCACTTGCTTGTTGTTCTGCATGCTTGTTATCTACTTGGTTATTAAAAATGAATGAACCCAAGATGAACTCTTGCACATATCTTCAAACCTAGATAGAAGAAAACTTTGCAAACAATCTAAAACTGAGAAATTGAAAAATTTGCAAATCTAAAGCAAAAAACCTTTCTAGAATCAAAATTCATCCTATAGTCTCAGAAAGTCATATGAGTTTTTCCCAACAGTCATTTCAAAACCCTGGATTGTCGTACAGGAGCCTGTACATTGTCATACGAGTGTTGTCACAAAATTCAAGCAAAATTTTATCCTGGTGTCAACTTTCATACGAGCTTTGTCAAAAGTCATTCCAGAGCCAACCCAGACTTGTACAAGCCTGGAGAAACTCGTATCAAAATTTTGTCAGAAAACTCTAAAATTTGTCAAAAATCTAATTTTTATAGCCTACTTCCAGATTCTGTCAAAAAATTCACTATGTCAGGAATAGAGTAGAAACCAGAAAGAATCCAATCATTTTTTCCAAAAGTAGTCTCTTGAGTTTGAACCAACCTTCTGATCTATCGATTTGAATCTCATTCATCTTGTCAAAAACCTTGTCAAAATCATCTTCAATTCAATCTTTAACAAAATAGCTAAGTGTTACAAGCTCGTGTCCGATATCTTTTGGGTGTCTACCCATACTCTAGGGCATAGTATCCTCCATTTACATCCAAATCAATCTTCAACCAATCCAATCTTGACAAGGTTGCATCATCTAATCTTCTTCAATCAAGTCATTCTTCAGTTGTCTTAATCTTTCTCTTTTGCTTCACTCGAAGTTAATGGTGGAGACTAGAGGTTCCTCACAATGAAAACAAGGAGAACAACCCAAATTCTCCTCAACAGCATCTTTTTTGATTGCTCAGACATTTCATCAACCTTACAACACAACTAAATTTGGAGAAGACACTCTCAGTAATCTCTTTTTGAAAGGCAGTTACGTCACCCCTCCTGCATTAGTTCACATAGGTGCTTAACAAACTCCACCTCAATCAATCCTTGTTAGTCCTCATACCAACACAATGTCTCAAGGAGGAGAAAACCAAGGCTCCTAAGGACACCAATCTCAACATGGTGCATATCAAGAACCCACACCTTTCAAAATTTCACAATATCAAAATGATGATAACTTCAAGAAAATGATGAGGTATTTCTTGCATGAAGGGAAAGAGGCATATTTCCTAGATCTAGCTTGACAAGGAGCCAAACATCCTCCAAACTTCAATGTTGAAGATATCATTACTCAAGAGGAAGAAACTCCCATCACAGCTATGATGAAATAGATGCATGTTATGCAAGTCAAGATAAACAAGATGGAAAAAGATAAAGAACCTAAAGAATTTTCTATGGAGGGTCTATGCCCCTTTCCATTTGATAAGGACTTTTACATGCCATCATTCCCAAAAAGAATGGAGATACCAAAATATGACAAGTATGATGGAAACTTTGATCGTCAAGATCATGTCAGAGAGTTTTGTACTCAATCTATGGAGTTCATGCACAAACCAAACTATATAATGTGCCTTTTCCCTCGATCTCTAGGAGGAGTAGCCATTCATTGGTTCTCTAAAATGTCTCCAACAATCAAAACCTTTGAGGAGTTAATCAAACTATTTTATCAACAATACTCCTACAATATTCAACATCTGATCACCATGATCGATGTCGGCAATCTGAAGCAAAACTCAGGAGAACCCTTCCTGACTTTCCTCAAGCCATGGAGGAAGAAATTTTCACTCTATGCTTGACCTATTCTGGAAACTGAAAAACTTGAAATCTTCATCAACAATTTGGTCCTGGAAATCAATTATCCCTTACAAATGCAAAATCATACATCCTTTGATAAAATGGTAGAGAATGCCATCAAAATTGAGAAAGTACTTATGCAAAATGGAGACATATCACTTCAAAAAGACAAGTATGAATCTGGATCTAGTTCTAAAGACAAAGGCAAAAAGTGGAATAAGAATAAGGGTGTTGTCACTGATGGTTTTGTTGATAATATCTATGCTACATCTAAGGCACCCACCTTCAATCTCACCATGGGTACTCAAGCCATAAAAGCTTCTGAACAAAAGGCATTTGAACCTTCACAAAAGTCTAAAGACTGTAAGCCATGGGTTACAACACCTAAGTGTGAATTCACTCCTTTGGGTGAGTCCTTAGAATCCACCATGAAGACTCTCTTGGCGAACAAAATCATCTCATTTCCTGAGATAAAACTATTTGATCCTGAACCTAAACCAAAATGGTGGAAAGAGATTGATTTATGTGACTTCCATCGAAACAAGGGTCATAAAATCAATAACTGAATACACTTGAAACATCTCATACAAGACAAAATTGATAATGGAGAAATTGTGATTGACAATAATAAGAGAAATAATGATCATACAACATTCACAGAACCATTTCTAAAACATGGCCAAGGAGATTCATCTTCTCAACCTAACATGGGTGCTAAAGTCAATTACACCTACTCTAGAAATAATGATGTTATAAATATGGTTGAGCCATACTTATTTGAACATTGCAATGTCATCACTATTGTGAGCAAGGATAGAGATAATCAATCAGCAAATGTAGTAACTCGATCACAAGCTCAGGCACATCTACAAGGACAAAACTCAAATTCATCCAATACCCCTAAGGTGCCTTTCAATCTTTCATCTACTTCTAAATAGAGGGCTACCTCCAAATCATCAAATCCTAAAGATAAGAGACCTACATCATACAGTATTATCCAACAACTCTAGCATACCAATGCAAAAATATCCATGTTTGAGTTTCTTCGGATATCTCCTCTTCATAGATCCATTCTAGATAAAGCTCTACTCGGTTCCAATGTTCCTAACAATCTTGATCTAGATAGATTCCAGACTATGGTTGACCATCTGACATCCCCCCAGTATATCTCATTTTCAGAGGAAGATGACAATTCATTGAGTTATCCACATAACTAGCCCTTGCACATTGAAGTCTTGATCCAAAACCATCATGTCAAATGCATGTTGATAGATGGAGGCACTGGTCTAAATATCTATTCCTACAAATTGATCACACAACTAGGATTATTAGAAGATGCTATTGATCCTAAGAAGAAGATAACCATAAAAGCATATGATGATCAAGAAATATCTTCCAAGGGAACAATTGTCCTACCTATCAGAACATGACCTATTATCAAAGACATCACTTATCAAGTTCAAGATCTTCTAATGGCTTACAACGTTCATCTAGAGAGGCCTTGGATACACAAAATGCAAGCTATTCCATCAACATAACATCAATGTGTGAATTTTCCTTATGATGGAATAGAGGTTACGATTCTAGCTGACATATCAACATCTTGCAATGCCTTGAAAGAAAGTGCTGACAAACTTGTTCCACATAATAGAGAATCTTTCACCAAGAAGACTGACATTGCATCTACATCCAAGATGGAAGACATTTCTAAAGAGGTCAAAATTAAGGACACAGGTATGGGAGAATACACAATGGAACCAGTCTTATCTCTCACATCTCTCCGGTTGTCTCCAAAATCTTATGGACAACCCTCAAACAAAGTGAAACCTACTGCTAAAGAATCTCAGGTCATATTTAATGGAATTTTTGTCACAGAAAAAGTACTCAAGAATTAGTTTGAAGAAGATGAAGCAGTGCTTTCATGGCTATACAAAGAGGAGTCTCAATCCCAAACCGTTCAAAAATGTGACTCTAAAACACTGAAAATTCCTTCAAAGTCATATGGGCCAGGAAATAAATTGATGACTAAAATGGGATATCCTAGTAAAGGAACTCTAGGCATGTGAGGTAAAGGTCTTGTGGCACCCATTGGACATGTTGCTCAACCACACAAAGATACTACAGGTCTAGGCTATCGAAAGAAACCCTTCTATCTCAAGGGGGACTCTCCTCATGTGATAGAACAGATAGAACCAGAAGAGAACAATAATGAAGAAGAAGAAATACCTCAATTAGACAATGAAAATTCAGAAAGCTCCGAACTCATTCCTTATGACTGTTTACCTCAAGAAATACTAGATCTCCTTAAAGATGAAGAAAAACCTAAGGAGAATGTCAATTTGGTAGCTCCACAAGAATCTACTACTAAACAAGAAGAAGGTAAACCTATCACCATAACTAAAAATTTGGGATGCAGCAGTGATTCTAAAATAAGCCCTCATGAGTATGAATTCAAATCATAATCAGAAGGAAATCCTTCTTGGGGGATTCATCCTGACTTTACACATGTTCTCAAATTTTCCAAAGGTCTAGATGAAGAATCAACAATTGAATCAAATGACTATAAATGGAGAGTTATTCCAGAAGAAGATGAACTTATCACTAAGAAATACATTGATGTCATTCACCAATAGTCACCTAAATTTGACATAAGTCTAGCATGAAATGATGAAATTAATGAGTCTAATCCACCTATGGCTGAAGTGGAATCCAATAATGACATTGAGACTATTCATGAGTTAAACATTTTGAGAAGTAATATCACCTTTGAATTCGCAAGTCGGGTTAAGACCAATGATGACAACGCCATATGTGTAAACAACATTTCCCAATCCTCCCATACCTTGACTATCCAACATCTAGAGCTTATTGACCAAATGTCTACTGACCTGAGCCAAGATATCTATACCTTTTGAAATGACTATGCCCTTGCTTGCTATCTCAATGTAGTGGAACCTATGACAACTTCCATTAGTGAACCTAGTGTTAGCATGACAGAGTTGGATATCAAATATCTCAGTCAAAAAAATAAGAATAAAAAGAAAAAGATTTTTGAGGGTTGAAACCAATTTGTGGCAGTCTCAGAACCTAAAATAGTAAAAATAAAAGACGTATGTGAAGGTGAAAACCTCTCTGAGGTGCCTAAGGATGAGATATTTGATTTCCTTCTGAGTTATTTACATGATAGATCTCCAGTATTGATAGAGCCCACTCAATCTATCAACTTGGGTACAATAGAGGAACCATAACTAATTCATGTAGCACAATCCTTATCAGAGGAAGAGAAACAAGCATTCACTACTTTCTTGATAGAAAAGAAGATCAACTTTGCATGGAAATATTTAGATATGCCTGGATTAGATCTTGATCTCATAATGCACCATTTATCTATTTCTCCAGGAGTCAAACTTGTTAAAAATAAGTTGAGAAAGATGTATCCACATCTTACACTCTTAGTCAAAGCTGAATTAGAGAAATTATTAAAAGCTAGATTTATCCAAGTTATTGACTATGCTAAATGGATCTCAAACATAGTTCTAGTTTCAAAACCAGACAAATCAATTAGAGTGTGCATAGATTTCAAAGATGTAAACAAACCATGCCCTAAGGATGATTTTCCATTACCAAACATCGATATGATAGTGGACATGACTGCGGGCTTTGAGATGTATTCTTTAATGGATGGTTTCTCTAGATACAGCCAAATCAAAATTGCTCCAGAAGATCAAGATAAAATAGCTTTTACATGTGCATGGGGTACCTTTTGTTGGAATGTCTTAAGAATGTTGGTGCTACATGTCAAAGGGCTATGACATCTATTTTGCATGACATGATGCATCAAACTATGGAGGACTATGTTGATGACACCTTAGCTAAATCAATGATAAGATCTGAACATTTGAGTGACTTAAGAAAAATACTGGATAGAATGGAGAAGTTTAGTCTCAGACTGAATCCTAAAAAGTGCACTTTTGGTGTCACTTCTGGAAAGCCCCTAGGTTAAATTGTTTCAAAGAAGGTTATTGAAGTAGATCATGCCAAAGTCAAAGCTATCATGAAGATGAAACCTACTGAAAACATCAGTCAAATGAGAACTCTATAATGAAGAGTGCAATCAATCAGACATTTCATATCTCAGCTAGCTGATATCTAACAACCTTTCATAAAGACATTACATAAAGGTGTGACTTTTGCATGGAATGAGGAATGTGAAAAGAACTTTAATCATATCAAAAAATATCTGTCAAATCCTCTTATTTTGATGCCTCCTATTCAAGGGAAGCCATTGATTTTATATGTCTCTGCCACACATACATCACTCAGGGCATTATTAGCACAACATGATGAAAATAAGAAGGAAAGAGCCATATAATACATCAGTAGAACATTGGTAGCATATGAGAAGAACTATTCCATGATTGAGAAAGCTTGTCTAGCTATGATCTTTGCATCATAGAAACTAAGACATTACATGTTAGCTCATACAACACAATTGGTAGCTAAGATAGATCCATTGAAATACTTATTGAGAAAATCTATCCTCACAAGTAGATTAGCTAAATGGGTGATGCTCTTGAGCGAATTTGACATAGAATATGTTGAGAGAAAAGCTATCAAAGGCCAAGTAATTGTAGATCAACTGGCTAAAGCACCAATGTTTGATGATACACCATTACAGATGGAATTTCTTGATTCATCCATCATGAACATATCTTCTAGAACTTGGCATCTTTTCTTTGATGGATCTTACACAGAGAATGGATCTAGAGCAAGCATACTATTCATAACTCCTCAAGGTTACTCAATACCTAAAGCATTCAGATGAAAATTTTCTTGTACAAACAATATTGTTGAATATGAAGCTCTACTTAAAGGAATGAAGATAGCAATTGAGTAGCGAGTGATAGAGTTTCACATTCATGTAGACTCATAGCTAGTCATACACAAATTCAATGATGTGTACCAGACAAAAGATGAGAAACTTGTTCCATACAAATGCATGGTAGATGACTTAAAGAAATATTTCACATCTATCACATTTGAGAAAATTCCTAGAATGGAGAACAAGGTTGATAATGCTATGGCAGTGCTATCATCTTTATTACAAGAGCCCAAACATGAGCTATGCTATGAGTTCCTAGTGGAAGCTCTATCATTTCTGCATATGATTCCCCCGAAACCTGCATGATCTGCATTGTTGTTGGTCATGATTCTTCCAGATACAAGAACCTTTGCTCCTACCTTAAAGACCAAATCATTGCCAATTCCTTCAACCAACATGAGAAACATTACCTTATCTGAAATGCATCCTGGTATGTCATCATTGGTAATGATCTATACAAACAGAGTCTAGATGGTACACTTCTTAGGTGTTTAGAATGAGAAGAGTCTCAACATACATTAGAGGAAGTCCGTGAAGGTATATGTGGATCAAATTCCAACGGTTTAACACTAGCTCAAAAAATTATTAGGGCTAGGTATTATTAGCCTGAAATGGAGAAAGAGGCTATCAAATTTGCTAAGAAATCTCAAAAGTGTCAAGTCCATGGTAACTTGATTCATGCACCAGGGAGAGATCTTATTCCCTTTACTACATAATGGCCTTTTCAACAATGGGCATTTGATCCTATTGGAGCCATTTATCCACATTCTTCTAATGGACATACCTATATCATTACAGCTACAAACTATTTCACAAAATGGGTAGAAGCAGTCCATTTGACTCAAGTAATTGGCAAGAAAATCTCTATGTTCATTCTGAACTACATCATATGTCGGTATGGTATTCCACATTCTATAGTCATAGATAATGGTGGCCAATTCAAGAATACAGACTTAGATGATTTATGTGCTAAATTTAAGATTCCACAACATTGGTCATCTATATACTATCCCTAAGGGAATGGACAAGTAGAGGTTTCAAACAAGAATTTATTGAAAATATTGCATCACAAAGTTAATAAAATAGGAAGAGACTGGCATCTCATGATCAATCCAACTCTCTAGGCCTACAGAACAAGTATCAAAATGCCCACTTGGGCTACACCATTCACTTTAGTTTATGGGTCTAAATCAATACTGCCTATTGAGGTTGAAATCCCATCACTAAGAATCAGAATGCATGATCTAGTAACTGAAGATGACTACAGAGTGTCTAGGTTGCAAGAACTTGAACTACTCGATGAGTGCAAACAAGCAGCATATGATCATCTTAGAGTATATAAGAAAATAATGTCTAGAGGTTACAACAAGAAAGTTAGACACAGAGAATTTCAGGTTGGTGATCTAGTCTTGAGAGAGAATCCTAAAAATCAATCACATCAAGAGAGCAAAGGGAAGTTTGAACCCAACTGGCTAGTTCCCTTTGTAATCACTACTACTTTTTTCTCTGGAGCCTATCAACTCTCAATAACTAAAGGTGAATAGCTCTGAGAACCAATCAACATTCTACATCTAAAGAAATTCTATGCCTAAGGCATTCAGTATTCAAAAATGTCCTGAAAAAATTATAAAAATTGGAAAAAGTCCTTAAAAAATGAACATCTTGGTGAAAACCTAGCAATAGGTGCCTTGATGATTCACAAAAAAATTAAAAAATTAAAAATTAAAAAAAAAATGAAAAAGAAAAAAATTACCTTAGTGAAAACCTAGAAACAGGCACCTTGGTAGCAAAAATAGAATCTCTACCAAGATGGTGAAAACCTAGCAAACGAGTGCCACTTGTATCAAAACACTCCATCTATCAGTGCAATATTGGTATTTCCCATCTTTCAGTCCTACTTTAGCTTGTACATATCTCCTGGTTTGTTTTCACATTCCTATTTTCAATAAAGTCGATCTATACACCAATCAGCTCAAGCGTATGTATCCTATCAATGTTCAAACTTGGGGGCAATCAATATCATATCCTAGAATCCTCAGTACCTCAGACATGTCATATCCAGTTAGAGTCCTTGAAGCTACATGTGAGTCAATCTATCTGTCTCCTTTCCAGAAAGGATTTTGCATCTACAACAACACAAACAAACATCAACATGAACAAAAAACATCTTTAATGCATGCTTTAATCTTCTTTGTATGCTTACTGATTCACATTAAGATTTTTGCATATTGTGTCCTTTTGAGCTCTTCGATGATGTCCTTTACAGGATTTAGAGAGTGATGATTGGGGGCATAATATTTTCTTTGTTTTCTACTTTGAGCGAAAATCTAATAACTTTGGAAATTCTGGATTGAAATGGTGTCCGTCTGTAAGACCCTCCATCATGTGTTGGATGGCCATGAGTACCTCGACCATTGATACCCAAAAAATTCAAGGAAATTTGATCTAGCTTACATATTTTTAAACGGTTTCTCAATCCTACTATGAACAGCTATTATCCAAGGATCTGAATGGTCACTATGGGTAATTTACATTGGAGACAAGAATGAATTCTGCAAACTATTTGGTATGTTTGTTTTGCAAGGTGTATTTAGGTCATCATGACATTTATGTTTTGATGCTTATAGAAATTGCTATATCAAAATGGACATGATATTCAGGTCATCCTCGTGTTTGTTCCTTGGTGTTTATATCTAATTCGACATTCCGAAAACAAAATCAATATTCATATGTCCATGGTTGTCTAGCCAATGGGTGTTGTATTGACTTTGGTGCAAAAATCAATATTCATATATTCATAGTTTCCTAACTAGTGGATGTTGTATTGATTTATCTAGTTACCTAATAAAATATTCAATGATGAAAATGACCAACACATGATCAATGACTAAGTCCTAGGTCTTAGGTTTGCATTTCATTTTTGCATTTTGCATGACTGCATGATCTCACAATTGCTGAATATACTTGAACACCTAAACGATACTTCAAACAATGCTAGACATCTCATAAGAGTTGAATCTCACATGAAGGTTTCTTCACAAAACCACAAGCAGTCACCATCTTGGGTTAGACATCCTTCTTGACAAATGATCAAGTACTTTTCTTCAGCAATACCTACAAAATATATCATGTATCATTGCATTTACATATCATAAATTCCATTACATTCACTTGCATTACATGTGCATCCATAAAAGCATAAGAAAATCATACATTACAGTTATCCATAATCACATGCATTGCATAATCCATACATTTGAAATAAATCATTGCATTGCATATTCCATACATTCTACACTACTCATAGCATTTACATCACATGATATCAATCATACACGAAACAACAAGTACAAATGAGGTCATAACCAAAAACTCGATCTCATATATATATCATAAAGCCTCAAAATAGTCAAGGGTGCACTAATGGCACAGTATACAAAATAATGAGCTCATGTGACCTATCAGAGTTAGATCAATATCTATGGACAAAATGACAAAAATGACCAGAAACCTAAGACAGATCAGTTGTCTTCCTGACCCCTACATCTAGAGGATGTGGCGGTAGTGCATCTGGCACTGGCTCTGCCCATGGTGCTCTGGCTCCCTTTGATGCAATCATATACTAAGAGTATGTAGGTACTCTATGTTTAGCAAGAACAATAGCATAAAAAGTAGAGACATAATAGCCACTTTGTGCATTCTGATGAGTAACCTCTACCTATAACCATCTATTCTCTGCCTGCTACTCTAAATGCTACCTCTCAGACTCCTTGAGGCATACCTCAAGTATAGCGCTCTATAATCTCAAATCTCTAACTTGTAATTGGAGCCATCTAATAATGTCATGTGGAGCCTAAGCCAATCTAGGATCTACATCTGTAGCAGGCATATCAGTTTCCTCTGCTGGTTGATCAACATCCTCTGCTCTATGTGCCTTACAGTGTCTAATCTCCACACCAAGATCAAAATTAGTGTCCATCTAAGCAGCATCAATGTCAACACCTACATCTTGTTGTACTCCAAGTACCTCATGGGCACTACCAATACTACCCAGTGTACCACCCTCTCCTCTAGTGGATCTCCTCTGTAACACTGAAGGTCTCCCTGCTGTAGAACTAGAAGGGTGAGGTGGTCTCATATCTCCCACTGGCCTCTATGGAGTAATAACTACCCTAGGTCTTGGAGGTGTAGGTTGTGGCATAGGAATCTGAACATCTCGGTGCCTCTAACCATGACCCATAGGTGCACCTATAATATCCACTGCCTCCTCCATAGAAGGTATCAACTCAGTGGGATCATAAAATCTCCACATCAGGTTCTCTGCTAGCCAAGCAATAAAAGCATCTGTAACCCTAGCATTAGCTACCTATGGCCTATAGTCCCAATCTCTCAGAACAATACATGTATACTCCTGATTACATAGAGCATAAGATAGACGAGTTGTCCATCCAAGTCCTATCTCTCGGACCATCTGTGCATAAGAAGCATGCTCTTGTGGTGCAACCTAGATGATGCCATACTATCTCCACACCCATGTGATCAAGAAACACTCTAGAACAGTGGCAGATCTACCAATTAGTACCCAACTCTAGCAGAAGTAGCTAAACTAAGACCGAGTAGTAGGCCACAGCTCAGCCTGTAAGTATGGTCTCCATATGCAATAGGTCATGTCATCAAGGACACACCTCCAATACTCAGTAATCCCCATATGAACTTGTGTGAGATATCTAGAATAAACATATATGATAAGCTCCTGTAGCTACCTCTATGACTAACATACCAGTTGGCATATCAAGATATGCTCTCATGCCCAAATCTGAAGAACAAGAGCACTTGAAGAAAAAGGCTTGCTCTCATCGTACACAATCTCATGCATCTCTGAGAACATGTGAGCTAGCATACAATGTCCCCAACCCAACTCAGAAGGGGTAACCATCAATCGCGCTACCATCGGGGCCCATCCCATCAATAGACCATTTTGCTGATGGTCAGACATGATGATCTAACCAATCATCCTACCTATGATGCACTATAATCTATGTGTATGCCCATATCTCTCCAGTAATGACTCCCATGAAATAGATTGAATCAGTAGTGTGTCATCACCGAACAATCTCCTAAAGGAAAGTAGACTAGAGTTCCCCAAACTGACATAGTTAGGTTGAGGACAATGGAATGGTATCCACAATATTTGGTAGACGTCCTCAAGAGTAATTGTGAGCTCTCTAGTAGGAAAGTGGAAGGTCTGTGTCTCCGAGTGGAATCTCTCTATCTGAGCAGTCAGTAAGCCATGGTTCACCTGAATCTTAGGCAACCATATCAAATACTCAAAACCACAAGATGCTAAGTGTACTCTCATCAGGTCCAGCAGTGAAACATACAATCTCTAGGTCGTCAGGTGTGAAATCCAAATGTGTACATCAAGAAAGATGACCTATACAACACAAAAATAGGGTACCCTATCAGTAACTTGGTCAAAAATTAGGCTATCAGTACAGGAATTAAAAATTTGACTACTTCAGAAGGTACATTAAATGCTAAGGAATCAGCCTGTGAAATCAGGAAAATCAAAAATTTGACCTAAGGAAGTGAAAGCTATTCTCTATTTTCCATACGACATTTCAGACTAGTATCGAAACTTGTACAAGTTTCCATAGGTTACCATATGACAATCCATGAGTACACAACAAAGCATATGTTCCCGTACGACAACTAAGGGACCTAACGAAATGTCGTATGACACATGGGTCCCTCTCATACGAGTTTCAAGTAGTTGTGAGATGACAATTGAAATGAAAATGAAAACTCATATGAGCCCCAGTGGACTGTTGTATGACTTTTCATGGTGCAAAAATTCAAAAACTAAAACGTGTACGAAAAAGATCCTAAAAGCATAAAAATAGGAAAATTTTGAAATCACAGAGAGGCACAGAGGTCCACTTACCGAGTTCCCATACTGGGGAGGTCGCTGGTATCACCAACTACACTTGAATTGGTGTGAGGAGACTAGAACTTTCATCTTAGCCATTTTTCTCTCAGAGGGCTCCATGGAAGTTTCCAAAGTCAAAAGTGAATAATGAATTGAAAATGACCCTTTTGGGCCTTATAAAGGTTTTGTCCTAATTTTTCAAAGTGCTATGATTTCCACAGAAATTGCACCCCTGGCTAATTTCGACGTTCTGAACACATTTTCAGGATCAGAATTGAAATCTGAGATTGTTTACTATGTCAAAAATGTGATTTAAAATTTTTAGACCTAGGACGGCTAAATTCTTCCATAATCAACCTTCTGTCATCACAGAAGTCCAGAACTCAACTTAACTAATTATCTTACATCAAACTATCAAAATTTCAACTTGGTCACCCATGGTCAACTAATGGTCAAACCTAGTCAAAATTGGTCTTCAGGACCTCCAAACGATGCAGAATGCATTTTCAAGACATGTACAACCAATTCTCAAATTAATTAACATGCTTCTACACCATTTACCGCTGACTTTTCTTGTCAAATTTCAATTTTCATCCTGAAGGGGGCATGGTATTGCACATCAATCAATCTATCAATAAAATCTTTTCCTCAGTAATCAAGAGAACAACCATGTCTAGTTGTTGATTCATCAAAAGACCTCGTCGCTTGGGGCACATCGATTGGGGCATATTAGGTTCATCAAGATCCATATCAATCTGGTATCCTAATCAATCTTGTAAACTATATCAGCTTTTCATAGCCATCGATTCATTAGTGTTATTTCATTGGTTCTTCATAATTGAAGGGTTCAGATGTGATACCATTTTGATTCCTTTGGACAATCAGGTCTGGAATCAAGTCACTCACTTCTTTGTAATCATAAGGTTCAGAATCAGGCATTTTGATACTTTTTCATAATCACCAGTTCACTATTGCTATAGTTGACATCATCACAATTCTTGGTCAACAAGGACCTGAATCAACTTTTTCCAATCTTTCAATCGGTTTCTATCTTGGAATCGGTTAACTTCTCAAATTAATTTCAAACATCAAAAATAGACTAATCTTTGAACCACTGCGCTTCGCACAATAATTCAACGAGTGGCAAAATGTAATACCCCAAAAATGTGCTATAGGTTCATTAACCTCTTACATCATCAAAATCAAATGAAATCGACATCAAAGACCTAACCTAAGGCACATCTGCACATCAGTTTATCAAAAATTGATTATCTTAATTCTACATCGGGGAATGTTCCTTGAATATTCCTAATTATCATAATTATTCTAATTGAATATTATTTGGCGATAAATCCTATTTATCCTAGAATTTGTTTAATTGAATATTCTAAATTTTTAATTAATTAAGTTTAATTCTGCCACTTAAATATTTAATTAGATTTAATTATATTTATTCTTAATTTATATTATTTAATTTTGACAATAAATCAAAAATCCTATGAATAATTTATTAAATTATCATTTAATTGATTAAAGCAAGTTGTCAATTTTTAAATATAGTTGTGAATAAAAGATTGATTTAATAATTGATTAACCCATAAATCAGTTATTTTAAATTTAAAATCAGTTAAGTTGAGAATAAATCACTTTATTTTTAAATTAATTCATATTAAATCATGCACAATATGAAAACCAATCAACTTTAAATCAATCTTCAATTTCAATTTGTTAACTTTCCAAACTCAAGATCTGATGATGAGTTGAAAAAGTGAACTAAACTCTATTTTGAGATAAAAACTACTTTTTCATGATTTTATGAGTTAATTATTCCTAATTTCTTGTTAACTCAAAAATCAACCTAAGTTTATCAAGAGTGATTTATGGCTTTTCTCAATGCATCCTCAAGCCCTGGATTTCTATAAAATCAAGGCTCAACTTTTCACAATTACATCTCTTAAATTTGCACAATTACTCTGGCGAAATTGCATCTGAAGAATCAAGCACTTGCGACAGGCAATTTTGTGAGATCTTTTCATTGTTTTTCATAAGCTTTGCATCCATTTTCATATAAATTAATAGCATTGTTAGACTAATCTGCATATCATTTTAATCCATTCTAGACTAGTATCATATCAATTTTCATCATATTGCATAGAAAATACAAAAAGATAGATTAATTTGCATTCATATTTCATTGCTTTTATCAATTTAAATCCTTCATTTAGGTGTTGCATTGTCACTGATCTCAATCTAATCTGAGAATGTCATACTCACACCTACTAGAAGGTAGTAAATCACCTGTTTAGCTTAGTTTCATTTATTTATAGATTTTGATTTTGCTAACCTCTAATGTTTTACTGAAGTGTTTTGTCCACAGATAGGTACAATTTTTACACACACACAACTGACCTATCAGATTCCTCCTAGGATTCAAAACACTGCTTATCTATCCAGGCCATGTCACTTGAAATAATCTCTTTGACTATCCCCAGTCCTTTTAGGAGATCTTTTACTTCAAAAATTCCTTGTGCCATTGCCTCATTCCTCTAATCGATGCAGTCTTTTAAAACATACAATTTTTTCATCTAACCCTGGGCCTAGTCTTTCTGCAAGGAACTTTTGCAGACCATACTACTAAATTTCTTCCATCCACTAGAGCTCCTTTGCCCAGGTATCCCTTTCTGTCTCTCATTCATCGATATTTGTCTCAACCTTCTTCATCGGGTTGGTAGCCTCGATCTGAGACTGATTTTCGTAGGTTTATTGTTTGGTGACTTCAAACCTCACATGCTCGACCCATTCCTCAAATTTTTTAGTGATAACTTTATTTCTCTATATTTGATCTAGAAATTTTTGATTATCTAGATATTTGATTTCTATAGAGGTCGACATTTCAATCAATGGGAAAGGTTCTAGATGTTGGATAGCATGAATATATTGAGCAATCCTCTTCATAGCTTCCTTCATCTCTTGTTTGTCCGTTGCATCTTTCTAGACTCAGTTAGCAATTTTCTTGTTTGAAACCTCAAACAATTTCATATCAATGGCTCTGCTATCTCTTTCGAGATCAACTTTTGATACTTGGAAATCCTGAGGAGAAACTTCCCCATCCCCTTTATCACTCACCAGCTTCGCAATCTCAGCCATACAATGTCCAATTTTTTCATCGAAATCGATCCTGAACTCAATCTTTGGTTTCTTAGTCTTGGGTGTCTTGCCCAGATATTTACTCACTATATCTTCAATAGGTAAGGACAAAGGAACAATACTTGTCCTTTTAGCAACAAAATTTTCCAACCACTGTGGGGCTGAAGTAGATTTCTTCTGAGTATCATAATTGCTTAGGAGGGCCAGAGAATCCTTAAGAGAATTTTTAGCAACATCAGGCACCTGTTGACCATCTGATATGTTGGCCAAATTGGAATCTATGATTGGGTCTTCTTATGGCTTTGCTTTGGGAGGATCCAAATCCACAATAATTTTGGGAATCACATCTGACTTCTTAGATTTATTATTTATTTTGGAGCTCGATCGAGTGACTCACGTAGCAAGTTTAGCTTGAACTTGAACTTGAACTTGAACTTGAACTTGAACCTCAGGACTAGTCGGTTCAATTTCAAGTTCAAGATTACAAGCAAGAGATGTATCAACAACTATGTTAGTTAAAACTGAAGTCTTCCTTGACAATTTTTTCTTCCTTGGTTTCATTTTCCTTTTAGAAGGTCATAAAGAAGTCTTAGGTGCCTTCTTTTCAAGTAGCCAAGTCTCTATTCTTTTGATTATACTAGCCATTCTCACTTGCAGGTCATCTTCTTCCAACCTTGTCCAATCTAATTCTGGAATAGGCAGAGCTTCCACTTTCTCTAAAAATTGGGAATCAAGTACATTAACCTCCTCATCTTCTTCAACACCACTTATATCCAGATCCAAACCATAAGAGATTATTTGTCTTAGAGATAACCTTGACGATAGTCTCTTCCTGACCTCGAGCTCATCCAAACAACTAGCCCAGAAGTCCTCCAATTTTGGAATGTCCATGAATATGACAGGAACATTGAGGTTTGATTTGGAAAAACCCCTCTAATAAAAATTAGCCCTAAAAATGTAAGATTTTAACCTCAAAGCTAACAGCTCACCTCCAATTGCTAAGGCATCTTGAAAGCTTTTACACCTATAATACCCTAGCTCAATAGGGAACAAAACTCCTAAAGATTTCTTCGAGCTACTAGATTTTCTCTCCACAATGACGAGTTTCCTACAAATTTCCATTAAAATCACATCGTCCAAGTAGAACCTAGGTAACCTTAGAGGCTCCTCATCAAAAGCCCCAACCCTCAAATAAGTAAATCTGGGAAATTGTATGAAATGGAAACCATATACATTTATCACTTTCTTGGCCTCCTCAGAGAGTTTGCAGTTATCTCTTCCCCATAATTCAAAAACTAACTTCACTGAGAACATATCATTCACTATTTTAAATTCACTAGGAAACCTTTCATTTTGCAGACATGTAAAATAATCATAAATTTTCATATTATTGGTCCACAGTTCATGGGGAAGGCCCTCCCAATTTCTACAGTAGGTGAGAATATAGATAATATAAGATGACATGTAGAAGGGAGTTAGATTAGTTACATTCAAGAGTTCCCGGTGAAGTTTCTCTGCAATCAGGTTAGCCCAATCTATAAACTTTTCTCCTTCTAGAATTTTTTGGATGAAACAGTACATCCAATCCTCCCAATGGAAAGCATGTGGATTCCCTTTCACTCTATTTAATAGGAACATGATATCTACAATTTCCTTTTAGAAATGCTGGATTGTCAGAGGTCTGGGCAATCTTGACCCTCCGTTCTCTAGTTTCACCAACCATCCTTGAGCTATCAAAGAACTATATTTCTTCTTGTCTTCTTCAAACATGTGAGCCACTTTTGCATAGGTCCATGGCTCATAAGGCTCTTTGTCTAGAATTTGTATTGCTACCATCAACATTTCTCAACTTATCAAAGGGTGCAACAATTACCTGTGGCTACAGGGGCATTTCATCTGTCTTAGTAGGTCATCCCATGTGTTGGCATTTGTCACACTTTTTGGTGTACTGAGCAGCATCTTTGTGTAAACTGGGCCAATAGTAACCTATAGTTAAGATTTTTAGTGTTGTTCTTTTGGCAGCAAAATGTCCACCACAAGGTTCATCATGGCATGCCTTGAGGATATCATATGTTTCATCCTCCCTTAGGCATCTTCTATTTACTTGATCAGGACCAGTATAAAACATGAATCTAGAAATCCATGAATAATTAAAGCTCTTTTCAGCCAATAGTCTTCTTTCTTTTGTAGAGAAATGAGCGGGTGTCTTACCAATGGTGAGATAATTGGCAATATCGGCATACCAGCGATTATGTGTAGAAAGTAGAAAGAGGTGCTCATTAGGAAAACTATCATCAATGGCTACAGGATCATCAGGGACATGCAACCTAGAGAGAAAATCTGCTACCACATTTGCTTTACTAGGCTTGTCAACTATGGTGATGTCAAATTCCTACATAAGGAGCAACCAATGAGCTAGTCATCCAGAGATTGTAGGCTTGTTCATGAGATACTTAATAGCAGAATGATCAGTATGCACATAGATCTCATATCTAGTAATGTAGTGTCTAAATTTATTTAGGGCATAGATGACTGCAAGCAATTATTTTTCAGTGATAGTGTAATTAAACTCAGCACCTTGCAAACTTTTACTAATAAAGTAAATGGCATGCTCAACAGAGTCCACCTTCTAACCAAGGACAGCACCAATAGCATAATTTGATGTGTCAATATGAATGTGAAAAGGCAAGCCTGAGTTAGGTCCTCTCAACATAGGAGCTATGGTGAGACCTTCCTTAAGTTGCAGGAATGACTTTGCACACTCAAAGTCTCAAGAAAATTTAGCATCCTTCTTGAGCAAGTTATACAGGGGTGCTACAAGCTGAATAAAATCCTTTATGAACCTTCTATAATACCTGGCATGTCCAAGAAAACTCCACACATATTTTTGTTTTGCTGGGGTAGGCAATGTGCTAATCACTTCAATCTTGGCAGGGTCCACTTGAATACCTTTGGAAGATATGAAATGCCCTAAGACAATCCCTTATTCCATCATCATGAACCATTTCTCACTATTGAGAGAAAGATTGTAATCATGGCATCTTTGAAGAACTTTTTCCAAGTTTTCCTTAGCCTCATCAAAAGTATGTCCATATGTGGTAAAGTCATCCATGTAAATCTCCATACAATTAGCAGAGATATCAGAGAATGTACTTATCACAACTCGCTGGAAAGTGGTAGGAGCATTGCACAACTTGAAAGGTAACACTGATTAGGAAAATATTTCCCATGGGCATGTGAACATTGTCTTCTCCTAGTCCTCAGGTGCTATCTGTATCTAATTATAACCACTGAATCCATCCATACAAGAGAAGTATTTCTTACCAGCTAAGTTATCAAGGACTTGTTCTATGAACGGTAATGAAAAGTGGTTCTTCTTAGTAGCTGAGTTAAGTTCCCTATAGTCAACACAAACTCTCCACTTCCCTCCTTTGTTGGGTACTATAATAAGAGGGGAGACCCACTAACTATCAGAAATGGGATAAATGAAGCCAGCATTTAACAACTTCTGCAACTCATTCTTAACTATATCCCTTAGAGCTGGATTAACCCTTCTTTGAGGTTGACGGACAGGTCTGAATTCAAGACTGATATAGATTTTGTGAGTGCAGATTTTAGGGTCTAGGCCTTTTATGTTAGTATAATCCCAAGCAAAATCTTGTTGATGCTCTTGTAGAAGCTATAGGACAACTTTCTACTAAGAGAGTGACAAAGCACTACTCAAATTTAACTCCCATCCTAGACTAACCTCGAGCCTAATGACCTTTTTTTCCATAGACAACTAAGCAACTGAAAAAGAATCCATCTCATGAGGTAATAATGTATGAAGGAATTGTGAATTTTTGGAATATTTTGGAGCATTTGGAGGTGGTAACAAAGTTTCCAGCACACAGTCTGCTTGGGAACACATTTGGGAGTGCACTCCATACTCATTTATGATAATGGAGGAAATGATCTCATCTTCTCCCCTAGAGGCTACAAATGGCTCCCTGGATATCATCATTAATTGTCAGATTGAATTGACCTCAGGTTCAACATCACCCAAGTCTAGCCAAACTATCTGGTCATCTTGTAATAAAGGTTGAGCAAGAGAATATAGATTCAAATTCTTAGTGTTGACTCCATTGGATATAGTCATTTTTCCTGACTGACAAGCTATATAGGCATCTGTAGTAGCCAACCATGGCCTACCTAGAATTATTGGATACCCTCCCATGTTAGCCTTTGGAGAGAGGAAAACAAAGTCAACCGGATACTCCCAAGAATTCAAGGTGACTATGACATCCTCTACCATCCCATCAGGTGTAATGGTGGAACTATCAGAAAGTTGAAGGATGATTGGGGTTTCCCTAAGACTGATGATATGCAACTAAGACATTACTTCCTTGGTCATGACATTTATGGAGGCACCTAGGTCAACTAGAGCATTTTGAACTTGTATTCCTTGAATAGTGACTATAACCACAGGGCTACCAGGATCAGAATACTTTGGAACTATCAATTTCTCTAGCATTAGGTTAGATAACTATCCTAGGACATGTATGGTTTTGGGATCCTTTTTCTTCCTCCTGGGTTGTTTTATATAGGCATCCTTGATGGCTTTAGTATATCCAGGCACTTTCTTTATGGCATCTAACAGGGGTATTTTAACTGTCATTTTCTTTAGTTGGGTAAGCAAGTCCAATACTACTTGATTCTCCACTGGCTTAGCTTGTTCCTCCAACCGATGAGGAAATAGGGCTTCTTGAGCTGTAGGAGAGGTAGGGTGTACTAGCACCTTAGTTGGTTCTACCAACGCATCCTAAAATTCAGTGATGATAGGCTATTGTGGTGAAGAAAGGGTTGTGCCTAATCTTAATTGGATATTATTCAAGGAAATAGCATAGCTCTATTATTGTGTTGTGGGCTTAGTACTATTGAGATTAGGGGTAGGCTGAGAAGGCAGTTGAGTCTATTTAGGGGAAGTAGTGTTGACTGTAGGAGGAGGCATTAGAGCCTGCTACTGAGGTGGTGGCATTAAAGCTTGCTGGCCTGATTGGTTCATCCAATTGTGTGGTTGTTTCCACCCTTGCTGAGGCTGTTGCTAGGGTTGCTGAGGTTGTTGCCAACCTTGGTGAGGCTACTGCCAACCCTACTAAGGCTCCTGCCAACCTTGCTAAGGTTTTTTCCAACCTTGTTGAGGTTGTTGTCAACCTTGCTGAGGTTGTTTCCAACCTTCTTGAGGCTGCTACCAACTATTATACCCACTAAAACCACTATGCTACTGATTTTTCCATGCATTATTACTATTAAAATTTTGAAGAGGATCTTGGGGAATACCTAGTCTTAGAGCCCATGGTCACCTTCAGGAAACATAAAGTACCTCTCCATTTTCATCGATGGCTTTAAACTCAGTGGGCATAGGTTGAAACTCTAGGCTTGCAACAAATTTGCACCAACAATTCTTTTTCTTCTCCCTATAGTGTGGATAGTATTCGGCTAGCATAGCAGTAGCTTCATCTTTCTTTCTTCTCGCCTACATGTTATCTAGCTATGTTGCAACATCATTGATGATTTCTTGCTTAAAGTCAGATAGAAAATTAGAAAGCTCCATTTTTTATACTCCTGAAACACCGTTAGACTTATGAGGTAAGTCTCTCAATCCTCTTCCCTTCTTGATTGTAGTTCTGGAATGATTCACGCATATATCCTTTATGTCACCCCAAGATTTTTGAGTAATATCACCTCCTACCATGAGGTCGAGGGCCTCTATACTTCCATCATTCACACCTTTCAAAAAAATATTTTTCTCGCAGTCTGCATTCAGATTATGTTGTGTATTGTGCTGCAGGTTGAACATGAACCTAGAGACATAATCCTCTAGGGTTTCATCATCTTTCTAAGACATTTAAAAAATGTCATCTCCTTTTAGGTCTCTTCCTCTATAATAGTCCTTGTACTTCGTAAGAAATAGATTGCTCATCCCAAGCCAATCTTGTACTGCATTGGAACCCAGGCTCATGAACCATCATAAAGCAGCTTCCTTCAAGGTAGAGGGAAACAACTTCAACTTATGAGTGTCGGTTGAGTAGTCATAGCTCCTACAGAGTATGTCAAACTCAAAGAGAAATTTCTCAAGATCTTCTATGATGAGGCCATAGAATTTTGGAAGTGCAGCAAAATGTATATTTTTCAGGTTTTGGTTAACTTGCTGATTAGGAATAGGAAAAGGGAAGGTAGGCTGGGCCATTATTGGTTGATTTTTAGGTTCAAAAAAAGGTTCATTCAAATGGTATGATTCCTCTGAGGTTGTAGGTGAAGGAAATTGTTCATAGGCATATGCAAATACATTCTCAAATGGTTCTTCTTCTTGTATGTTCTCAACATGGGATTCTTCAGATTCTTGATTAAAAACCTCAAATGGTTCTACTTGGATAATATTAAGAAGGAATCTCCCAAGATGATCCCTACATCTATGCATACAAATAATGTAGAATGAAAACTAACTTAATGACTTTTGGGTTAAGCTAAATTGACACCATCCCTGGCAATGGTGCCAAATATGGTTGGTCAGAATAATACTCTAGTAACTTCAAGGATTGGACACCCTTAAACAGTGATTCATTGCTTAAACTTATCACATGTCTACTTGAAATATCATACTAGACTTCATTAAATGTATCAATCCAAGAACGTAAAATTGAGATGGTGGCTGCAAGGTCCATGCTTTAATTCTCTTTAAAATTCATCACTACTAAAGTAAAGGTATTGCTGCAAGAAATTTATACTAAGAACCGAAACTATAACTTAACTCACAACTTGAAGGAAATGCTCAGTAGTAAACTAATAATGCTTTGAAAGTAAACCTATGTTGCAGGAAATAGCCGATGGCTCTACTACCAATGGTTGTAGGAGCAACAGTGCTTATCAACTTCAAAGAAACTTAACTAAGTCCTACTTGAACATGAATAGAGAATTCACCTCCTGCGTGGGTCCCCACAGAAGTGTGAATGGATTCAAAACTCAGATGTTGAAATCTGGAACTATCATATATTCATTAAAAAAACACAAGTACAAAATAGAATATCAAAGTGTATTCACTTTTTTTCTAGATTACAATATAAACTCCTCAAAACATCTAACTAACTCGGAACCATAAGTTCCAACTTATTTAAAAGAAACTGAGAAAATAGAACACCTAAAAACTAGGTCCTTCATTACATAGCATAACAACTTTAGTTATAGGAATGACATCATCATTTATGCAAGAGGATAAACCATATTTAGTGCCTCAAGAATATAGGAACACCAGTGACTAGATTGACCTGGTCTGTGTTATCAACCGCAAGGTTATGGAAGTAGTGGAACCATGATAAATTCTGGAAATAGTTATTCTCCTCGAAGAGCCACTTCATATTTGAGTCCTTACTCCTTGCTAACTTATTCTTCTCCTGTAAAAGGTTAGCATAACAAAATCCACACACAAATCTAAGGCAAAGATTTATAATAAGTTTCCCTACTTTAACGCATCCTTGTCACACGGCTGCAGGAACACTACCCATTAACACCAAAGGAGAAATACTAGATTTTCATCATAATATCCATTAGTCTATATATATATATATAGTATTTTCCTTTAGTGTCAAAAGTATCAGATATACACATGGCTAAAGCATATAAACATAAAATTCTGCATAATGTTTATGAAAACCATAAGATATTTAAGTCTAGACTTAGTAAATCATAAACAAAACAACCCATAAACAACGAGTTTCACACCCTTTGAGCTTGTATATGGTCAATCTATAGTTATGCCTATTGAATTCAAACATAAGACACTAAGGACAGTGCTTGATCTTGGTATGGATCTCACTGCAACATAGCAAGAGTGGATACTAAGCTTGAATTATCTTGATGAATGGCGTAAATTTGCCCTACACAACATAGAATTGATACAAAACCAGCGCAAGCAATGGCATGACAAGTATGTTAAGGATAAAATCTTTTCTATTGGTGACTAGGCACTCCTCTATGACTCCCGGTATCAGCATAATCTAGGCAAATTCCAAACCAGGTGGTTAGGACCGTACGAGATTATAACAGTCTTTCAAAATGGTGCGGTCCAGCTTTCCACAATTGATCCAATTCAGTTCAAATTATTAGTAAAAGGTCATAGGTTGAAGTTATATCACAAACCTCAAAGTAAGGAAGAGTTCCTATAGAAATTTTCATCTTCCGTTGGTGATACACTTCCTGCAGCCTCTCATAATGAGCTTTATGCTCATTTACCTTCCTCACTCTAAAAGTTCTCATCACTTTCATAATTAATACTTTCTTAATGAAATTTTCTTCTCTATAATAAAATTCCATTTCATTTCATGTCTTTCACCCATCCATCTCATTTATTCTTCATTATGTGGATAGCAACAACTTCCACCTCAGCAACAATCTAGGTACGTACACTTTCCAAGGTATGCAATTTTTAATTTGATTTTCTGATCTTTTTGTATGCCTTGTCACCTGTGCAAGTGTGGGACCACTTGCCTAATTTAGATGGGGGGGAATTTATCTCATTTTTTTCATTATGTTTATAAAATCTTTATGTTTATTATGTTTATTCTTTTAAGATGTTGTAATTGCACTTCTTTTTATGATTTGACACTTTTTGAAATATTTGTGCTGCATTGTTATTTCGCACATATTAAGTGAAGGTGGTGAGTACATGTTAAGTACAAAGTCTGTGAATGAGTAATTATGAGTAGTTAAGAGAGATTATTGATTTGAATTACTTATGAGCTCATTTTCTGAACTACACTGCTAGAACTTTCCATGTTTGAAAACCTTCTTGCAACTTGCCTTTTCAAGCCTTTTTGTCTGAATTTGTTCTTGCCTATTTTTATCTCCTGCAACTCCATTTTGGGTATTTCAAGTACCTGAAGATGGGAGGTGACCTCATTCGTAGGAAGCCCACTACGCATAATGTTCTATTAGATGACCAAGCCTACAGGCCATATTTTCAGGCAAGAGGTTGGCTGGATTATATCCAAAAACTAACCAGCTGGGATGATCAAGTCGCGCTATAGTTTCTGAGCTCATTAAAAGATGGCATGGCTATAGTAAAGGGGTTGAGAGTACCATTTTTGTAGACAATTTTGGTAGAAGTTATGGGGCTACCACAAGAAGGAGAGGAATTTGTAGAAAATTTTGATCCGGCCACATCTAGGGCTCAATTCACTCTACATAAAGACCCACCACTTGAGGTGGACCGGAAACAAGGTACATCTAGACTGTCTCTTCCAGAGCCATTTAGACAATCTGTGGTTCATGTTATTAGATACTTCACTTGTGAAGGATGGCATTCCTACCTGCATGCTATTCATTTTAAATTTTTGAGCTATCTAAGGCATGACAATAGGCCTATCAACATTCATAGTTTCATGTTTAGCATTTTGTCAAAGCAAGCCACTCTAGTTCAAGAGGGTAAATGCAATTTTGTCTCACACCACTGTCTAGTCAAATTGATAGTTGAGAAAGCTTTAAGGGAGTAGTCAGAAATCTCTTGGAATGAATTTCTACTTCAAGGGTTTAAGGAACCAACCCCAGAACCTATTGGGTGCAAAGTAGGGCAGATGATTCAAACTGATATAGGGGTTAGCAAGATTATTATTGAACTTGGACAAGGTTCTTCATCCAAGAAGAAATCTAGGGTTAGGACTCATAATTCCCCTCATTCCTCTACTTCAAGGTCAGTTCATGAAGAGGAAGAGGAGACTTCTGCAGAAAAGGTTGAAGCTACTCCTATGGCAAAGAAGGTTTCTCAGAAAAATAGGAATAAGAAAAATAATCCTAAAATTAGTAAACAAACTAAGGACTCTACTCCTGTAGCCACAAGCACTTCTAGGAAAAGGAAAGCTCCAGAAAAGAAGGAAGAAACTCCATTAAGGAGAAGCAATAGGAGGAAGTCAAATGTGACTACAGAGATTCCATTCATAGAATCAAATGTAGAATAAGAGGCTTCTAGGAAAAAGGAAGAAGAGTTTAGAAATATGCAACAAGAAGAACAATGGACTGGGATTAGGCAAGAGGAAATGTTTGAGGAAATTCCTGATTTTGAAATAGAACAAGTTCCTAATTTTGAAGCAGAACAGCAAGTTCATGATAAGCCAACAAATGCAGAAGTCATTGTCATTGGTGATGACTCCAGCTCAGAAGAGCAAGCTTATGTATTTCAGAGAAGAGGTTCAGCCTCTAGGAATCCTCAGAAAGATGACTCAAAGAGTTACTTAATGGAAGAAGATGAACCAAGGTTTTCTCCTACAATAGAAAGGAGTACATATGAGGAAAATCCTGATATTGATGCAGACCTTGTTAACAAGGTAGTACAACAAATTCTAAATGAGGGTTTAGATACATTGGCCTCTATTGCACAGAAATTCTCTAATACTGAGAGAGCCATGGTGGTTTGGATATATCATAAGGAAGGGATAAAATCAAAAGAAGGTAACCCCAATGTTCTCTCTTCAACAGATGAATCTTTTGACAATTCCATATTAGGTCAGTCTAGTTCTGTGTCCCTATTATCCATTATTTCTCAGTTGTCCAATTAATTAAATTCAGAAAGGGAACAATGGAGGTAGTAGAAGAAAGGGTTAAACAGAGTTATAGACCAACATTTTCAGGAAACTATTGAACAGGAGGAAAAGGTGGAACAGTTGCAAGAAAAACTTACCAAAATTACATCCCTTATCCCTGAGTTAATGGGTTGTAGATCTCCATCGCCAGTTTATGCCCTGTTCCTTAGAGAACAATTGTTGAACTATCAAATGACCTACATTATGTAAGAGAGATCTCCTTTATTGCTAGAGCCTACTCAGTTTTCTCAAGCTTTTAATAACTCTCTTGCAGCCATTCAAAATCTACTGTGTGAACTCTTCTTTCACAACCTAGCAAACCCAGATGACCGAGTTTGGAACCCCCTACTATATGTTGGGGACATTCAACTTAAGGCCCTTATGTCATGGGTACAGAATAAAATTAGTTGGGAAACTCAAACCAAGTTGTATAGGGATTTAGAACAAGAAATTCCCCTATATCTGAGACCTGAAGCCAAAGATCCTTAAACTTGCTATTATAATTGGTTAAGAATTGCCCCATCTGAATTAGGTAGCAAGCTCATCTATCCACTTAGAAATGTCACATTTAATGCATATGAACAGCTAGTGAATTCTGAATTGCCTGAAGCTATAAATGCCATTCAATGGCATTGGATCAATTTATCTAGGGAGTTGAGAAATAAGGAACCACATTCACCCCTAAACTTTGACATGGCGAATCAGCGAGCCCCTGGATATATTTCTTTGGGAAGAGAGAAAGAGAGTTTCTAGATCCCACTGACCTTTCAACCACCATTGCTAATGTCTCCTCTCCTAGCCAATTTAGAAAATTTGGATAGTTTTGATATGAAGGGAGAAAAGGAAAGGTGGCAAAAACATAGAGAGACAAAGGGATTCTATTGGAGTTTTGCCAAAGGAGGATCTGGACAAAAGACAGCTATTGATTACAGACTAACAACCAAGTTGAAGAATTTTATGTTTGTTGTGGAACCAGCAAATAGCTAAGCTGGGGGGAATGATGAGTCTATTTTATGGGTTATTTTGTTTATGATTTACTAAGTCTAGACTTAAATATCTTATGGTTTTCATAAACATTATGCAGACTTTTATGTTTATATTATTTAGCCATGTGTATATCTAATACTTTTGACACTAAAGGAAAATACTAAATATATATAGACTAATGGATATTATGATGAAAATTTGGTATTTCTCTTCTCTAGTGTTAATGGGTAGTGTTCCTGCAGCTGTGTGACAAGGATGCGTTAAAGTAGGGAAACTTATTATAAATATTTTCCTTGGATTTGTGTGCAGATTTTGTTTTGCTAACCTTTTGCAGGAGAATAATAAGTCAACAAGGAGTAAGGACTCAAAGATGAAGTGGCTCTTCAAGGTGAATAACTATTTTCAAAATTTATCATGGCTCCACTACTTCCATAACCTTGCAGTTGATAACACAGACCGAGTCAATCAAGTTATCAATGTTCCTATATTCTTGAGGCACTAAATATGGTTTATCCTCTTGCATAAATGATGATGTCATTCCTATAACTGAAGTTGTTATGCTATGTAATGAAGGACCTAGTTTTTAGGTGTTGTGTTTTCTTAGTTGCTTTTAAATAAGTTGGAACTTATGGTTCCGAGTTAGTTAGATGTTTTGAGGAGTTTATATTGTAATCTAGCAACAAAGTGAATACACTTTGATATTCTATTTTATACTTGTGTTTTGTTAATGAATATATGATAGTTCTAGATTTCAACATCTGAGTTTTGAATCCATTCACACTTCCATGGGGGCCCACGCGGGAGGTGAATTCTCTATTCATGTTCAAGTAGGACTTAGTTAAGTTTCTTTGAAGTTGATAAGAAATGTTGCTCCTCCAGCCATTGGTAGCAGAACCATCATATGTTTCCTACAGCATAGGTTTACTTTCGAAGCATTATTAGTTTACTACTAAGCATTTCCTTCAAGTTATGAGTTAAGTTATAGTTTTAGTTCTTAGTATAAATTTCTTGCAGCAATACCTTTACTTTAGTAGTGATGAATTTTAAAGAGAACTAAAGCATAGACCTTCCAGCCACCATCTCAAGTTCACATTCCCAGATTGATACATTTAATAAAGTCTAGTCTGATATTTCAAGTAGACATGTGATAAGTTAAAGCAATGAATCATTGTTTAAGGGTGTCCAATCCTTGAAGTTACTAGAGTATTATTCTAACCAACCAATCTTAACCAAAATTTCTCCTGAAGAATCTTTAACACATCTATTCTTGCCATCATACCTATTGGCATATTCTAATATAAGTTCAGGGAAAACTAAGGCTAGGGGAAGGCAGCGGCCTCCATTAACCCACTTCCTACTAACTTCTTGGAGAAAGAACCTTCAAGGGCATTGTTAACCCTACTACATAACTCTCCTAAATTCATATTAACCAAGGAAGTATCATAGATATCTAGGAGAGAGATCAGTAAACAGGCTCTACTTTATCCTTTTGGAAGTTTAGGATGAAACAAAGGCATCTTAATCAGGAAATAAGAGAAAATTTCACAAAACAATAACAAGTTTCTTCAACAAACTGAGAGCTACAAGGAAGAAGATGACTCACCGATTATCTGCACACCAATTTTTCTATGATTTTCTTACTGCTAACTTCACTGCTCCTTTCTCCTTAAGCAAAAATAAACAAAATACTCAACTGTGCTTTGTTTATTAACATGGCCGATAGGATCTTAAACAAATCTTCACAGAATGGTTATTATAAATGTATTAATGAATGAATGATTGATATGACATCTCAATTCATTCTGCATTAATTTCCAAGTTAAATCAGCATGAATCTCTCAATTCCCCAAAACATCTTCTAATTACCATGCTTTTTGCAATAATGACATCCCTTTCATTGCACCACCAATTGCCCCATCAAAAATTTACATACATGAACTACCCCATCACATTTGGTAACCCTGTACGACAACTTTTATGATTGATTTGATACTTGCATTTCTCGAAAAGGCAACCTTCTATGGGATGAAGAACAATCCTTTTGAATATTCCATGTGCTGAACATTGTACTTTGAACTTGAACTTGAACTTGACAAAAGGTTTGAAAGTTCAGGTTCAACTCTCAAAAGACCGTCACACTTACCAAAGAAATTGATAGACGATGACACTACATAACTCATAATGGTTTATGAACTTGAACTTGAACTTGACAAAGTTCAACTTCAACTTCAACTTAGGATTATTCTTGACCAAGGCTGAAACTGAGAGTTTAAGAGAAATTGAGGGTAATAACTAGCTCTGACTGGGGACCGGGACTTTTCAAGACTGAGAAATGAACCTAGGATCTCTGGTTGTAAGACAGACTTTAACTTATTTAGACTAGGGTGACTCACCACAACAAAAACTTCTACTCCTACAGAGGCAACCCAAAACTTATATACAAGTAGGAAAAGGAAACTTACAACTGATAAAGCTTGAGATCTTATCTATTATAGGATAGGGGTAGTTCATCTCCATCAATGTACTATAGCTTAAATGCATTTGGACCCAAGGCTTGAGAAATCTCAAACAAACCCTTCCAGAGAGATTCAAATTTTCCATGTGCTCCACGCAGTTCTCGACACTTATCCTAGAGTAAAACTTTATCTCCCTCCATAAATTTGTGTGGTCTAGCATGGCGATCAAAAATTTCCTTCACCTTCAGCTAATGGCTAGGTATGTGATCCACTAATCCCGCTCTTTCTTCCTCTATCTTTCATAAATACATAATTCTCTTTTCCAACGAATCCTTGAAAACTTCATTCTCAATGCATCTTTGCAACTTAGCAAAAGATAATTCCAACAAGAGAGATAGTTGTGCTTCAACTCCGAATACCATCTCAAAAGGTGACATTCCAATAGCCCATTTTGGGGAAATTCTATCTGCCCACAATGCTTCATATAGTTTTTTATGCCAATGTTTTCCTTTCTCTTCTACTAGCTTCTTCATGATGTTGATCAAGTTCTTATTTGTGGATTCTGCTTGACCATTTCCCTATAGGAAATAATCTGAAGAGTGAGATAAATTTATACCATGGTCATAGCAGAAGAGCTAAATTTCTCGGGATGAGAAATTTTGAACATTATCGGCCACTATCTTAAGTGGGACTCCAAACCTTGTAACAATGTTCTCCTTTAGGAATCTACAGACTACCTCAGAAGTGGTCACTTTAACTGGTATTGCCTCGACCCACTTGGTGAAGTAATCTATGGTAGTAAGCATATGAGTATGCTTGCCACTTGAAGCTGGATTTATCAGACCAATAAAATCAAGTCCCCATTGTTGAAAAGTCTCTTCAATGATCATAGGACTTAAAGGAAAAGCAACTAATTGGGGCTTGCCTAAGAAGATTTTACATTTCTCACAATTCACCACCAACTTATATGCATCTCTAAACATCTTGGGCCAATAATAGCAATTTCTCAGGATCTTAAAAGTCATCATAGATGATGAATAGTGTCCTCCATAGGCTTCATTGTGGAATGCTTGTCAAAGCTTATGTTGTTGGTCTTTATCAACACACCGCAAGAACATCCCATCCAATCCTTTCTTGTACAAAACATTGTCCACAATGACATATTTTTCTACTTTTAACCTCAAATTCCTCTTTTCTTTAGTTGACAGATGATTAGGGATTTCTCCATAAGTCAAAAAGAAAGCTACATCTGAAAACCATGAATCATTAGTTCTGATAAATAGACAATTGGGCAAACCCCAGTCTTCTTTATTCTCAGCCATTAATTTACACAGACCTTGGCCTCTTACTAACTTTGTGGGTCTGATTTCCGAATCAAATTCCTGCACCTTTTCCACCCAACTAGCTCTATTATTAACAGCCACTTCTTGCTGAGTAAGGATACTTTTAATAGTAGAATTTGAAACAAAAACTATAGAATGTGAATGAAGAATGTAATACTAGAACTATTTAACTTCCTTCACCACCACAAATGCTTTCTTTTCATTTTGGGAGTAACATAACTCATGCTTTTTAAGTGGTATACTCATGAAGGAAATAGGCACTTCTTCATCCTTTTCATTTTTTTGTAGCAATACTCCAAACATTGTATGCTCTGACACATAACAATAAATGATGAAATCTTTCTTGAAATCTGGATATATTAATGTTGGAGCATTAGCTATAGCTTCTTTTATCTTCCCAAAAGATTTAACAGCTGGTTCATCTCACTTGAAATTATGCTTCTCACTTAACAGGTCCACCATTGATTTTGATGTCTTGGCAAAATCAGGAATGAATTTTCTCAAGAAATTAACTTGACCAAAGAAAGATTTTATCCCCTTCTGATTAACAAGTAGACACAACTGTTGAATAGCTCTTGCCCTTTCTGGATCAATTTTAATACCTTCTTTTGAAACTAGGTGACCCAACAAATTTCCTTTTGTCACATAGAAAATTGACTTCTTCGGGTTTAAAGAAATGCCATGATCCCTACATCTTTGTAAAACCTCCTTCAAGTCTCTTAGATGCTTCTTACGTCTCTTGGAGAAAACTATCATGTCATCTCAATAAATAGTAATGGTTTTATTCAAGTGACCAAAAGTAGAGTTCATGGCCCTTTGAAATGTGGCTCCAGCATTAATCAGTCCAAAAGGCATTCTTATATAAGAAAATGTGCCCCACATTGTGGTAAAAGTTATCTTATGTTGATCCTCATCTACAACACTAATGTGGTTGTATCCTGAAAAACCATCAAGTAATGACATCATCTATGAACTAGCCACAGTCTGAAGAATTTGATCCATCATAGGTAATCCAAAGTTATCTTTGAGACTTGACTGATTGAGGTTCCTAAAATCCACATAGATCCTAATCTCTCCATTTCATTTCCACACACAGGAACTATGTTGGCTATCCATGTAGAGTGGTGAATAGGGAAGCTAATGTGTGCCTAAAGTATTTTATCAATCTCCTTAAAAATAGCATCTGCCACCTTTGGGTTATAGGTCCTTAATTTCTAAAAAAAAGGAGACGTCCCTGGCTTCAAGGGAATATGGTGTGCAAACTGTCCCTCCCTGAAGTTCTTCAAATCATCATAGGACCAAGCAAAAACATCTTTGTACTCTTTCAGCAACTTGGTAAAATGACCTTTCTCATCCTCATTGCAGCACACCCCTAATTTTACCCACTTTGGATTGTATTCATCTCCAATGTTAATTTTTTCATATTCACTTGAAGGGACATCATCAGGTATAACAGGTTGGTTTAAATAATAATCCCTTCTATCAAAAAGCCTTTCTAGCTCTACAAGTCCCTTCGGTATGGAGTTACCTTTAAGTTGAATCACTTCTTTTGAAGAGCTGACCTATTTTCTAGACAAAATTCATGGCACTCAGACTCTGATCCTTCAAAGTAATTAGTTGAAAATTTGTCCAACCCTTGCCAAAATTCATTAATGTGGGCGTCATCTCTGAAAACTTGTCAGGGAAAAGAATTATCAGGTACACTGGGTCTATGTATAACCTCAATTGTATAATGGTCTTTTGTAAAGTCTAGATGTAGAATCAGCAGGGATGTTGATCCCACTAGAGCATAATCCCTTGAGTTATATTCTTTGGGAATTACCTCAATTGAAAAAGCCTCAAACCACTCAAGTTCATCCCAGACCCTATTCCTATAATGCTTCGGCCTCTCATTCTTCAGTGAGAATAAATTCTTAACCTATTTAACAATTAACTCTGCATCACCACGTGCCTTTAAAATCTTGATTCCCTTTTTCTTTGCTTCTTCTAGACCCAACAACAGGGCTTCATATTATGTTGTGTTGTTCATGTTCTCAAACTCTAGCTTGAATGAAAGGGGGATTTTGAGACCAGAAGGGGAAATAAGGACTACCCCTACCCTTAATCCTATGGTACAGCAACTGCCATCAAATTCAAGAATCCAAGGAACCTCTTCATCCGTGGTAACGGGACCTAGAGAATCATTCTCAGATAAGATAACATAATTAGCAAACTCTAACACTTGATACAAGATTTGAGATTTGGGATATTCCAAGGGAAAAATGATATATTTGGATTTGGGTTCAAGGAGCATAGTAACCTTCTTATTTCCTACAGGGACTATAGCCTAAGACCAATCCAATTTTATCTCACCACCTAAATCTCTGCAAAAGGTTCTGCTTAGGAGTATTCCATAGCTAGCTAGAATGCCAGCTACTAGAATGGTTAGCTTCAATCTTTTATCAGGGAAGGCTGCTAAAGCAACTTGAGCATCCTTAATTTCACCTATGAGTGGGACCTTCCTAGCATCCATCGAATAGCATTGGCCAAAAGTAACATGTTGGAAAGTTGTCTATACTAAAGTATATGACTAGATATAGTGTTTTGATTATGGCAACAAAGTCATATAATAGTTTGGAGACAATGCACTTACTGTAAAGATCATAATTCAATTAAGTGTTGAAGACTGAATAGTATACAGAGTTCGAGCAGCTCAGAGCATCAACGTACATGTGTATAGATGAATTATCGTATGTGCCCTGGAAGTTAAGGTTGTTAGACTATACTTATGCTTATTCTATGAGCGCATAAGTAGATATGCAAAGATGTCAAAGTTATAGTCAGTTGAAGTTGCACAGCCAGTGTGTGCCAGCAGAGAATAGAGCATGGAGCTGATAGTTAGCATTTTGGTTTTTGATTATGATTTAATTTTGTAAAGGCCATGCACCCATTGTATTTAGGTTTCTGACATATTTATATGTATAATTGTAAGAATGCTTAATCCAATTCATTTGGAAGCGTTGTTTGTAATTAGTTATAGGGCTGACCTAATTGTTTTGTTTGTATAAGCGCATAAATATAAGGTGTGCCCATTGTATTCAGCATGGAAGTGAAAATAGAGATGTGATAAGTAGAGTAGAGGTATGTGAAGTGAGCATAAGATGTATTAGATCTTTGCTAGAGGTCAAAGCATCAACATACCAAAGGAACTAATCTGACAAGCAATGTCACAATGAACAGTTCACCTGCAGATATAGTGTGTATCTAAATTAGAAGGCTATAGCCTTCACCATTTGAGTAGTGAGCTCTAGGATAGTGAGTCCACTCCCCTAACAAGGATCATTGTAAAAGACTCCTAACAGGGTCCGACCCTTAACAAGGTCTACTGTACTTAAAGCATTGTAAAGCTACTCCTAACAGGGTAAAGGATCTTCTAACAAGGATCACAAAACACTAGTGCATACTATTAGTGGGTATCAAGTCCCACAGGGGTTTTTACCTATTTGGGTTTCCCTGTAACCATATTGGTGTCATATGTTGATTTCATGTTTCATGTCTATGTGAATGTTTAATTTAGTTCTTAAGCATTTATGTTCTACATAAAGATTAAAGTAAAAAGTTAAATTACAGTGAACACTGAGTCACCCCCCCCTCTTAGTGTTCCCATTCCTAACAATTGGTATCAGAGCTCTGGTCATTCGCAAAGAAGTTTAACCACTTGAGGAGATCATGGACAAAGCAGATATGAAACATCTGAAGTAAAATCTTGAAGCTTCTCTTGAAGACCTGGACAATTCAAAAAGATAAATTGAAGAACTAAAAGAAAAATTCAGTGATGCTCAATTAGTTATCAAAAGACTAAGAAAGGATTTGAAAGGATGCTCTAATAGTGAACTTGAAGAAAAATTCAAGAAGTTGAGTGAAGAAAATGCATCCTTATTAAGTCGGCTTGAAGAATTTGATGACAAACTGATGAACAATCAAGATGTCTACAATGAACAAGTCAAGGAGAACATTCAACTCAATGAAGAACTAAGGGAAGCTAACTTAGAAATCTTGGAGCTAAAGAACATCAAAGAGAGGTTGGAATCTGAATTGAAAAATTCAAAGGATCCTATTGACAAATTACACACCAGTGCTGAGTTGGTAGAATCTCAGTTGTATGTAAGAAGAATCAAAGGAGACACTAGCTGCATTGGATTTAATGAAGCACAAAATTAGATTGAAAATATGCGAGCAAGAAAGGAGTCACAAAAGAACTCTACTAATGATGAGAAGACTAAAGATCAAACCAAAGACAATGGTGGTCCTCCTAAGAATGAGCACAAGCAAGTAGAACGCACTTGTTTTTCTCGTAACAAGCATGGACACATTGCAAGAAACTATATAGAGGTAAGACCTTTTAATGGCTACTTTTATTCATGCAATAGATTTGGTCATAAAGCTATGAATTACTAGACTAGTAAGAAGAACAGGACTCACCAAGATCAAAGAAATCAGAATCAGACAAATGTTAGAAGTTCTCAGAATGTTACATGTCACATATGTAACTATAATGGTTACTTAGCCAAAACATGCAGAATGGTGACTCATGTCAATGCACCAAGGAATAATAGACCTCCAGTCATTTTTTACTCTTGTAACAAGGCTGGACATATCTCAAGGTTTTGTAGATCAAGGACGCAAGGTCAGGAAAGCCCTAAAAAGACTGAAGAACTAGTTTTGGATCCTGAAGCAGAAGTCAAGTTTGTGTAAAGCCATAGAGGATGTAAGCTTGATTTTTTCAGAAGGAAAGGACAATGTTGATGAGAATGTATTGGATGCATCCCAAGTGGATGCACCATGTACATCTGCATAAATGGCCCTCAGGGTCATAGGGGGAGCTAATTTAGCTCTAGACCCCTGTGTGGCTGGTATACTCATCCTCAGAGTATGCACCTTTGGACTTAAGCTTTTGGAGTGTATATGAATCTTCATGCAAGAGTGCACATGTTGATTGTTAGCAGAGATCAAGTTTGAAATTTTGAAGTGATAGCTTGGTTTATGCGACGTGCATTAATGGTAGATTTTTCACTTTAAAGTACATAGAAGTCATTTGGTTGCTCATTGCATTCAAATTCAAAGCAATAGAGAGTAGAAAGAGCCTTGGAAGTTGTTGTTAAGTCTTGGAGATTGAATCTATCAGAGATTTATTGCAGTTATCAGTGCATTTGATCAGTTGCAGTAACCCTAGCTCGTTGTGCTGATTCGGAAGCTGTCAGATCATCTCTAAGTTTAGTTGGAAAGTGATTAACAAGTAAGTCATGGCCACTTCCATAGTTTTTTATGTTTCTAAAAAGAAGAGATACATTTTCAAGAGGCACCCATTTAAATCAACCCTAGATGATTTAGAGGGAGCATTCTCTCACATGTTGATGGGTGTCATGCATGTAGAAGACATAAGGGCTTACATCTATTATAAGAAGGAACCTATTGGACTAGATAGGGTAAGGGCACACATGGACACAATGTTGAAACCAGATGAAACATTCATGGATGAATACACCAAATGGAATGATCACCGTATTGTTGATTATGCTACGGCATATGAATTCTATGAGACAGAATGGATAAAGATCTTATTGAGTAGAATCCATGATGATTTATTTTGGATTGGAGATGTTCTAGTTAGAATCACAAATGACCTAATTCATGAGATGACAGGCCTTTCTAGGATAGGTGTCATCCTTCCAATGGGCAAGGATGTCAAAAAGATGGTTGAACAAGTATGTAAATCTACAAGTGATAGGCGTGGCATGATTATTGAGCCTATAGAGCAAGTAGACATCAAATTGATGTCAATGATATTGGGTTACAAATTTCATCACACCAACAGGGTGAATAGTGTGTCTTTGGGCACTATTCTAGCAGCCATCTGACTTGTGCAAGAAGATAGAGAGTTCAACTTGTGTGAGATCTTGCACACATAGTTGATAGATAACATCAAAGCTATCAAACATGACAAAACAAAGATATTCAAGTTTGGGTCCCTAATCATCTATATGTACCTTCATATAGTTGGTAAAGTGTCAAACTTGTATCTAGACAAGTCCATTCCAACCATGCCATAGATATCAAATAAGGCATGCACTGAAAGCACCTTAAGAGACTATATAACCTTGGAATTGAAGACCTTCAGAGCAAGAATGTAGATGAGGTATAGGATTCCTAAGAATATTGTGGAGAAGTATAAAGACATAATATGCTTTATGGTGGAGACTAACACTACATGTATGGAATCTATTGAGCCTAGAACTAAGTGGATTCATCCACTTGGGTATGAGGTAGAGTAACAAGTTCTTGAAGCCTATGCTCAGGTATTGCTATCTGCCCCTACAGATGATAATGAACCTAGGTGGGGAACCTATGAAGAAAAGACTAGAGCATTTGATGCTAAACTAAATAGTGCTGCAACAAAAAGAAAGGTTGCAAAGGTCACATCTAAAATCTTGAGAATACATGGTGTATCTCAAGTAGACCTTGATAAAGCAAGGGATGAAAAGATTGCCCTAGAATTGAAAGGCACAGCAGCAGAGGAATAACAAGATGATCCTAAGCTAAAGAAGATAAAAATTGAATCAGATGACAGTCAGAAGGGTAAAGAAGATAGTACTCCTTCTGTGCCCAAAGATACTCCTCTGGAGTATAAGCATTTATTCAAGAGGAAGAAAGAAGCTATCACTAGTCATCCATCCTCACGAGCATTAAGGAGCAAGAAAAACACTCAAGTACCTCCTCAGGTAGGATTCAGACCAAGTCTTAAAGTTTTGAATGCAAGAATTGTTGATGAGGGCAAAATTGATCAAGTAGAGAAGTATTATGACACATACAGTGAGATTGACAAATCATAAATTCATAATATGATTGTCAAACATATGATCAAGTTCAAGAAGATAGTCCTTGAGTTGAAAATAAAAATTCCAGATAAAGTATGGGATATTTTAGAAAATCTAAAGAGATGAGAAAATGAAGAAGATCTAAGGATCAGAGAAAAAGTACTAGAAGATACTCTGCCAGTATGTTCTAAAGAAGAAGTGGCACTATAATTGAATTTGGTGAAGCTGCACCTAAGAACTAAGATGAGAACTCTTCACATCATGAACAAAGACTATGAGCTAATTTTGAAGGAAATAGAAAAGGCTTTCAAGAAGGGGTTATTATAACAATAGATAAAACCACCTACTATGCCCACTAATGTACCAATGACAGGTCCTTAGAACTCAGCGCCCATAGCAGAAACTCAAACAGAGGCAAACAAGTCTAGGGCCATGACAGAATCACACAAAGATAGCACTATTATCATAGATCATGTGGAAATAGCCATGGCAACTACTGATAAGGATTTGGACAAGTTTGAGGAAGCATTTGTTAGCACTGAGGAAGCCGAAATCCTATGCAGCAGTACACCTCTCATTCAGCAAGAAGAAGAACTCATAGAAGATGTTTCTGATGAGAAAGAAGAAGAGAAGAAAGAAGGAGAAAAGGAAAAAGAAAGAAAAGATGAAACTATTGTTGAACTGGTCACAGTAAAACAAGAAGTGGTGATGGATAGCACTCCCATCACTCCCTCAACATTTTTGTCAAGTTTGACACAAGTAGTTTGGACTCCTGGAAAGAAGAAGACCTAATTAAGTTTAGTGTCCTGGCTATGGAGAAGGAAAAGGAGAAGAAAGTCATGAGAAATCCTCTCCTGGTAGAATTAGTGAATATATTGAACAATTTTCTACCAGAGGATAAGAAAGTGCAAAATGTACATTTGGTTGATGATGTGAGCATAGTCATCTCACAGTTCAAAGTCAATTTTTCTAGCTTAGAAGAATCTGCGACCATAGTGGCAGAAGAGAAATACTTGAAGAAGAGACTCAATGAACTAATGAGAAACTTTGCATTAGACTTCAATTCTCTTAAGTCTATTCAGGCATCATTGAAGGAATTTACAGATCAAGGAAGGAAAGTCATTGCAGAATCCATGGATCAAGATAAGCTCACTGATTCCCATCTTAAGCAGATCAAAGATGTAGAGGCAATGATTGAGAAGGTGAATAATTTAGTGCTAGACACATCTACTGATGTGAACATGTGTAACAATGTCTATCAAGGTCAGTTGGACATAATTGAGAAGGCAGAGAAAGAAATGGAGAAGATAAGGTCTAGACAGACTCAATTGAGGAATGCTCTTGTGCCCTCACTAGACATTCTTAGTCAAAACATAAAGGAGATTGATGAAACCATGATAACCTATGATCAAGGTCTAAGCATAGAATTGGAGAAGATGGAGAAGCTTCAATATGCATTATGCGCCCATCTATAGATAGTCAATCACTGATAACCTTTTGGAAGAAGGAGATCCAGAACCTCAAGATTGCATATCAGGATGTTTTCCCTTAGTGAGTAAGTGAAAATATAGTTTTTTGATTCACCTTTGTCATTAATGTCAAAGGGGGAGTTGTGTATAGAATATGGAGTACATATATGTATAGGAGATATAAGGTTATGTATAGAAGATGTATAGAAGACAAAAGTTTTTGTGTAAAGGTTCAATTAGCAACTTGGTCATATTCCTTTATTTCCATCAATGACAAAGGGGGAGATTATTGGAAATTTGTCTATACTAAATTATATAACTAGATATAGTGTTGTCATTATGGCAACAAAGTCATATAATAGTTTGGAGACAGTGCACTTAGTGTAAAGATCATAATTTAGTTAAGTGTTGAAGACTGAACAGTATACAGAGTTCCAATAGCTCAGAGCATCAGCGCACGTGTGTACGGATGATTTATGGTATGTGCCCTAGAAGTTAAGGTTGTTAGACTATACTTATGCTTAGTCTATGAGCACATAAGTACATATGCAAAGATGTGAAAGTTACAGTCAGTTGAAGTTGCACAGCCAGTGTGTGCCAGAAGAGAATAGAGCATGAAGCCGACAGTTAGCATTTTGGTTTGTGATTATGATTTAATGTTGTAAAGGCCATGCACCCATTGTATTTAGGTTGCCAACATTTTTTTATGTATAATTATAAGCATGCTTAAGCCAATTAATTTGGAAGCATTGTTTGTAATTAGTTATAGGGCTGACCTAATTGCTTTGTTTGTATAAGCACATAAATATAAGGTGTGCCCATTGTATTTGGCATGGAAGTGAAAATAGATATGTGATAAGCAAAGAAGAGGTATGTGAAGTGAGAATAAGATGTATTAGAGCTTTGCTAGACGTTAAAGCATTAGCGCACCAAAGGAACTGATCTGACAAGAAGTGTCACAATGAACAGTTCACCTGCAAATATAGTGTGTATCTGAATCAGAAGGTTGTAGCCTTCACCATTTGAGCAGTGAGCTCTAGGAAAGTGAGTCCAATCCCCTAAAAGGGATCATTGTAAAAGACTCCTAATAGGGTCTGACCCTTAACAAGGTCTACTATACTTAAAGCATTGTAAAGCTACTCCTAACAGGGTAAAGGATCTTCTAACAAGGATCACAAAACACTAGTGCAGATTATTAGTGTGTATCAAGTCCCAACGGGGTTTTTACCTATTTGGGTTTCCCCATAACCATATTGGTGTCATGTGTTGATTTCATGTTTCATTTCTATGTGAATTTTTAATTCATTTCTTAAGCATTTATGTTCTACATAAAGATTAAAGTAAAAAGTTAAATTACAGTGAGCACTGATTCATCCCCCCCTCTCAGTGTTCCCATTCCTAACATAGTGTTCATGGGGAGGTTTAATGCTTTGGCCATAGAGGAAGGCATGATATTATCCGATGCCCCTGAGTTAATGATATAATTATTTAGTTTGAAACCATGAATGAATAAGGATACATAAAAGGGTTCTGGTTTCAAACTAAGGGGAATAGTAGAAATGGGCTTATTTGTAGGCTTTTGTTCAACTTTTTCCTCTTTATTTTTAGTCTCTCCTTTAAAACATGCATTATTAATCTGTTCAGATTTAGGTTCAGCAGAAGAACCTTTAACATATCTAACCAATTTATCCAACTCCTGAGGGTTCATTTATAAGTAGTTTGTAGCAGAGATTTGTATTTTGGAAGTCTTACAAAAATCAACTATATTAAAAGAAGAGTCAGATTCAAACCTTTTCAAGATTTGTACCTCTAGACCACTTGTCTTTGGGACCTTGAGATTGTCATTAGTCTGACTTCCAATATCCTTGGTTGTTGAGTTGGACCAACCATTTTCTTTTCCTCCACACTGATTTCTTGTCAAAACTAAGCAAGAGGGATCCCCTAAAGTTACCAATATGTCACCACCCCTTTCGGAGTCTGATTCATATTCAAAATAGAAATTTCTAGAGTCACCAGGTATTTCAGAGGATATGTCTTCAATAGTCACCTTCATTGTAGCTTCCTTTTCAACTTCAAGTTTTTCATATCTTATATTTGCAGGGCATGTACCCCCTTCATGTTCATTAGTAAGATGAAAAATACACATGTTGCCTTTATTTGGAGGAGGCTCAATTTGAAGTCTCTATTGTGTAGGAGGTAGATTAAATTTCTTGTCAGCATTGGAGGTTCCCTAATTGGGATATTTACGAGGAGTGTCCTGATAAGGGCTTGCAATTTTAGGCAATTACCACTTGATTTTTATTAGGTCATTCATTAGTCTTTGTATCATAGGATCTGATGATGAGGAGGTGGAGGGTTGAGAACTAGGTGTTTGTACCTCTTTTCTCCATTTACCACTAATTATAAGATCATCCTCTAATTCAATAGCAAGAGTTTGGGTAGCATCCAGAGTGGCTGGCCTAGCTCTCTTTAAAGGAAACACAACATCAAGAGGCATAGCATTCAAGAAAAACCCCTTTTGATTTTTATCACTGGGCCTACTTGTAGCTGGGATTTTTTGAATTCCCTTGTTAAATCTTGCTACGAACTCCCTCATAGATACTTGAATCTCTTTCTTCATTTGAATTAACTGGATCAAGAGTGTGTTAGCATCATCAGCTAACTTAAATCTAGCCTCCAATGCCCTTTTCATTGTATCCCAATCAATGATGGTGGCATGAGGCAAATTATGAAACTAATCTGCTACAACATTTGTCAACGTCTGAACAAAAATCCTTACAGCTACATCTTGAGTACCAACAGATAAAATTGCATATGTTGTATTGAAGGCATTCAAATGATCTTCAGGACCCTTCTTTCCATCACCACTAAATTTAGGTAAAATATCTCGACCTTTAGGCAAGTTTCCCAAATTTGCTCCTAAACTTAAAGGTCCTACAGCTACACCACAGGGTTGATTCTGAGCCATGGTAGGTAAGATAATATTCAAAGGTTGTAGATTTATGAAAGAAGGGACTAAGGTTCTTAGTGGCACCAAAGATTGAAAAGAGATTGCAGGAGTAAATTTGGTAGGAGAGGAAGGCCTACTAGCTATTTTGTAACATCTTTCCCTAGAGGGGTTTTGGGCTCTAAAATCAAGCTTTGCAAGATCTTCAAAATCTGAGTCAATCAAGCCCTTTTCCCGGTCTCCTCTTGTATATCTTTTATTGGCCAGCTTATTGGTTAAAACTAAAATAGATATAAAGAAAGACCTACTTTCAAGGTCTCTGGACTGCTCTATCCACTACAGTAGCTTCTTGAGCTATGGATAAACCCCTTAACCACTCACCAATTTCTTCTTCCTCTTGAATAACCAACCTTACTTGCTGATACTATTGACCACTTGTTCTCAGATTCCAAGTTGTTGCATTAAGGTCAGCAATAATGTCTTCTTGGGTATCTATGAAATTAAGGTTAGGTTGTAAAATTGGGAGAATTTCTTGCTGACCATGAATCATGTCAGCAGATAGTACCATAGTTGATCATTAAAATTAAACAATTTAGGTTATGGTCTACTTGTTAGATTCCCCAGCAAAGTCACCAAAAACTATTAGCGAATAGTTTTTCCCTTTCTATTAATCAATCTGAAGACTTATACTAATCATGCAAAGAAAAGGTAAACTTCAACACTAACAATTGAGCTCCTTTAAAACAAAACTCTTTGCAAATTTCCAAGGTGCAGCTACCTCGCTAGTACATTTTCAATATAATCTTACTAGATAAAGAATGAAAATCATGTGTTCTTTTAACTAGAAAACACATAAGGCCAACATTCAGTTCATCAAAATGAAAAGAATGTGCAGATTTGTTAAAGAAAAATTCACTTCTAACACTATTTCAAACTTTAAATCCTTAAAACTGAAACTTCTATACTGATTCTCTCTGTTACTCTAAGCACAAAATCAACTCATATCATAGCTGATCTTTGTTCAATATAACTCATTTCCATAAGAAAACAAACTATATAAGATAAACAACAATATTTATTGATTCAAAAGCTCAAACACATATATAACACCATAGGACATTTCATATGTTCTATCATATCAGTATTCAAAAAGCTTAAAGCATAGACTTAAGAAAATAGTTTCTCAAAACTCAGAGAGCTGAACCCCTAAAAAAAAATTAAGTTTATGAATTTATAGCCATGTAGGGCTTTTGCAACTAACTAGATAAAATTATCTTTTACTAGAACTAACTGTTTTAAACTAAGTAACTATCCTAAGCATAAAGAAAAATAAACGGAACTGAGTGTAGAGTGCTTCCAAAATAGAGCCAAGTGTCTCAAGAAAATAAAGTGTCAGGAGTGCTGTCAGCTGAGCCACCTTCCAATCTTCAAATGTCACAGTGAATGCGGAGATCACCTATTGATGCGGCAAGCCAATATAGTTGATTCTTTGTTTCCATACTTCTCTCTCTTTCTTGACTTGAGCCACTTTCTCACTGTGCATCTCTAGGTGCTTTTGTTGAAGTACAAGCATTGACTCTACTCATGCAACTTTTGAAAAAATTTGTACAGCTAGTGCTTTCATTCCCCTTAGCTCATCAAACTAGACTTTAACACCCTTGATCACTTGATCAACTGACTTATCATATTCCTCCTGGGATTTGAAACACTGCTTATCTATCTAGGCCATGTCACTTGAAATAATATCTTTGATTATCCCCAGTCCTTTTAGGAGATCTTTTACTTAATAAATTCCTTGTGCCACTACCTCGTTCCTCCAATCGATGCATTCTTTTAAAACATATAGAGTTTTATTGTCTAACCCTAGGACTGGTATTTTTGCAAGGAACTTTTACAGGCAATACTCCTGAATTTCTTCCATCCACTGGAGCTCCTTTCCCCAGGTATCCCTTTCTATATCCCATTCATCAATATTTGTCTCAACCTTCTTCATCAGGTTGCTAGCCTTGATCTGAGACTGATTTTGGTAGGTTAATTTTTTGGTAACTTCAGACCTCACATGCTCGACCCATTCCTCAAATGTTTTAGTGATAACTTTATTTCTCTATATTTGATCCAAAAATTTATGATTATCTGGAGATTTGATGTCTATAGAGGCCAGCATTTAACTCAATGGGAAAGGTTCTAGATGTTGGATAGCATGAATATATTGAGCCATGCTCTTCATAGCTCCTTCATCTCATGTTTATCCTTTGCATCTTTCCAGACTCGGTTAGCAATTTTCTTGTTTGAAACCTCAAAGAATTTCATATCAACGGCTCTGCTATCTCTTCCCCATCCCCTTTATCACTCACCAGCTTCACAATCTCAGCCATCCAATGTCTAGTGTTTTCATCAAAATTGATCCTAGACTTGGTCTTTGGTTTCTTAGTCTTGGGCATCTTGCCCAAATATTTACCCACTATGTCTTCAACAGGTAAGGACAGAGGAACAATACTTCTCCTTTTAGAAACTAAATTTTCCAACCACTATGGGGTTGAATTAGATTTCTTCTAAGTATCATAATTTCTTAGGAGGGCCAGGGAATCCTTCAGAGAATTTTCAACAACATCAGGCACCTATTGACCATCTGACATGTTGGCCAAATCAGAATCTATGACTGCATCTTCTTGTAGCTTTGCTTTGGGAGGATCCAAATCCATAACAATGTTGGGAATCACCTCTGACTTCTTAGCTTTATTCTTTATTTTGGAGCTTGATCAAGTGACTCACACAGCAGGTTCATCTTGAAGTTGAACTTGAACTTGAACCTCAGGACTAGCCAATTCAACTTCAAGTTCAAGATTACCTACAAGAGATGTATCAACAACTATGTTAGTTAAAACAAAAGTCTTCCTTGATGAATTTTCTTCCTTGCTTTCATTTTCCTTTTAGAAGATTGTGAAGCATTCTTAGGTACCTTCTTTTCAAATAGCCAAGTCTATATTCTTTCAATTATACTAGCCATTCTCACTTGCAGGTCATCCTCTTCTGGCCTTGTCCAATCTAATTCTAGAATAGGCAGAGCTTCCACTTTCTTTGAAAACTAGGAATCAAGTACATTAACCTCCTCATCTTCTTCAACCCCACTTATATCCAGATCCAATCCATAAAAGATCATTTGTCTTAGAGATAACCTTGACCATAATCTCTTCCTCACCTCGAGCTCATCTGAACAATTGGTCCAGAAGTCCTCCAATTCTAGAATGTGCATGAATGTGATAGGGACATTGAGGTTTGATTTGGAAAAACCCCTATAATCAAAATTAGCCCTGGAAATGTAATATTTTAACCTTAGAGTTGATAGCTCACCTCCAATTGCTAAGGCGTCTTGAAAGATTTTACACCTGTAATACCCTAGCTCAATAGGGAAAAAACTCCTAAATATTTCTTCAAGCTACCATATTTTCTCTCCACAATGACGAGTTGCCTACAAATTTCCATTAAAATAACATCGTCCAAGTAGAACCTAGGTAACCTTAGAGGCTCCTCATTAAAAGCCCCAACCCTTAGATAAGTAAATCTGGGAAATTGTATGAAATGGAAACCATATACATTTATCACTTGCTTTGCCTCCTTGGAGAGTTTGCAGTTATCTCTTCCCCGTAATTCAAAAACTAACTTTGCTGGGAACATATCATTCACTATTTTAAATTCACTAGGAAACCTTTCATTTTGTAGACATGTAAAATAATCATAAATTTTCATATTATTGGTCCACAGTTCATGGGGAAGGCCCTCCCAATTTCTATAGCAGGCGAGAATATAGATAAGATAAGATGACATGTAGAAGGGAGTTAGATTAGTTACATTCAGGAGTTCCTAGTGAAGTTTCTCTACAATCAGGTCAGCCCAATCTATAAACTTCTCTCCTTCTACAATTTTCAAGATGAAACAATAAATCCAATCCTTGCAATGGAAAGCGTGTAGATTCCCTTTCACTCTATTTAACAGGAACACGATATCTGCAATTTCCTTTTAGAAATGCTCAGTTGTCAGAGGTCTAGGTAATCTTGACCCTCCCTTCTCTAGTTTTGCCAACCATCCTTGAGCTATCAAAGAACTATATTTCTTCTTGTCTTCTTCAAACATGCGAGCCACTTCTGCATAGGTCCATGGCTTGTAAGGCTCTTTGTCTAGAATTTGCAATGCTGCCATCAACATTTCTTAGCTTTTCTTAACCAGAATTTCTCGTGAAGAATCTTTGACACATTTGTTCTTTCCATCATACCTATTGGCACATTCTAATATAAGTTCAAGGCAAACTAAGGCTGGGGGAAAGGCAGTGGCCTCCATTAACCCACTTCCTCCTAACTTCTTGGAGAAAGAACCTTCAGGGGCATTGTTGACCCTACTACATAACTCTCCTAAATTCATATTAACCAAGGAAGTATCACAGATATCCAGGAGAGAGATCAGTAAATGGGTTCTACTTTCTCCTTTTGGAAGTTTAGGATGAAATAGAGGCATCTTAATCTAGGAAATAAGAGAAAATTTCACAAAATAGTAACAAGCTGCTTCAACAAACTCAGAGTTGCAAGGAAGAAGATGACTCATCGATTATTTGCGCACCAATTTTTCTATGATTTTCTTACCGATAACTTCATTGCTCCTCCTTTCTCCTAAAGCAAAAACAAACAAAATATTCAATTGTGCTTTGTTTATTAACATGGCCAATAGGATCTTAAGCAAAGCTTCATAGAATGGTTATAATAAATGTATTGATGAACGAATGATTGATATGACATCTCAATTCATTCCTCATTAATTTCCAGGTTAAATTGGCATGAATCTCTCAATTCCCTAAAACATCTTCTAATTACCATGCTTTTTGCAATAATGACATCCCTTTTGTTGTGCCACCAACTATCCCATCAACAATTTACATGCACGAACTACCCCGTCACATTTGGTAACCTTGTACGACATTTTTTATGATTGATTTGATTCTTGTGTTTCTCGAAAAGGAAATGTTATATGGGATGAAAGAACAATCCCACTGAATATTCCATGTGCTAAACATTGCACTTTGAACTTGAACTTGTACTCGACAAAAGGTTTGAAAGTTCAGGTTCAGGTTCAACTCTCAAAAGACCAACACACTTACCAAATAAATTGATAGACGATGACACTACATAACTCATAATGGTTTATGAACTTGAACTTGAACTTGAACTTGACAAAGTTCAACTTCAACTTCAACTTAGGATTCTTCTTGACCAAGGCTAAAACTGAGAGTTTAAGAGAAATTAAGGGTAACACCAAGTATCCCATAAACAAAAAAGAAAAATCCTAAGACATCTGCCAAAGATCAAGATTGAGAAGTTAACTAGAGTAGAATGGGATGGTAGAGGCATGAGGATAAATAAAATCAGAAACCTTGAGATGAGATTTGGTGTGTATGTCATTGTATATAAAATATTTCAGTCGAGTAGATTGAATATTGTTGCATGTGAATTAGTTGACATCACGTATAAAATTGTGAAGAAGGGTTTACAACTAGACCTAGCCGAGTTGATGCTGAGACAATTGGAGGAAAATATGTGAACCATCAGACTTGCTAGATCAAACACATGAAAATTCAATTCACTATTGGTATGTACATTTTTCTATTTTCAAAACTATTTTCCATCAATCGATAATGTAGAATGGGATGTCAACCGACCAGTTATTGTCCAAATAAGTGAATTCATTAGAAACCTAAATAAAAATTTTGAACCAGTTATGGAGGATTATTTTGGTAAATTCAAGGAGAGAATGGAGAAAAGAACAAGGATTCCAGCACAGTTGGTTCAAAAATATAAGGATGATATTTGTTTTCTGGTGGACACTGACACCACCTTGATTAAAGAAGTTGAACCAAGGATAGCTTGGCTACCTCCCATGGAATAAAAAATTGACATACACTGAGCTACAAAATCAATTAAGGCTTTACTTGCCAAGCCTAAGGATAAAGAAGCTACATGGTTTGGAACTTATGAAGAGGCCAAGTGCAGAATAAAGATGGGACTTGTAGTAGAAAATATGGGAAGGAAAAAGGATATAATGGTAAAGTCCTTGAAGAAAAAATTTGGTGTAACTAATGAAGATATTGAGAAATCGGTTGAAGAGGAAACTAAGGAACACACACCAGTCAGTGAAGATATTGATGAAAAGGCCATCAAGTCTGATGAACATGAATAGGAAGAGCCACCTTAGGCTACAAAAGGTAAAGGTAAACATGTTGATGCTTCAACCTAAACAAGGACAAGGTTAGAAACTAGAATTACACCACCTTTGAAGAAAGGTGTAGCAAAGATAACAAGACCTACACCGACCTACACATATCAAAAAAAGAGAGGAGAAAAAGAACCTACTGAGCTCTCTGAACCAAAGAGGAGAAGAAAACTGATAAGAATAAAAGATGGCATAGACTCCCAAGAGGAAGATACTAAACAATTATGACTTGTCATAAACAAAGTTCCACAAACTATTGATGAAGTTGCAGAAGGAATAAAGAAAACTAGAAGGCTTGCTACTCCTAAGATGAACAAATATTCCAACCTAAGCACTAAGAATCAGGACAAGATGGAGCAAGCTATAATAGGAATGATGATTAATTTTAAATGATTTCTAGTTGAGTTTGCAAGTAGCATACCGAAAGAATTATATGACAAAGTATCTTCTAGATGGATGTATCCACTTCAAACTGAGAAGAGGATAAGAGAAAGGTATCTAATCTTGAAAAACCCTGACTTCTCTATCCCTGAGATAGATGCAGCCTTCAAACAATATGTACACAATTTTTTTTATGAAGGCTAGAGAATTTAAATTTTTACAAGGAAAAATACAAGAGGTTGATGAAGAGAGTATAGAATATGGACAAAAACCCTCAGTCCATTAGAACAAACTAAGGCAACTACATCTGTAGTTAACACCGAGCAACCTCAACCGAGCTTACAAATAGGTGTACCAATCAATGTTGAGGATAAACCTATTCACATCTTGGATAATGAGCAGCATGAGGAGGAAACATATGTAGAAGACTTCATAACTATTGCTAAGAATGTTATGGAAGGAATTCCTGAGATGTTGACAACATTAGGGGATGAAGAAATATTAATTGAAGACATAACAGGAGGTGACCTCGATGACGAAGAAAAAAAGGATAAAGTGATAACCGATGCTACTGAGAACCTTGGAGAAGAAGAAGAAACTAAGGTAGCATGAGAAATGGTACCAGGTAATCTACCCATACTAGTATAAGCTATAGACATAGCCACTGAGAAAAAAAATGAAGAAGCTCCATCTGAGCAAGAAAAAGATATAACTAAAGATAAGGGTTAGGAGATTGGTAAAGAGATCTAGCATAGTGGTGAGGCTACACAAGGTGAAGTACCCACTGAGACCACTAATGCAATAGGAAATGTTCAAGGAACACAAATAGAGATAGCAGTAGACACTTCTACCATAGACACTAAGTCACAAGCCCCAACACCAAAAATTATAGAATCAACAACCAGGCAGAATAAAGAGGAATAATACTCCACCGAGCCACTCAAGACAAATCCTAAGCACAAGGCTCAACTGAGAAACAAAATGAGGAAGCTCCACCTGAGAAAGAAAAAGATACAACTGAAGACAAGGGTGAGGAGACTAGTAAAGAGACTGAGCATACTGGTGAGGCTACACAAGGTGAAGTACCCACTAAGACCACTGATACAACAAGCAATGTTCAAGGAAAACAAATAGAGGTAGCGGTAGACACTTCTACCACAGACATCAAGTCACAAGCCCCATCACCACAAATTTAATAATCAACATCCAGGTAGAATAAAGAGGAATAATCATCCACCAAGTCACTCAAGACAAATCTTGAGCACAAGGCTCAAGTTTCTATTAAACAATCTCCAACATCCAGTGTGCAAGATAAGAAAAAGAAGAGGAAACAAGGAAGTAAGGGTCTAGTCACTCTTGATGAGATCATAGAAATTCCAACATGTGACTCGATGACACTTGACCCCGAAGCTCTTAGTAAATATGGAGAGATATGCACCCGAAAAGCATCTCAAGAGATGTTGAGGAAAGAAAACAAGAACACCAAGGTGCTAGAGGATGTAAAGGAAATCTTAAAGAAAGTTTCCCCAGATGTCAATGTAGATGAAACAACCCCCATCATTGACCAACATGCACTACTCACTAAGACCATCAATGGACCAACTACTGATGTCGAGAAGATGATTAAAGAAAGAGAAGAATAAAAGATTGAATACAAACTAGGCAAGAAAATAAGCCAAGTAGTGGTAGTCAATAAGGTCATACTTTCTTAGGTAATAACCGAGCTAGATAGTATTATTCAACAAATTATTATAATTTTTCAAAAATTATGCACTATAGAATCTTTCACTACCGAGCTTAGTGAAAAGATAAAGAAACTATATGATGATCTAAAGGATAGTGCAACTAGTCTTACAATGGAGCCCAATGCATTTTATGAGCATTATACAAAAGTTACAAATATTCAGTGGTTAAGAATTGTGTTAAGGAAGGAAGAGGACAAGATAAGAGAACAGGTAACTAAGCTTCAGGCTGAGTTACTACCTCACTTAAAGATGATGCAAAAGCATGTGAATAAGGAAAAGTAATTAGTTGCCACCCCTGAGATTTCAATTATTGAGAACATTTGTGACATGCATGTACAAGTAGGTTTAGAGAAGATTTCTCTAGAAAATATTAAAGAGGAATGGGAAAACCTCTTGGATACTCTCAAGAAAACCCATCAAAACATATTTGACAAATTGTAAGTATATTTTTGGCATTACTTTCAAAAAAGGGGGAAATATATGTATATATACTGAGAGCATGTTCAAAGGGGGACTTCACACAGTTCATACATTTTTGGTTTACAAATTTTTCAAGTTTAAACTTTTATAGTAGGCATAAACATATGTTTTTGATACTAATGCCAAAGGGGGAGAATGTTACTCCTAAGTGGATTAAGATTTTTCATTAGTATTCATCTATATAGTTGGTAAATAGAGCAAGACAGTTCAGTCGGTCATTACTACACAATAGTCACTGAGCACATATATTACCGAATACAACAGTCACCAAGCACATAGGATTACCAAGTGTCATTATATTACTAATACGGAGACTCGACATTTACTGAGTAATCTAGAGTTTGCATAAAATTTTGTAATGACACATAGTTCAAGGTGAACAACTTTTTTCTGAGGTAGAAAATGGTTTACCAAGATCAAGGTGAATATTTAATATAGATGTAATCATTTAAATGACTGATGATTCCTATGTAAAGATGATTTAGGTTAATCATTTGAGCCATTGATCTTAGGTTTTCTAAGATAATGTCAAACCCTAATTAGGTCAAATCATTTTGATATAAGTATTTTAAAGATGTCATTTTGACATGTCTCACATGAAGTAGCTACCATTGTGAGACATCTAAAGATCTAACAGGGTTGTGTTAAAGCATTGACAAAGTATTTAGTTTATCAGAAATAGTTCAAGGCTATTGAGTAGTACAGAAGGACATATGAATTTCTCTTCAATTTTTATATCCTATTTATAGGTAGTTGCCAATGTCTCAGTATTCAAAAATTCCATCTTTGTTTGAATATACCTGTGAAGTCCACTATGATATTTCAAAATTTGATGCTTCTCTGAATCCTCAATACCAAGTTTTGTTGAAAGTGAATGGAATGTATTGGTGTAATCTTGCACAAACTAATCCCTCTTATGTCAAAGAAGCTGCCATTCTTTGTATTTTTGTTCATATACATCCTTAGGAAAGTATTCTTCTTTTATTTATTCCACAAATTCTCCCCATGTGGGCTTCTTATCAAGAGATACTTCAAAGCTGTCTTCAATAGGTAATTCTCATTATTTATTTGCTAATTTGGTTTCCCGTGCTAATTTCACATGGGTTTCAACTTTGAGGAGAGAATTTTTTTTTTTGCATTTGAGAAATTATTTACAGAGAAGTATCTATCCAACTTTGATAACCATTTATCAACAACTTCTACATCAACTTTTCCTTCAAAATTTGGGATGTCAAAATTTACTTGCACTTTTGATGCAAGGGAGGATGGGGAGAGGGGCCAAGGGCACACCCTAACCAAATCCACCTTGCAGAGATCACACGCGGAAGCAACAAACACACAAGTGAGAGAGAGAATGCAAATCAACTTCTTAGATTTATTCAAATTGACTCATACATGTCGGGTTGTAAGGCCTTCCCAGTTTAGGCCAAATATTACAATTCAAGTAGAGAAGTCCTCCAACATGTGAGGATCTGAAATAATCTACAATCTTCTATCTTCTATCTTCTATCTATGATGTCCTAATTGATGTCCCAAAAATACCAACAAAGATTACAATATATACAAGAGGCTACCAAACAAGTCAGCCTTCAGATCCACCATCAATGGAAGGAACAACCAGATCTAGGTCCACACACTTCCCAATGATAGATACCAGCATCAAATCCATGACCATAATTAATTACACAAGTCATCCTCAACAGGGAACTAAAACAAACAACTCAGTAAGCAAGGATAATCGAGTGCCAGACAAGCATCACCGAGCACCAGGGAATTAACCAAGTGCCAAAGAGATAACTGACCAACTCAGTTAAGAAAGGAAACCAAGCAACTACTGAGCCAACTAAGTCTAAGTAGGAACGGAGCAACACAAGAAAACACAAACATATTTTTGGTGACACAGGATTGCCAAGGACCTGAGATGCTCCTGCATCAACTTTGAAAGGGGTATTTCCATGAAATGATGTTCCTGATCCAAAGGGTTGTTGATTATGTAGAAGATGTGAAAATTGACTCATCATCTCCTCTCATTGTTTATTTAAAGCCTCTTCTACCAACTGCTTAATAGAATCATCTGACATCTTTGATCATGTGCGTCTCAAAGGTGGATATTTTGACAAATCTTGTGTATCCAATCCTAATCTTTGGTTGGAAGAACTTGTCTAAATTGGCATAAAGGAGAATTCCCACTCTGATACCACTGATCTGAATTAAGAAATCAGATTACAATACCTAGTGTGATACCTGCAGTATTGTCGAGTTCGATGTAAAAACCAAGAAGATTAACAATAAGATTGCAAGCCAAAAAGTGATCCATTCATTTCAAAATTAGAGTTTATACAAATCTAATGGATCCCAATGGTCATTAGAACCCCTTGGAAATGAAATGAAGAGTCCTCATAATGTTTATTACAAATAAACTATTAAAACAATCAAAAATTATTTAAAAACTATATATAAAAATAGGTCCACTTGGAGAAGGCATAACTTTCTAGTCCTAGATCTGAATTGCAAGCCATTTACTCCATTATGAAGGTGTTCAATAAATCTCAAACCAAAATTGGGAGGTCCTGAAATGCCTCGAAGACCTTCAAAATTGCAGTTTACTGAAATGTAGAAAATACTGAAAAATTAGATATCAGTATTTTCCCAGTTCAATCCTAATCACTCAAGGAACTAAATTTTTTATACCAGTTATTGAATAGTGTAAATAATTGAGAGGGGGTGAATTACTTAACATAAAACAATTTTCTTAACCTTAATTGATCCAAAGAAAACTTAATTTAATAAGATAATTAAAATGGATATGAATATGAAAGAACACAAGAACACCATACACAATGAACACTATATTTTTATGTGAAAAATTCAAGATGGGGAAAACCATAGAGAATGCTAATTCTCAAGTATGAAACATCAGTTCAGGTAACACCAATTATGATAGTTTTTTACAAAGGTTCACTACTAAATTTCTCACTATAGATAAGGCTCACTACTGGTGGGCTTACTACCCAGCTATTACAACTAATAAAAAAAGGCTTGCTGCCAAAACAAGAATGATGAAAAGTGAATCCACCGCTAAAATAACTATCACCAACTACAACACCAGAAGAACCTCATTATCTATTGCCTCTAGTTGCACACTTTTGCGTACTTCACAATATCTAGATTTTTCCTTTTTAAATTTTGCATTCATCACATGAACCATACCAACATTGAAGATAACCATCTTCTACTTATGTCATTCCATGCCTCCATAATCTTCTAAGTTGACCAAATGTGATTTGATTTAGGTCACCACAAAAAAATCTTATGGTGCAAAGGAATGAAATGTGGACCACAAAGAGCCTCCTCACTCAAACAAACATGTTGTACGTTTACCATGGTAGTTAGAGCCAAAGAATAGAATATACATGTTACAATGCAAAAACTATTTGGATTGGTCCAAATCCAAAAGAGTGTATCTCATTATGTTGCAATATGAATGGGACCAGGACAAACACAAAAAAAGATAGATCATCAAAGTACAACATATGGAGCACACCAATCCATATCACCAAAGTATCAAAATAGAACCTAATTCAATCATCCAAGATATGTTGACATCAATGATAACCATTAATGGCACTAGAAACAACAACATCACATTTGAATAGAGACATGTTCCTATTTTGAGAAGAAATAAAATATCAACAAGACAACTGGTAAGTGAAGGTTGTAGAGTCATATTCACAGACAATTGGTGGGAGGCTACTAAAGGTTCATTAATAATAGAAAAGGGGGAAAAGGTAGGTACATGGTATGTATGTACTGGTAATATTTATTATTATATTCACCTATCTTCCAAAGGAACAGATACAACTCTATGGCACAATCGACTTGGACACATGATTAAGAAGAGGATGAAGCTTCTCCATTTGAATAATTTATTTCCAAGTTTGAAATAATTTGATTTGGATATTTTTGAAAATTGTGTTTAAGAAAAAAAGAGTCAATTTTCTCAACGTTGGGAAGGAAAGAAATAATGAAAAGTTAGATCTTATACACTCAGGTGTATGGGGGACCAACTCGGGTATCATCTCTTGGTGGATCTTATTATTATGTTTCTTTTATTAATGATGCAACTAGAAAAACTTGGGTCTATTTCATTCCAATAAAATATGATGTATTTGAAATATTTAAGAAATGGAAAGCTTTGGTTCAGAATGAGATGGTCCAAACAATTTGAAGTGTCTCATATCATATAATGGAGGTGAATACTCCGTCAGCTATTTTGATAGTTATTGTTCATACCATGGGATTTGCAAACAAAAGACAATTCCTAGAACCCCACAAGAAAATGGCACGTCTGAAAGGATGAATAGAAAAATCATGAAGCATGCAAGGAGAATGAGATTTCTTGTAGGATTTCCCTTACAATTATGGAAAGATGTTGTATAAATTATTGTTTACTTAATAGATAGACGGACTCCAGTTTCCTCATATGGTGGTATTCTAGAGGAGGCATGGACAAGCCTAAAGGTAAACTACTCATTTCTAAAAACTTTTGGTTGTGAAACATTTTTCCATGTTGACATTGAGAATAGAACAAATCTTGAGGAAAAATCTAAGAAATGTACTTTTATTGGGTATGGAGTTAATGATTTTGGTTATCGTTTATGGAATTATAAAAATCACAAAATCAATAGGAATAGAGATGTCATATTCAATGAGAAGGTCATGTATGAAGATCAATTGCAGGGAAAGAAATAAGAAAAAAAATAGAGAGCACATAATGCTTGATGAGATCCCATAAATATAGTACAAATGATTTCAATATATATTGAGCAACCAACACCACAACAAGATCCTCAAACTCCAATAAGAAGATCTTCCAGGATAAGTAGACCTCCTAAACAATATTCTCTTTCATTAAATTGCATTATTGATATATTTGGGTGAACTAGACAGTTATGTTGAAGCAATGCAAGTTGAAACTAGATAGAAGTGAGAGAAAGGAATGAAAGAGAAGATGGATTCCTTGATACAAAATCAAACTTGGGAGTTATATGAATTTCCTTGAGGTAAAATAGCATTGCCTAACAAATGGGTTTACAGGTTGAAGGAAGAACATGGAGGCAAGAAAATATATAAGGTAAGACTTGTGCTAAAAGGTTTTGCACCAAAGAAATTTATTTATTTTTATGAAATATTTTCTCCTATTGTTAAAATGATTTCAATTTGAACTATTTTAAGTCTTGTGGTTATAGAAGACTTGTGTCTAGAACAATTAGATTTCAAGACATCTTTTATCCATGGATATTTGGAGGAAGAGATTTATATGCAAAAACCACAAGGATATGAGGTCAAAGGTAAGGAGGGCTTGTTGTGTAGGTTGAAGAAGAGCTTGTATGGGCTGAAATAAGAACCCTGACAATGGTATTTGAAATTTGATATTTTTATAGTTGAACAAGGTTATAACAGATGTCATTCTAATCATTTTATTTATTTTAAGAGATTGGATAATGGTAGCTATATTATCCTATTATTATATGTTGATGGCATGCTTTTTTCTAGATCCAATATGCACCATATAAATGACCTTAAATAGAAATTAGCATAGTTATTTTCTATAAAGTATTTGGGTACAGGAAAATAAATTCTTGATATGCGGATAACCAAAGACAAAAGAAATTCACACATTGACATTGTCTCAAAGTGATTATATAGAGAAGGCGTTGAAAATATTTAAGATGTGAGAAGAAAAATTGATTAGTACACATTTTCCTAGTCATTTTAAATTTTCTAAGGAGATGATCCCCAAGACAAGAGGAGGTGGAGTACCCTCCCACTGGATTGATGCACCTGGACTTGACTAAATCTCATTTAAACTACAATCAAGCTTGAAGGCCAATTGAAACTGAGCAGGGAGTCATTTTCTATTAAGGTACTTTATTTGTCAACATATCCATAGGATTATTGCTAGTTTGTATCTTCTTTGGTTTCAATTGTTCATCCTCTAAAACTAAGCATAAGAAATGGTACCAAATTTTTAGGTGTTTGGTCTTAGAGTTAAGGGTTGAGTTATTTACAAGATGAATTGCACTCTAACTATCACTGTACAACATGTTATTCTCTTATTTCTTTCTCAATTCCTCCATAAACCTTTGCAACCAAATCATCTCCTTACTAGTCTTGTAGTAAAAGCATATTCTACTTTTGTTATTGAAAGTGCTACAACCTTTTTCAACATGGAAATCCAACTGATCATTGTGCCACTTACAATAAAAATATATCATGTAGTGCTCTTCCTACCATCAATATCTCCTACTAAATCTAAATAGAAATAGCCTTGTAAAGTGGAATGAGAGCCTCCAAAATATAAGGATTGAGTTGTTGTGCCTCTCAAATACTTGAGAATCCACTTTACTGCATTCCAATTCTTTGTTCTAGGATTGTTCATGTACTTTCTCAAAACTCCCACTACATGTGAAATATCTATCCTTGTACACTACATGGCATACATTAAGTTGCTAACTGTTGAAGAGTATGGAACCTTAGACATGTACTCCATCTCCTCTTGTTCCTTAGGGCTCATCTCCTTGAAAATTTAAAATGAATATCCAAATGTGTACTAACTAGTTTTGCATCTTACTTCTAAAATGTTTTCAAAATCTTCTCTATGTAATCACTTTGAGGCAATGTCAATGTGTGATTTTTCATATCTCTAGTTATCTACGTACCAAGGATTTTTTTCTCCACCCAGATCCTTCATATAAAATGACTATGCTAATTTTTGTTTAAGTTCATTTATATGCTACATATTGGACCTGGAAAAAATCATGTCATCAACATATAATAACAATAAAATATGGCTACCATTATTCACTCTCTTAAAATAAATAGAATGATCAAAATCACATCTATTATAACCTTGTTCAGCCATAAAACTATCAAATTTCAAATACCATTGTCGGGGTGCTTGTTTTGGCCCATACAACCTCTTATTCAACTTATACACCAACCCCTCCTTACCTCTGACCTCATATCCTTGTGGTTATTGCATATAAATCTCTTCCTCCAAATATCCATGGAGAAAATTTGTCTTGACATCTAATTATTCCAAATGCAAGTCTTCTAGAGCCACGAGACTTAGAATAGTTTGAATTGAAATTATTTTAACAATAGGAGAAAATATTTCATCAAAATCAATACATTTTTTCTATGTATAACCTTTTACCACAAGTCTATCTTGATATCTTTTATTTCCTCCATGTTCTTCCTTTAACCTATAAAGTTATTTTTTAGGCAATTATTTTTCCTTCACGCAATTCAACTAACTCCCATGTTTTATTTTGTATTAAGGAATACATCTCCTCTTTCATTCCTTTCTCCCACTTCTATTTGGTTTCAACCTGCATTGCTTCTGCATAACTTTACGGTTCACCTAAATTAGTCAATAATACATAATATAATGAAGTAGAATATTGTTTAGGAGGTCTACTTATCCCAGAAGATCTTATTACTAGAGTTTGAGGAACCTTTTGTGGTTTTGGTTATTCAATATTTTATGGCTTTGGTTGTAGTATATTTTTGGGATATCATCAAGCACTGTGTACTCTTTATTTTCCTTTTCTTGTTTCTTTCCCTGAAATTGATATTTATACATGAACTTGTCATTGAAAATGAAATCTCTACTCTTTAATAATCCCATAAATGATAACCAATATTATTAACTCCATACCCAATAAAAGTAAACTTCTTGGTTTTTGTCTCAAGATTTTTTTATTCTCAATGTCAATATGGAAAAATGCTTCAAACCAAAAGTTTTCAAAAATGAGTAGTCTACCTTTTTGTCTATCCATGCCTCCTCTAAAATACCACCATCTAAGGAACTTGAAGGCCTTATGTTTATTAAGTAAACAATAGTATCTACAGCATCTTCCCATAATCTTAAGGGAAATCCTGCATGCAATATCATTCTCCTTGCACGCTCCATGATTGTTCTATTCATCCTTTCAAATATGTCATTTTAATGTGGGGCTCTAGGAATTTTCTTTTGTCTACAAATCACATGGAATGAACAATAAATATCAAACACTCTACTTCGGTATTCATCTCCATTATCTGATTTGAAGCACTTCAACTTATTTCATGTCTCATTCTCAACCAAAGATTTCCCTTTCTTAAAGATTTCAAATACATCATATTTTTTTGGGAATGAAATAGACCCAAGTTTTTCTAGTTGCATTATCAATAAAACTAACATAATAATAAGAGCCACCAAGAGATGATACATGAGCCAGTCCCCATACATCTGAGTGTACAAGCTCTAATTTTCCATTCTTCCTTTCCTTCCCAACTCTAAGAAATTAGATTCTCTTTTATTTTCCATAAACATAATTTTCACAAATCAAGAAGCTTCATCCCCTTCTCACTCATGTGCCCAAGTAGATTGTTCCATATAAGAGTTGTATATGTTCCTACAGAAGCTAGGGAAATAGAATAATCATTATTACTAGTACATAAATATAATGTTGATGTAGGGGCATTCTTGGTCCTCGGTGAATCTATATGGTGGTGTGTTACTTAGCTGATGTTACTCAGTTGCAACCTTAATCGATGGTCTCAGTTATTGAAGGAAGCTCGGTCACTAAAGGAACTCGGTGAGACTTCTGGTGCTCGGTGGAACTGGTGCTCGGTAATGCTTGTGTTGCTCGGTGTTGCTAGCTTGGTCGATTGTTTCACTAGTGCTCGGTTGTTTCTCTGATGCTCAGTAGTTCTGGTTTACCGACTGGAGTTCTTGGTGATTTGGTTGGCCGACTTGGTGCATTTATTGTTGGTAGTTGTTGTTACAAGCTGACATGTTGAATTTATTATTTGTAAGGCTATTTGAGAGCTGACTTGTATTGCATTTAATATTTGTTAGGAGGATTTAATGGTTTCATCCAGCTGACTTGTGGCTGATGAATAGTATTTATAGGATGTTTGGGTAGTTGTTTTAAGCATTATTCAGATCGGAGGTTCTGAAAGTAGATCTGAGGGTTGCAGATAAGTGAAGTTGCGGAAAAGATCCTGTGAGATCTTGCAAATCAGATTGTTATCTGATAATTTGTAATAGCAGAGCTAGTGGTTTGCACACTTGGAGACAAGGAGATTTCTTGGAGGCTTGTGAGCTCAAGTTTAGATCTGCCTTAGGGTTTCCATCAGTTTTTGATAGCTTTCAGAACTGAACTAGCTAGAGTTGTCTCGGATCTTGTTGATCTTGCATAATTACTTTCTGATTGTAATTGGCCCTAACTCAGAAGGCCTTACAACCGGGCATGTTAATGGAAAATATGTTTTGAAACATATCTTTTTATGTTGTGTTGTGTTATTCTGTTGTGTTGTTCTGAAGCTGCAAGGTTTGGACTGTCCTTAATTGGATCCACCATCCCTTGCCTGCATTAGATGGTATCAGAGCTGAGTTGATCTTATGGAGCGAAGGTTAACCTAGCAAGGCTGATCTTGAGAATTTGATCTTGTTGGTGAAGAGATTGTATGATTTGTGTTGCAAATCTGGAGCACTGAACTTGTGGAATCTTGCCCTAGTTGTTTTTGTGAGGTGGCAGGTTGATCTAACTTGCATACAACTTGGAGATTGTCACAAGGTGGTCGATGTAGGGTTTGTTGCAAAGGGTTTCTCTTATCTTTAAGGATACCTCTGAGAAGATTGGACCCTAGATTAATTGCGAATCTCTGTGATACTGTGGAATCTAGGATTACAGAGTGTTAGGAATTAGGATCTTGATATATAAAATATGTCTATAATAGTATTATATTTTGTTATTGATTTTCTGATGTATATATATTTGTTATGTGTTGCAGAGGAGAAGACAATGCCTTGGTTATTGATTGCTTCCCTCATCAACACGTAATATTATAAATATGTCTCATGGAAAACATGTGAATGGACATGACTCTACGTGGCAGATGCCACGTAGAGCCATGTTTGTTTATGGACATGCCTTTACAGGAAGCGGTGAGTATATGTGAAATGATTCATATTTATGCTAACTATCGATTGATAGTTAACATAACATATGAATATATGTTACATTAACTATCCATCGATAGTTATGTAACATTGCATATGTTATTATCAGCTGTGTAATGACAATGAGAATCGATAACACGTCCACTCGATAATATTATTGCCTAGGTTAACTCATCCACTTGATAAGACATGTCATTGTTTAAATAATAATAATAATATCACAGGTAGCTAAATCGATTATAGTAATCAAATCAATGCTACTATTTTAACACTCCCTCTTAGCAAGAGTGGATTGATAAGCAAAGTTATGATTTTTTATTGAATCCTTGATTTTAACTTGGATCAGTGTTTTACTCAAATAACCAACCAGAATTTCCACCATAATCTGGAACACAAATTCAACTTGTCAAAATTTACCACAATCCCTGACTTATTCGGAACTGGATTTAGTGATAAATGTAGGTATCAAGATATTCGGTACAATCTGAATCAAAACTTGAACCTCTTGTTATCATAACCCCCGACTAATTCAGAACTAGATTAGATGATAACCATAGTATATAGGTATCAAGATATTTAGCGCAATCCGAATCAAAACTTGAACCTCTTGTTATCATAACCCCCGACCAATTCAGAACTAGGTTAGAGGATAACTAAAATATATAGGTATCAAGGTATTCGACGCAATCCAAATCAAAACTTGAACCTCTTGTTATCATAACCCCCAACCAATTTGAAACTAGGTTAGAGGATAACTAAAATCAGGCTATTGAATATCATCACCTTACAATAGTGATTTTTGCATACAAGAAAGATCGTCATCTTTCAATACACAAAATATTGCAATATTAAATTTCAATTTTACTCATGAATATATAAATTACATAAGGAGATAGAATCTCAGCAATTTAATCACAACTTAATCATACCAAGTTTTTGTCTGAAGTACTTGATTTTCAACTTCGCAAGAGGCTTGGTAAGAATATCAGCATTATGTTCTTCAGTACTTACGTAGACAAGCTTGATAATATCTTTGTCTACCATGTCTCTTATATAGTGATAAGGAATCTCTATGTGTTTGGAGTGGTTATGAAAAACTAGATTTACAGAAAGTTTAATACAACTTTGATTGTCGCAGTAAACTATTGTAGGTTGTAGTTGCTTACCAAACAATCCAAATAGAAGCTTCCTTAACCATACTGCTTCACGAGCACCCATAGATGTAGCCATGTATTCTGCTTCAGTGGAACTCTGAGCAACTGCTGACTATTTTCTACTGAACCATGAAATCATTGTAGATCCAAGGCTGAAGTAGCATCCTATAGTACTTTTCTGATCAATAGAATCTCTGGCCCAATCAGAGTCAATGAATCCTTGGAGTTGTATCTCAACTTTTTCATACTTCAGACCCAATTCAATTGTACCGCATAAGTACCTCAAAATATGTTTGGCAGAAAATAAATGAATCTTCTTAGGTTCGCACATGAAATGGCTTAATACATTTGTGGCATAGAAAATATCTGGACGAGTGTTTACCAAGAACATAAGAGATCCAATTAGTTGTCTGTAGTAGGAAGAGTCTGTGGGCTCTGAATCAACAGCATCTTCTTTGAGCTTATGAAGATTTGTTTCCATCGGAGTGGATAAAGGTTTACATTCCTTCATGCCAAATCTGGTTAATATATCCATAGTGTATTTCTTTTGATTTAGAAAAATGTAGTCTTCTGTCTATACTACTTCTAATCCTAAGAAGTAATGCAATAATCCTAGATCTTTCATATCAAATTCATTTGTGAGTTCTTGTTTGCATTTCGCAATGAGATGATCTTCTCCAGTAATTAGGAGATCATCAACATATAGAACTATTATTACCATTTCTCCTTTGGACATTTTGAAGTATATATTTGGATCGGCTTCATTCTTGGAGTACTCTAACTTGGATAGATACTTATCTATACGTTCATACCAAGCCCTGGGAGCCTGTTTGAGACTGTAGAGTGCTTTCTTCAATTTGCAAACATAATTATTGTCATGGGTGACAAAGCCTTCTGGTTGTTCTATGTATACTTCTTATTCTATGATTCCATTTAGGAATGTTGTTTTTACATCCATTTGGTGAATCTTCCATCATTTGGATGCTGCAATGGCTAAGATGGTTCTTACAGATGTGTAGCAAGCAACTGGAGCAAATGTTTCTTCATAATCAATTCCAGCCTTTTGAGAGAAACCCTTGGCAACAAATCTGGCTTTGTGTTTTTCAATACTGCCATCAAAAGCATATTTGATTTTGAATAACCATCTAGAGGAAATGATGGTTTTCCCTTTGGTCTAGGGACTATTTCCCAAACATCATTTTTAATAATAGATTGGTATTCTTCAATCATCGCATCTATCCATGCTTGACATGTTAGGGCTTCTTTTACATTAGCCGGTTCTATTTTTGTCAGTTATGCCATTAGTGCAAGATAACATTTTTTATTCCTTGTTCTTTTATTTTCTTTGGACATCTCATCAGGTTCAATATTGTTTTCCTCAAACATTTTTCTAGCCCATAAGGGTCTTTTCTTATTGTTAGAAATGTCAACATCTTCAAGATGAGATGAATCAGGTTCAATGTTTTCTATTATGTTATCTCTTTCATTCTTATTGTTTTGAGGAACATTCTCCCTTTGATTCTCAATTTCATCATATTCTGTAATGTTCTCCCTCTGATTCTCATTTGATCCTCCTTCAGTGGAAATGGAAATCTTTAGAGTAGTGTCCTCTTCAAACTTGATATCTCTACTAACTTCAACGGCTTTCTGTCCAGGTATATATACCCTGTACCCTTTTGTAGTTTCACTGTAGCCAACAAATATTCCTCTTTTTCCAGAAGGGTCTAGTTTGGTTCTTTTCTCTTTGGGAATATGAATGTAAACAAGACATCCAAAGATTCTAAGATGACTTATATCAGGTTTCTTTCCTGTAAAGGCTTCCTCAGGAGTGATTTTTTCTAGAATAGAGTGTGGGCATCTGTTCTGAAGATATACAGCAATGTTCGATGCTTCGGCCCAAAATGAAGTGTGTAGATTGGTCATGCATCATGGCTTTAGTAGCTTCAATGATAGTTCTATTTTTCCTTTCAGCTACTCCATTTTGTTGAGGATTATAAGGTACTGTATACTCCCTCTTAATCCCAATAGATATACAAAACTCTTTAAAATTTTCAAAAATATATTCACCTCCATTATCTAACCTTAGAATCTTTATCTTTCTCCCAGTTTGGTTTTCAACTAATGCTTTGAGCTCTTTGAATATGGATAACACTTCATTTGATTCTTTTAGTTTAAGAAAATAAATCCATGTTTTTCTGGAATAATCATCAATGAAGATCACATAGTATGAATAACCTCCTAGTGAGAGAGTCGACATAGGCCCACACAAGTCAGTGTGAATGAGTTCCAAAGTACCTTTTGTTTTATGTTCACTAGAGGGAAAATATTTTTTTATATTTTTACCTAGAGCACATCCTTTACAAATGCTTGAATGATTTGAATTTAAATTTGAGATCCTGTAGTAATATTCTTAAGGGAGGGAAGAGTACTAAACCTGATATGACCTAGTCTTCGGTGCCAGAGTTCATTAGTATTGGATACTTCATGACTTAGGGCTGATTTGATACTATTTCCTACTTTGTATAAGCTTCCATCTCTATATCCTAAGGAGATAGCATTTTTAATATTGGAGTTCTTGGTCCATATTAAGACTTTATTTTCTTGGAATGTGACATGATAGCCTTGATCGACTAAGTTAGAGATGGATACTAAGTTCCTTTTTATACCTGGTACAAATAGAACATCTTTTAATAGTAGGGTAGTCCCTGATTTCAACTTGATAGAACGGGTCCCGATTCCTTTTGCCGGATAGGTGGAGTTGTCTCCAATTGTAACTTCTTCGGAGGAATCTTCTTCTGGAGTTTCAAATTGATCTCTAAATCTTGTTATATGTTGAGAAGCTCCACTATCAATTATCCAAGTATTTTTACTTGAGTTAACTTCACTTGATAACGCTAAGAAAAATAGTGATATTTCTGCTCCTTTTACTTTTGCTAATGCCGCTTGTATTTTCTACTTCTCGGGACAATATCTATGTGTATGACCAAACTTATCACATTTGAAACATTATATTTTGGAGAAGTCTCATTTGTGATTTTTATTTGGATTCCCTACATGGTTTGTGTTAGAGTTTCCTTTCTTGTGTTTGAACTTCCTTTTATTGCTTTTGAAATTTGAGTGGGTGTGAAGAGCTTGAATCTCATTTCCTTTGGTAGGCCTGATTCCTCTTGATATTAATCGAGATTCCTCTTGAGTGCAATCATTCTTTAGTTGATCAAACTTGGGTAGAGATGGATGTCCAGTTATACATTGAATGAAGGATTCCCATGTGATGGGTAATCCTCTAAGAGCAATTAGTGTTAGCTCCATATCATCAACATTATTTCCAATGGTGGATAGTTGATCCCTTAGTTCTGAAATCTGAAGAAAGTAAGATGTAATTGTTTCCCCTTTGTTAATTTTGAGATTTAGCAATTGTTGTTTGAGAGTAAGCAATCTACTTGTATTGTTAATCTCAAATGTTTCTTGGATAGTCTTGAAAACTTCATAGGCGGTTTTCAGTCTTGCTATGGAGGGAGAATATGGTCGTTAACAACATCGATTATAATTTTCTTTTCTTTATTGTTATGTCTTTTCCTAGTTGCTTTTTCCAGTTCTTCTTCAGGCATGCTTGTGTTTTCTTCAACATAAGAATCCAACTCTAATTCTTGAAGTAGAGTAAGAATTCAAATTTTCCATGAGAAGAAGTTAGATGCACCTTCTAGTCTGTCTTCTACTTTGATACTATTGGCCATTTTAATTTCTTCTCTTTCTTTTGTGGATAATCAAAATATAATTTAAGTTTTAATGAATTTTTCTCTATTGAGGCTCTGATACCATGTTAGGAATTAGGATCTTGATAGAGAAAATATGTCTATAATAGTATTATATTTTGTTATTGATTTTTTGATGTATATATATTTTCTGTGTGTTGCAGAGGAGAAGACAATGCCTTGGTTATTGATTTCTTCCCTCATCAACATGTAATATTATAAATTCGTCTCGTGGCAAACATGTGAATGGACATGACTCTACGTGGCAGAGGCCACGTAGAGCCATGTCTGTTTACAGACATGCCTTTACAGGAAGCGGCGAGTATATGTGAAATAGTTCATAGTTACGCTAACTATCGATTGATAGTTAACGTAACATATGAATATATGTTATGTTAACTATCCACCGATAGTTATGTAACATTGCATATGTTATTATCAGCTGTGTAATGACAATGAGAATCGATAACACATCTGCTCGATAATATTATTACCTAGGTTAACTCATCTACTTGATAAGACATGCCGCTATTTAAATAATAATAATATCACAAGTAGCTAAATCGATTATATCAATCAAATCGATGCTACTATTTTAACACGGAGAAGGTGAAATCAGATTTCAGATCTGAGATGGAACTAATGAAGAATGACATGGTCACCGAGATCATGAGAGTTGTTACTGGTGTACCTCAAAATGTTGGTACTAAAGATGGTTATGAGGAAGTTGTTGAAGACTTTGAAGCTGTTGGATCTAGTGGTGATGACCAGAGGGATAGATCTGGTGAAGATAGAACTGCTCAGTTGCATAGATCTGGAGCTCAGTTAAGTAATAGTTACTAAATGGAAGTCTCTACTTTCTCTGGTACTTTGAAGCCTGAGAACTTGATTGACTAGATTGGTGAACTTGAAGATTTCTTTGAGCTGGAAGAAATTGAAGATCCTCTTCGGGTGAGGTTAGCATAAACAAAGTTGAAAGGACATGCTACTCTTTTGTGGAAAGAATTATAAAGAGATAGAGAAGATGAAGGTGAAATGAAGATTAATCAGTGGAGGTTGATGGTGACTAAGTTGAAAGCTAAGTTCATACCTCCTGACTATGAGCTTGACTTGTTTAAGAAGTTGCAAAATCTGAAACAGAAGGATTTGTCTGTTGAAGATTATACCAAGGAGTTCTACAAACTTACTATTCGGTCTGGACACAGAGAACTTGGTAAGGAAAAGGTAGCTCGGTATGTGAATGGTTTGAGATTCAATATTCAGGATGAGCTTGGTATGCTGAAGATTGATTATGTTGTCTTTAAAGGTACTTGCTATAACTGTGGAGAGGAAGGACACCATTCTTTTGAGTGTACATAGAAGAAGCTTGGTGACCGATGGACTGCTATGGTAAATGAAAATGTTGAGAATGAACCTAAATCTGAGAACTTGTTGTTTCGGTGAACATTGCTTGGTACAAAGGAGGAACCTTGTCAGAGGAGTAACTTGTTCAGGACTCGGTGCAAGTCTGGAGGTAAACTTTGTGCTGTTATTGTTGACAGTGGTAGTACTAATAACCTTGTTGCTGAGGACATGGTTCAAAAACTTGGTTTGAATAGAATGAGGCATCCACATCCTTATAGGATTGGCTGGTTGCAAGATGATCATGCTCTAGAAGTAAGAGAAAAATGCTTTATTAATGTTCAGATTGACTAGTATAAGGATCTTGTGTTATGTGATATTGTGGAGATGAATAGTTGTCATATATTGCTCGGTAAACCTTGGAAATATGATTGCAAAGCTATGTATGATTTTTTGAAGAATGTGTTTACTATTGAGAAGGATGACAGGAAGTTTTCCTTGATGCCTTTGTTGGATACAACACTTGGTAGGAGAAATTTGAGTATTGGTAGCCAAGTTGAGTTGGTAGATCCTAAGAAAATGAATGATCAGTTTGGAGAACAGACCCGTGTGTTATCAAGGAAAGACTTGAAGAGACAGAGGAAGCTGAAGTGGAAGAGTATGCAAAGTAAAAAGGTGGAGGACTTGTATGTGAAGAACCAGTTCGAGGTTTATGTGTTGAATCCCAGAAGATGTTCTTCCCACATATGAACATCTTTTCAAACCTAGGGTTTCTGATGCAGGAGCATTCTTGGTCCTCGGTGAATCTTCATGGTGGTGTGTTACTTGGCCAGTGTTACTTGATTGCAGCCTTAACCAATGGTCTCGATTATTAAAGGAAGCTCGGTCACTGAAGGAACTCAGTGAGACTTCTGTTGCTTAGTGGAACTGGTGCTCGGTAATGCTTGTGTTGCTTGGTGTTGCTAGCTTGGTCAGTTGTTTCACTGGTGCTCGGTTGTTTCTCTGACGCTCAGTAGTTCTAGTTTACCGACTAGAGTTCTTGGTGATTTGGTTGGCCAACTTGGTGCATTTATTGTTGGTAGTTATTGTTACAAGTCGACATGTTGAATTTATTATTTGTAAGGCTATTTGAGAGCCGACTTGTATTGCATTTAATATTTTTTAGGAGGAGTTAATGGTTTCATCCAACCAACTTGTGGATGATGATTAGTATTTATAGGATGTTTGGGTAGTTGTTTTAGGCATTATTCGGATCGAAGGTTCTAAAAGCAGATCTAAGGGTTGCAAATAAGTGAAGTTGTGGAAAATATCTTGCAAATCATATTGTTATTTGATAATTTGTAATAGCAAAGCTAGTGGTTTGCACACTTGGAGACAAGGAGATTTCTTGGAGGCTTGTGAGCTCAAGTTTAGATCTACCTTAGGGTTTCCATCAGTTTCTGATAGTTTTTAGAATTGAACTAGCTAAAGTTGTCTTGGATCTTGTTGATCTTGCAAAATTACTTTCTGATTGTAATTGGCCCTAACCCAGAAGGCCTTACAGTCGGGCATGTTAATGGAAAATATGTTTTGAAACATATCTTGTTGTGTTGTGTTGTGTTATTATGTTGTGTTGTTCTGAAGCTGCAAGGTTTGGACTATCCTTAATTGGATCCACCATCCCTTGGCTGCATCAAATCTACCTATCTTTTCCCCTTTTTCTATTATAAATAAATCTTTAGTAACCTTCCACAAATTGTCTGTGAATATGACTATGCAATATTCACTTCCCAATTGTCCTACTAATATTAAATTTCTTTTCAAATTAGGAACATGTCTCACCTCTTTCCAAAAACCCTATTTTCCTTTAGGTGATTTTATCTGTATGTTTCCCTTACCAATAGTTTTGCATGGTTCATCATCGCCTATATAAAACCTATCCAAAATCACTTTGATCATAGTCTAAAAAACTAATTTCTATGGGGTGTGGCATGAAAAGAAGCCTCTAAGTATAACACCCAAGAATCAGTAATATTATCCAAAGAAATAATCAAAGCATCTTGTAACACATCACATGCTACATTTTATTCCTTGTTATTTTCTTTTTGTCCATCCCCTTGTTTTCCCTTTCGAGACCAACAATCTTTCTTCAGATGTCTTTTCTCTCCACAATGCCAACACTCCACATTTTCCCTATATTTGGATCTTCCCTTTCTAAATTTCCCATGATTACTTTGGCTCCTATCTCTTTCCCTCTTTCATCCCTTGTTCTCAACAATAAAAGCATTAATATGTCTCACATGTGCTTTCCAGTCACATTTCCTCACTAAGGATAACACCAACAACATCACTAGACTTTGAAGTGTTTGAACCAAAGACAGAGTTACAACCATGTCCAAGCCATTCCAACTTTCAAGCAATGGGCATAAAATAAAGAGAGCTCTAACCTCATCATTAAAATGTACTTTTACATAACTTAGCTGACTAGTAACCATGTAAAACTCATTCAAATGATCATTAACAAACCCACCTTCTGGCATCTTCATATTGAATAAACATTTCATATGAAATACCTTATTTGAGGCCGAAGTTTCTCATAGACTTTGTTTAATGCCTTCATTAAACCCTCCATTGTTTCTTTTTTTATATTAAAAGCGACTGACGATGTCAAGCACAAACGTATTGCTTCATTCCTTCCTATCAGGAACCTCTCATTATTTATCTTATGTAGTCATCGATTTCTTTTCTTTTCCACCCTAGCGATGAGAAAAGGTCCTTCTGATATAGATAATCTTCCATTTGCATCTTCCATAACTGATAGTTTTGGTTGTTGAATTTCTCAACTTTAAGTGTTCCTTCCTATGTCATTGCTCCCACTCGAATTTGAGATTTCCTACCAAATCATTGATATATGCAATTAATATCAAAGATTTAACAATGGTCATGTTTGTATAAGTAGAGTGTTCTCATCATTCAATAGCTCAATCACGTAGGTTATATGTGTGACCTTGTCATTTCACAATGCAAACTTTCCAGTTTTCAAATTTTGATTTTGAAGTTCAAGAGCTTTCATTGAAGCGGAAAATGACCTATTGTGTTGTGTTTTATCTTGCAAGAACCTGAAATCTAAAATAGATAACACTTAAATAGAAAGTTTAATTAGATTGACCTGTTAAGTGTGTCCCATTGGGCATGCCAAAATGTGTGTAGCTAAATTATGTGTCAAAAATATACTAAAATAACAACATAAACATGCAACAATCGAGATAGGATGATAAAAGAAGATAAATGTTTACAAAATGGAAAGCAATAACAAGCAAACTGCAAAGCTCCTTTAGTGTTGATTTGTCCTTCAAATATGGATTGTATGTGTGCTTACTTTCATCTTGACAAGGCTGCTCAAATATGTTCAATGAGTGTAAACTGATGAAATGACATGAGAATGGATGCAAAATGCAAATATAGGGAACATTAATCTTGAGTATGCAAAATGGAAAAGTAACAATGCTAAAAATTAGAGTGGGTCCTTTGTGAAGGAAAAATAGAAGGTTTCATAGAAAATGGAGGTAAGGAGATTGTTTCTCACAAGCAATAAGAACACAACACTTGTCCACAATGGAAGGAAGATGGAGTGACAAGTGTTGGTGAGGAGAAACAAGTGGTTATGAGAATGATGAAATGTTGAAGGGGAGGTTGAAGATGCCAAATGACATTTTGGGAGAGAGGTCAACCAAAATTAAAGATTATTTTTTCTTTTAAATTAAATGGGAATGTGCACATATTTAGGGAGATTATGATAGAATTAGTTAGAGGGGAGGTTAAATGGATAATATTAGTTGGAAGAAGAGGTTAAGTCGATGGGGTTAGTTAAGGGAGAGTTAGATAGTTGGGTTAAAGTTAGGATCCATGAGCTCGTTTGAATAAGATAATCAATTTAATTCAAAATAGAGGAAATAGAGTGAATGTGAATTAATTTAAATAAATTAAATTATTTATTTAATTTAATAGTGGAAATGGAAGAAAGGGATTAGTTAATTAATGAGCGTAGGGAAACAATTAATTAATTAGACTTTATGAGATCTAATTCAATTCAAAATGGAGGGAGAAGGAATTAATATAAAAAATTGAATTATTTGTTTAATTTGTTAGTGGAAATAGAAGGGATAAATTAATTAATGGACGTAGGGATTCAATTAATTAATTAGACTATAGGATATCTAGTTAAATTAATTAAATTAATTTAGCTAGGTATAGAGAAATAACATTCATTAATTAAATAATACATAATTATTTAATTAATAACTCAACCAAGTTAGCATTAGAGGATGACATAATTTTATTAAATTAAACTAATCAAATTTAGGTGTCTATTAGGGTGAAATCATCAGCACATAGGAATTATTTTATTATAGAACTAGCAAGCTTAACAAATCCACCAAAAATTGTGTTTGTGCATTCTTATGATTTATCAATATATAACCCAAACAATGTGTGTGTGTGTGTGTGTGTGTGTGTGTGTGTGAGAGAGAGAGAGAGAGAGAGAGAGCCCATATGTGATCTCAACTCTAGAGCATAATGGCATCCCTTAAGTTGTTATGATTTTGGTCCTTACGTACTCATAAAGCCCATGCACTACCTCTCTAAAGTCAATTGGAACCCTACATTACTTTGTTTCACGTGTTTTGATATGTGCTTAACCATGCTATCAAAAAGTATTCCAAGGAGATGATTAATATAATACTATGCTTGTCTAATATATTATTGATATTCCCTATCCCTTTTACTCTTTTGATTTATTTTAATTCATCTTACTAGTATGTGATTGATTGTGTTCTCAGAAATCTTTCTGAGGAGATGATTAAAATGATGCTATAGTAGTTTTATAGTTAATTGATATAGCCACTCTTATAAAGAGGGATAACAAAATTAGTATATTCCCCATTTTAAATACTTCGCATGCAATCCATCTATATGTTGAGTTTTATAGCCTATGAGAGTATTTATGCTTTGATTGACGACCTTTGTTGAGAAGATCTTTGTATTTGTGTTGATCATTGAGGTGATTTTTTCATCCTGAACCCTTATATAATAATTTAGCATAATCTAACCATTGAGAATTTGTAAATTGTTTTTTTTATTTTCTTTCTTTTTGTTGTAGTTCCCTCCAAAAGCTCTAGGGGTTATGTTTTCAAAGTGAAATTAACTCCTCCCTTATCACATTCACTTATTCTTTATTTTTATCTCATATTGCATTCTTCATCATACCAAGGATTTGTTGAGGATTTACTTGTATTTCCTTTCATAGTTTAAATTTTTTTTTTGTGAAAAAAATATATCAACATATTAATGTTTAGGTTGACTTGACATACAAGTTGAACTATTTTGTAATCTTTGATAGCATCATTGTAAGGTAGCTTGGAATTTTTATTTTTTTCTTGATATGAGTATTTTTCCCTAAGGAATTGTCTTCTTTTGATTGTGGTGAAGTTATTCCTCTTTTTGATTGTTTGTGTGAATGTCAAGTTGTACATATATTGGTAATGATATGATTTTACTTCTATAGACTACTCTCCAACTTCTAAATTTGCAAGTCTTAAGATGAGTTTTGTGAATGTATAACATAATCCACTAGAATTTGGCCATTGTAAGTATTTTAGGTGATGCTTGATTTTGACCTTGCACTCATGTCATTACATGTAACCATGTCAAATAAGTTGCACAATCCTAATAATTTTTCCCCATTATGTATAATTTCCCCCTTAGCATTTTGTGAAGTCATTTCCCAAACTTGTCCTTCCTCTTCTTCTAGCCATGAAGGATTTCTTTTTTAATTTTCTCTCACTACCCAAGATAAGACCTTGATTGTTTGGTGTTCTTGGTGAAAAGCTCTCTATTATTAAGACTTCCCCAATAGTGTTGAAAAATGAAATATTCTTTTTTGAGTAATAAATAGGGGTCTTCATATCTTTATTTTTTAAAATTCTTATAAGTTTTCAAATATTTTAGTGTAAAGTAGTAGGCAACTAACCTTATTGTTACTTCTTTTTTTCTACTCTCAACCTTATGTATTGCTTATTTGGGTCTTCTTTGACTGCAACTATAAATCCACACCATGATTCTATGTTTAACATCTTTACTCTTCCATATCCTTTGTCAATGATCATCTTTGTATTCCAACTTCAATTTTTTTATTCCCTTCAAAATCGAGGGACTCCACATCCCTCATTTTCATACATTTTTGTGAGGGGGATAAAATATCTTCCTTTTATTATGAACCCCAACCTAAGTTCTCTTTACCAAATATAACCTCCACAAGTCCAACATACCATAGTCAAGATCCTTGGGGAGCCCCAAAGCGCTATTTGTTGTGTGTCATTTGAACACTAATTTGGACCTTTTCCATTTCGCAACAATTTCCATTTTCTTGCATCTCTTGTTGCATTCACATTTTCCAATCTGTTGTTTTCTCTCCATGGTCTAGTATGATTAGCTCTCCATCTAGATATATCTATGTATCTCTTAGAAACCATATGTTTCCTAGCATCATGTTCTTTTCTATTTTTTATTTTCCTATCATTTCTCTTTTTTTATTCCCTAATTCCCATCTTAACATGTTTAGCTATGACTTCTCTTTGTGTGTCTTATGATCGATCTACTATTACTTGAGCCCAAGATTCAACCTCTTTGATTTGATCTCTTATTTTATTGTCTTTTATTTTTGCATTTGTGATTATAAATCGGATCTATGTCATTTGTTTTGTTTTGTCTTTCCTTTCTAGCACTTATGATTTTTTCTTCTTCTTTTCAATTTTCTTATCTTCTGCTTTACCATAATCAGCTCTTGTTGTCTTTTGATTGTGACACATTTCAAGTTGTCCTTCAATCAAATTAGCATGTGTATAATAAACCAACTTGTTACTAGCATGTGTATAATAAACCAACTTGTTAAAATCACCCAAAGAATTGAACCTCTAACCTAACAACACCAAATTTACACCCTGATGGTGGAATAATTGTAAAGCATACAATCATCCTCACTAATTAAACTACAACCCTTAATTCATATTTACTAAAGAAATAATCATAAAACATTCCATCATCTTCACCAAATAAACTACACCCCTTAACTCATATTGAAATAAGATATTAAGTACAAGAGGTCTACTAAAGGACAATGTCGTATTTGAAATTATATTCAATTGCGCCGCCCATGCCCTCCATGGCACCGACTTTGTGGAAATTGTAGGAATTGAGAGAGAGAGCGAGAGTAGTAGAGATATTATTAATGCTAAAAGAGTCAACCATTCATCGTACAAGATGTCCAAGCTTCCATGTACATTTATTCCACTCACCCATACACGTTTTCTTTAAAAACAAATAAAATCCATAAAGGTCAAATGAATGTCGAATCGTTCATCGAGAATCTTTTCCTCCTCTTGTTTATTTATAGTAAATTTGCTTGACCCTTTGTTGGATGGTCTCCTCCTATCTATGATTGGTTTTGCAAATCTATTCCCTGAACTGTACACAATTATCCGTATCTTTTCCTTTACACAACCAACAGCAGACTGTCCTGATGTTATCTACAGTTGTACAAATACAGCCAGAAAAAATGCATGACAGGTGACAATACAAGATGAAGAAGATGAGTATAACTATTTGCAAGCCAGATTGCTGGTCCCAAGCATTCTGTAAAACCAACAACTCTCCTTTGCCCAGTTGCATGATCAAATTTCTGATCACGTTATTGATTTACCTCTGGTTGTCATGTAGAGACATAAGCAGGCACACAATGAATCACTGAAATCTTGCCATTCTAATTCTAATTAGTTTGCGTTATGCTTTAAAGATTCATAACCGAAGTGCTGATTTGCATCTAGTAATGCAGAGTTCACGAGTAAGCAAGGCTTCACAAAATTGCTGTTTTCTTGATAAAGATTCATAACCAGAGAGCTGACATCAAGAAGTATGTGAAGATGTCCTAGGATGTGATCCTTAGTCCCTTAGACTGCTGGTCTCGTGGATGTCACTAAAATTCCTTCAATCTAAATACAATGCAACTACAATAATCCTAACATAAAATACTGCTGTTATTAAACATCAACAAACAATTGCAATTTCAACAACCTACTGCTTATACTATTTCTTGTTTTAGCAACGAGTAGTAATCTATTTCACTATTTGCAGAGTACACTTGACATATTGTCAGTGGTCCATTATAATTTCTTGTTTTTAATCAGGCAAAGATATAGTACTGTACAAGGGGATAAAAAATTACAGAGCTTATGTCAATTGATTGTTGCCCTGTGCACACAGATATACCACTAAATAGCACTTTAACAAATGATAAAAATAAACTTGATAAGCTGTTTCGGTCCCCGTAAGGGTGAGAGCAGATTCCACCAATTAATGACAAAAATTCACTGATTAAAAAGCAGGGATAGAGAATTCAAGTGAAGATGAATACTCACACTTGTACTCCTAAATAATAAAGATAAATCGACAAACAGGAAGTGTATAAGAAAATGGTTTCTGTTGCATTGTCATAAATATATTTGGTCGAGTACCAACTCATTAACAGAGCACCATTGAACTCCTGAATATAATAGTTAAAATGGCAAACAGAAAGTGTATTAGAAAATGGTTTCTGTTGCATTACCATAACTATAATTGCCATTGGTAGAGTACCAGTTCACATAGCCAATAATAATTGAAGATAATCTTAACCACTCAATGCCTCAAGGATAAAATCATGTTACACCTATTTATACCAAGCATTCACTCGGTCAAAAACTATAGTACAAATAATTTTTGTGAAGATGAATGTTATTGTACTTGAAGTCTTACTCTTAAACTCCTAATTGTTTGAGATGAGGAGAAACAGAAGTTGATAGACATCACTGCACAAACTGATCTTCATAGCAAAAACAAGTTCCATGTTGAAGTAATATACATATTACAGATTGCAACAATAATAAAATATGTTCTTAAAAATTGTAATTTAAGAAACTGATTCCCACTGAAGCAAAGTAAAAGTACATATAGATAGACATGACAGAGCTTGCTAGTAAATGGGCATTCTTGTGCTCACATAATTTTCATCTTGTTTTTTTGGCCTCCACAGATCAGTTAATCAAACTTATGTAGATAATATCAGCACATCGTTTCCAAATTGCAAAGCTAGATGAATGGCATGCCATACATCCAGGTCTTCATAGTGAAGAACAATGGTAAAAATATCTGTGCAATAATCACTTAAATCTCACAGGGAAGATTACATAAATATTTTTGTATATAAATCAGTTAACAAGTATTATACCTTTATAATCATTTAGCCTGGCTTAGCACTAGAGAAAATGGTACCATAATCATTCAGACCCAGAAACTAAGAAGGATATATATATGTATACCGATTGATTAAATGACAGCATTATGACCATTGAATCATTCTGCCAGGCTTAATTATAGACAGCTTTGTATCTTAACCATTCAGCCCTACAAAATAAGATTACTTAAAGATGGATGAATAGATTTGTATAAACACTGGTTCATTCCAGCATTACAACTCAAAAATGCAGAGGGCGATCTGTGGCCAATCAAATGATCAAGGCCACACAAAGACAACCCTACCGAATACAACAGAAGCAACTCCCTAAAGAGGAAAAGCAATGAATTTACTTTACAATTATGCTGAGTCCAACATTTTCAATACAATTCAACAGGAATAATGTGCCAGACAATGCCCCTTTTCCTAGGTAAGAAAGGCATTTCAATTAATAAACTCAAAGTGAGAAGAAATGAACTAGAAAGAAAACAAAAGCCCTCAAAAGAATGCTGGGATCCTGGAAACCAGAAGAATCGAACCCTTAAACAATTTAAATACGCGAATTTTGTTCTGTGTCAATGCTTCTTACCAAGAGTATTCTTGTTGTTATGCATCCATACCTTCAAGACCCCCTTACTAACACCAATTTCATTACAAAATTGCTGCACAGCAGCCTCGTCCTGCTTCTGCATTCTCCACCCAATCTTATCCGCAAACATGTACATACTCTCCTTCTGATTCTGCGAAAACTTAGTCCTGAACCTCTTCTTCATCCCTCTGTGATGATAGTTACTAGGATTCTTAATGTTGTTGTGGGTATCGAGGTCATCAGATTCACCAAGCCCAGGGCTGAAACCCATGAGCATATGGGCCGAAGAGGAAGGATGGGGGAGAACTGGAATAGGAGGGTAATAAGGCCCCATCCCTGCCCCTCCGGACTTGTTGGTTTCTTTGCAAAACCGGCATGGGCGTTCAGATTCTTCTCCCTCCAATTCACGGCGGTGGAAATTACGGTGGCAATTGCAGGCAGCGCATTTCAATGCATCTGCTTCGCTCGCCATGAACTCTCCACAGCCATCCAGGGCATGGCCGCCAATGCTAACAGCATGGTTCTTCTGGCATTCCTTGTACAAAAAAACCCTCTCCACCTTTACATTCACCCCAGGATTCGAACAAGGGTTTTGAGAATTTCCACAAGGGTTAGACTGAGGGCTTTCCGGATTCAAGCAATCGTTCTGGCGATTAAAATAAGGGTTTTGCAGGTTCGAAATAGGGTTTTGGGGGTTTGGACAAGGGTTCTGAGGGCCTGTGCACTTATTGTCATGTGGAGGCAAAACCCCTAATGTGGCGCCGCAGTTATTGACGCTGTTGCCATTAGAATAGACCCGGAAAACATCAGCCGCGGGAATCGAACCCGGCACCTGCAACTCCCCTCCTACGCTACCGCCGCCTGCGGAGGCGCCGATATTCGTGGCTCGATTCATGACGTACTGGTGCTGCGCCGCCAATGTTCTCTGCTCTACCATCCCTAAACTATCTCCTTCTCCCGTGCAGAACATCGCTCCCCACTTCCTCTACGCCACCATAATCACACACACTTCAACTCCTCCCTCCTCCGTATTCGAACCCGCGACCACCGAATTCTTCAAAAACCACTTCATTCAATGCACAAACCTTCTTCACTCTACTGTTTTTCTCCTTCTGCAATTCCATGGGTGTTCCATTTTCAGGGTTTTTTTTGCCTTTTTCTTCGTTTCCTTGCCTGATGGGGCAGAGCAGGTAGGATTCCTGTTGCTGTTTCGATGAAGGGGAACATCAAAAGGAGGAAATTTTTTGTAGGGCCAGGAAGAATTCTACTGAGATTTTGCTTTGTCTTGGATAAAAGTAAAGTGCATCTGTGGCTGAAGAATTTGCATCTAACCTGAATCAGTTAACTGCGGTTTAATTCAGTTGTTGTTAACCAGTACGAAGATCTCAGTTGGATCGTATCTCTTCTCTACTCTTTTATCTGTCGGGAAAAAATGGGGAGAAACTGTACTATTTATCGTAATTATTAATTAATTAGAAAATTAGAATACAATGAGTATTTTTTTTCTAATGAATTAATAATTACAGATTTTGCCCTTAAGAAATATATTTATTTATTTATTTTTGTTTTCAAAAATACATTGGATTTGTCTTATATTTATTATTGTTTATTTCTCGAAAATAATTTAGTTATTTTTCCTAAACGGAATAGTCCTTACGAAAAAAAAATTCCTCGTAAAATACATTTGGATTTTGTCTTAAATTTTTTATTGTTTATATCTTGAAAATTTATTGTTTTTCTCTGAAATTTTGTCCTTGGGAATTTTTTTTGTCTCCGAAAAAACCATTTGGATTTGTCCTAAATTTGTAATTGTTTATTTATTGATATTTTCTTTTCCAAAGAATATTTGATTTGTCTTAAAAAAAAAATTATTGTTGATTTCTTCCTCCCTATGGTTGGGCAACCTCTCTTTGAATGTACATTTTATGAAATTAATAACATTAGTTAATTAAATTTATTTTGTTATGTTTTTAAATTTCAAGTAATTGTTTTTTTTGAAAGGTGTTGTGTAGAGACTGATGCATGGGTTTGATTCTATAATGTAGAATTTTAAATAAATTAATTAGTAGAGCATTTATATATTTAAGTAACTAATTTTAAATTTTAAATAATATAATTAAAATTAAGAGAGATATTATATATAATTTTAATGATTTTTTAAAATATTTACATGGTGGATAGAGACTATGCATGGTTTTGGTTTTATTTATTTTTTAAAAAATATAATAAATATTATTTAAGTGGAATAATAAAAAATTAAAGTCACACCTTCAATATGTAGGAAATAAAATAAAGAAATGATTATTATTGAATAAGCTTCATAATCTATTTTATTATCTAAATAAAATTTAATATAAATTAATATTTTATTTTAAATCATGTTACTTTAATTAAATGTTGATTGAATTCTAATAGTAATTGAACCTCACTAATTCACAAGCTTAATTATTACTTAGTACTAATGTAGTGTAATTGTTAAAAAAAAAATAAACCATAAAGTGCTAATATAATGATTTAAAATTCAGTTTGGTTTAATACTCAATTACGTTTAGGGGTAGGGTTTAATATGGTTTAGAGTTATGGTTCAATTTGATTTAGTGTTAGGTCTAGCATTAAATTTTGTTTATAGTTATTTGAAAAGCAGAAAATGGTGTGCGAGGAATAGAGTAACAAAAGAGTAGTTTCGAAGGGAGGAATAGTATCAGAGGGAGCAGTGAAGAGACTACCCAAGCACAGATATATAGGTAGACAAAGCAGACAAGGAATTACCTATGGACAATCTCCAAACCAAGGTGATCAAAGATTGGGGAATTGTTTAGCGAAATTGATTTCCATCTACCAACAATCCATGATCAAATCCGCTAATTGGGGCAAACATGATCCCTCTTGGGACATGCCAAAGTCAAGATTTGAGCAAGTGAATCCACTCTCCTTCGGAAAGAAAACATATCATTTTCATAAATGGTTTGCCCCTACCCCATACCCAAGCAAGAAAATTGAAGGAATCAATTCGTCGAGAAACCCCTCCACTAATATAGAAAAGAAGATAAAGGGTATGAAGGGTTTTGACAGGATAGGAGGAAAGCACAAACATCAAATAATTGGAGTATTAAAGAACCCCTAGGATGGAAGCAACCTATTGGAAAAAGAACAAACAAACCTTGGAAGGGAAAAGGAAAATTCCACCAAGAAATCGACACACCTTAAAATTTAGTGAATGGTAAGTACTATGAACCTAGAAAAGCCATAGTAAAATGCATCTTTGTTTATTTAGATAGTAATCGAGTAGATTACTTAGTAGCTCAATTAAAAGAACTTGGGATTTTTGTAAAATGGCCTGAGGTGGATGGTTGGCCTTTGGCAAGATGAGAAACGATAAAAATTGCGGATGGAATTTTTTGCTTCTTTCCCTACCAAATGTTTTATTTCTTATGGAATTTCCTTCTATTACGAATAGATGGAAGACAATAAACCATGAACCATACCTACTAGATGGAATGGAAATTTACATGAAGGATCGAACACCAAATTTTGATCATTGGAAAAAAGAGATAGAGGTTGGGTTGGTTTGGATATGTATGTATAAGATCTTCCCACATAATATTGGGATGAGGAGATTTCAGATGATATTGCGAAGAACCAGGGCCCATTCATTCAAATAGATAGGAATTTGGAAGATAAATTTTTTGGAACATATGGAAGAATCCCTTAACATAATGCCACACCCCCCACTTCTTCAACAAATAGAGATCCACACTAACTAGGGAATTTGGAGATCAAGAAATAGAAACAGAAAATCAACTTATTTTTTACCATGAGTGCAAATCCAAGGGACACATGGAAGATTGGAATGTTGGGTGTCTTCACAAGATATTGAAGATAATTTGGACAAACTGAATCTTGGACAAAACATATAATGGAAAAAGTGAAGACTTTCAACTAGAGAAATGTCAAACAAGGCTAGACAGATTCAAGAGATGATTGAAAATCAAGAGAAACCTATAGAGCCATCAATGAACTTGAATGATAGAGTGAAGGAGAAAGAAGTGAAAAATCAAGAGGTAGAACCAGCGAGTGTAAAAAATAGGACAATAATAAAATCCTTCTGGTAGAATGAAAGAGTAATGAAGAATAGGAATTACTCATAGATCATCTGATTAATCCAAAAAATAATTTAAAGGAGCGAGTGATGACAAGCCATCTAGAGGAATCAAATAGGAAAAAGGAGACAATTTCAAGCTAGATTGCCCTTCTAGAATAGGAGAAAGATAGAATTACCTAGAATATGGAAAACATGATGGAGGATACAAAAGCAATAGAATAAAACAAAATTGAGGGTGCTCCTAGAGGATGATAATGTGATAAGAGCACTAAAGGTAGATCTCACACATAAAGTGGAAATTCTCCTACACCATGTGCTAAAATAAAATGCAAACTCCTAGATGTCTACATGACAACTAATATGCAAATACATTATCATAAATAAACTTAAGTAAAGTGTAATTAAGAATATTTAATTACACCAACATATGCATTTGACTTGTCAACATCTTCAAGTGTAATAAAGAGATGTCTCTGAACACTGGTAGAAACTGTTGAATCACCCATCAAGACCTTCCTCATGATGTTAGACTTCATACGAGGCACTAGGATCTTATACCAATTGTCAGTATTGCTCAAAAAACTAAGAGGGGGGGTGAATCAATGTTCTAAAATTTTTAACCTTATAGATGTGATTGAATAACCATAAACCAAGTACAATGAAAACTAAAAAAATATACATAAAGAAAACATTCACAAACTCATAACACCATGATTTTTTACGTGGAAACCCTATTAGAGGAAAAACCATGGTGGGGATGTAACCCATAAATTACTTCTACATAAATAAAGATAGTAACATGGTTAAGGGACATAGTACAAAATGGAATGCACTTGCATTCAATCCCACTGCCTAGAGATCACTGCTCATATTACAAAATGTTTGGACTACAATCTAAAAGAGTGAACTGAGAAATAGCATCAATTATGCCTATACAATTCTAGTTAAGTACAGTACATATACATCAACCTAATCTTAGTAATTAGATTTTTAGCATACAAAACATATAATTACAACATATATGTACTTCACACAATGTCCTCTTCCAATTGCAACACAAAATCTCCACAAAAACTTGAGCTTATTGCCCAATAGAAAAATATGATAAGTTAACTTGTCGGCTCCAAGAACAAAATATGTAACATGTAGATCCTTGATCAAATCTTCATGCTAACCTTGACCAAAGTGTGGATGTCATCTATCATGTCGAAACTACCATTAATTATGCTCAAACCAATTGGATCATTGATCTATTATGATCGTTGATTGATCCAACAAGTATATGTCATTGTTCCTCACACTTCTCTATATACCTGATACTCAAAAAAGTATAACCCCAACAAATGTCAACATAAACTAATGCGATCATAGATATAGGTAGATTTATATCTATAGAATCTTTTCTTATCTTCTCACTTTAATACTCGCTCGCATATGTCCATACTGATCCTTTTACTGAACCCAATAAACTATTCTAGTTCTGTCATACTTAGCCAAATTTTCATTCTGGCCTTCGGTAAAATCAAAATATGCCAAGTGGCCATAAGATACATATGTATTTTCCATTAATGAAAACATAAAAAACATCCAATGCAGTGTCTCTTGCCAACAAGGTTGAGATTGAGACACATTGGTAATTTGAATGTTTGCAACTGATGTTTGGGTTTGAGTATTTTCTTATGGTGTATGTATTATTGAAGTTTGGTTTTGAATTGGTGCCCCTTTCAAAGAAATCTTAGGTTGGACATAGTTGACATTTTTTACATCATTAACACCATCATTGGTAACATTTTTGTTCTTGTTCCACCTTTTACCCTTGTTTGCAAGATTCTTGGTGGTGTTTTGTTGGTTGGGATACGACAAAATTCTCTTTTTGATCACATTTTTCTCACATGATATTCCTCTTGTGATTAATTGTTCAAAATTTGGAGAAAGTTGTAGTTCAAAAGTATAGGCCATGTCTGGGATAAGGATATCCAAAAACATAACAATGAGGTCTTCTTCAAGAACACCGTATGGGATTCTATTAGTTGTACTTCTCCATCTTTGTAGGAAATTAGAGAAGGACTCTGTTGAATAGGCCGAATAACTAAGAGGTCGAGGCTGAGTTAGTTATCTACAGAAAATGTAAACATGTAAACACAAAAACACCAAGATAGAGAAATGAAGATTTACATGGAAAACCCAAATAGGGAAAAAAACACAGAGAAGCTAATTCTCATGAAATGTGAACGTTGGTTAAGGTGATTTGTACAAAGTCTCACTTCAAGTTGTGCTCACTATAGGTAAGTCTTATTTATAGTAGGGCTAACTACCCTTGAATATGAAAAGGCTCACTATCAATACAAAGATAGATATAATGAAATATGAACTAATAAACTTGCATTTGAATATTCATGAATAGTTCAACAATTAAGCTCTATCACCATAATCACCATTAGATCACCAACTGTCTGAACCACTATTTTCAGTATGTAAGAACTAAATGAATATTTGTTCTACCACCTACGTTAACACTACTCACATGCAACACTACCACAGGTTGACAGTATATTTTTTACCATATACACCACACTCTCTACTCACAAATACATAAAGATTCTCCTTTACTTATACTGATATCTGATCATACATATGTCAGCTTCACACCAAATATGTGAAAACCCTAATGCTAAGGAAATCAAAATTATATTTAATATGTAGCATTGATCCTAAATCTAGGACATACATAAGACCAATTACATGTTACATCACAACCGACAAATAGGTCATACTTAAGATGTTATAATGTATATTACATTTTCCAGGAGACACCATAACCAAGATTAAAAGATGTGGTCACAGATAGAAGAATCACCATTATATGTTGTAGTTGATATACCAAAAAACATCTGATGAACTTGCACCACTATCTAGATGCTTGTAGAAAATTTGTAGCCAACGCAAATGTATACACCTAAAAATGGCTTCATTAATTAATTAAATATTTATTATTTAATTACTATTGACTTGATAAATTAATTAAATATTTATTATTTAATTAATAATTATTCCTCTATTTATTAAATAAATTATTCAATTTATTTAGTGAATTCACTATAATCTATTCTTCTATCCTAAGTCTTCTAATTAGTCTTCTTAAAGTGATTTAATTAAATATACAATCACATAAATATGACTAAGTTTCCTGGTCCACCTCACCTACCTAGTCACCTGACACACCACTTTGACTAAAATAAATAATTATTATTAATTATTTATTGATAATTATCCTCACCCACACATGTCCTATTCTTAAGGGCTATGTGGCCTCATAGGACTTGGTCTCATAACCACATGTCCTCTCTTAAACCAAGTCAAGAGACATTCCCTATTCCTAAGGGGCTTCTCAAGCCACCTCTAAGGGTCAAAGGTGACTCATAGGACACTTGTGCAAAGAGTCCTCATGAGGAAAAAGTCTCTCACTCTTTCTCTCTTTGGTCTTCATGAGACACTTGACATGTGTCTTTCCCTTCCACCTTCTTCTCCTCCATGTCAATGTGAGAGGAACATCATCCCTATTCTTCCTCTCACATTCCAACTACATCCCCCTTTCTCTCAACTCCTTCAACCAAGTCAATCCTAGCCCTAGGATCTTCCACCTTTCATTCTCAACTGTAGGATTGTGCCACCTAGGCCTAGATCCTCCAAAACTCTATAAAAGGAGACTCATTTCCCATTTGAGAGCTAATAGGTATTCTTGATAACAAGCATTCAAGCATCCAAGCATTCAAGCAATCAAGCATTCCATACAATCACCATTTCATTTGCATTCCATCCATTAGTTTGCATAAGCTATTGTGCACTCATTTCATTCAATCTCCACACTTTGGTAGCATCTTGGGAGAAGGCTTCATTTTGGAAATCTGAGAGCTCAACATCTTCAAGAAATCAAAGCTAGGATGACAATGGAGACAAGCTGCATGGTAGGTGAAGGTAATTAAATTAGTTTCATCATTTTCATAGTTACTTTGCATTCTTCATTGTGTTTGCATTAGATAGATTCATTGGCTTTAATAGTTAATTTATCATTTCTAGTTGTTAGACATCTAATTTGCATACATTTTTGGCACTAGAAGGAGGGCCAGCCTCCATTTTTAACATTCTATTTTTTTAGTTTTCCGTGTGCAGACATTTCCAGGCTATTTCTGCGCATTCATTCATGATTACTGCGCATCCATTCATCTATACTACGCATTCATTTTAGATCACAACAGTCATTTTCTATGTTTCCCATTTTTATTTTGATTAAAATCTGCGCATTTGTTCAACTTTGTTGTGCATTTGTTACGATTTTCTGCGCATACATTCAATTTTTTGCGCTTACATTACATTTTGCTGCGCATTAATTATTCTGTTCTGTGCATCTGTTTAATAATTTTGCGCATTGATTCACTATTATTGTGCATTTGTTATTGACAGTATTTAGATTAAAATTTCTGATTTATTTTGATTTTAGCTAACCTTTAACAAGTTTTTGTTTGTTCTGGTAGCTTTTAGGCTGTTTTGCAGGACGTTTAGTAGAAGACCCTATTGCTAAAATTTCTAACATATTTCTTTGCAAGGATTCCTAAAGGGTTTACAAAATAAACCATAATCTCATTTGGGCTCTAAAATAAGACATGCATTTGCTTTGTGTGTATTCTTTAGTATAGCTCAAGTGTCTATTGTGTTTTGCTTAATAGCATATCTGTAATCCCAAAATTATAACAACGTATCCTCTCCCCTCGCCATTCATGGACCTTGGGTGTAAGAGAAACTGTTATAATTTTTAGAGGGCTGTCTTTGGTGGGAAAAGAGGTACTCACCCCAAGGAACGACCCAACCGGTAACAGGCTAAAGCCAAGCCCTTCCAAACCGGTATATAAAAAATGCTAGTGTGATTAGTCTCACATTAGACAGGTGTGAATTCATTGTGGCAACCAAAATCTCCTCCAGTACCCTAGTGGTGCGTTAAAGTCCTACTTAGTAGAGGTGAAAGCCTTGCTTTGAAAGGATTGGGAGAGCCCCCTTAATTGGGAAAATGACTTGATCACAACCACCTGAACGGATGTCCTTACTAAAAAATTTTGTTTAGTGGCCAAAAACCTTCTATCTGCTGGCTCAAGGAGTCACCCAAGCTCGTGAAGACACCCCACATTACTCACGGTTCATAGTAGAGATAGCAGTTCTTTGGGAAGTAATGACCCATTGAATTCGGAACTTGGTGTGCCTGAGAAGTGAGTGCACTGTAAGGAGGAGCCCGTGCCTCCAAGTTCCTAGGCTTTCCGCTGTGAATTTGCGTGGCTGGATTTTATTATCCTAGTGGGGATTCAGTAGATATCATCCTTGCCAACCATAGGATTGTAAGCGTGTTTGTGCATTCATATTAGCATAGTCAAATTAACATCATGTCTATCTTGTGTGCGTGTGTTTATGCATTTTTCACTTTGCCAAAACAAAAAAGAAAACCAACCAACACCAGGAAAATCCAAAGCCTTTCAATTCAGATCAGAACTTAAAAACCTACGCATATATCACATCTTTTTGCGCATTTGATCCAATTTGCTATGCATTTATCACAATTTATTGCGCATCTGTTCAGACTGTCTATGCTTTTGATACTACCAATCGCATCTGTTACATATTGTTGCGCATCTGTTTAGTTTTGTTGCACATTGATCAATTTGTCCTACGCATTTATTGTTACGCATTTACAACAGTGAGCATTTCCACAAACTTTGTAATTTTCAAAATCACTTTTTCAGATACCCATTTTCGTCCTTAGTAAGATTCTGGAGAAACAGTCAAGTTACACAGACCTTTGATCTTTAGTTTGACAATTCATCACTTTTCATCATTCCTTCATCATGATTCATCAAATCATTTTTCTTCCAAATCTTTGAAATTCTTGATTTTGTGTTGAAACATTATCTTATCCATTAGATTTTGATCTTTTTGAGTTTACCATATCAGGATATATCATCCTTAATCATCAAACTTGCTTAGGTTATTATCTCTTGATTTCTCTTTGTCATATCATAGTGAGATTTATACCTCCTATTGACTTAGAGTTTATCAAGTTGTCTTATCACTTTTCAACACATTTCAATATATTTCCTATCAATCACTTTCCATACCTTCTCATCAAAAATCTTTCATCCCACAATCAATTCTTTCAATTTTATGGTTCAAACTCGATCTCAAAAATTTAAACAAGCCACCAATCCAGAATCCCTAGACAAGATGGAAGGCAATACCAGCAATGAAGAAAATCCTTGGCCCGAAGCTCCTAAGAAAACTTCACTTTTTACATCCACTGATGAACCCACCAATGAAGAACTTAGGGAAGCTTCAGAAGATCCTCAATTTTATCATGTCATGGAAAGACTCTTAGGCTTGGATAAAGAGATGTATTTTCTCATGCTTGCTCAACAAGGAGCTAAGTTACCAAGTGATTTTGATGTTTCTTATCTTAGAGAACCAGCTCACACAAATAATCAACAAATTCCTAAAGGTTCTCAAGATACTCATGGAGCAAAGGAAACCAATCAGCAATCAAATGCTTCTCATAGTCATGAACAACACACTATTTCTCAAAATGATCAGCCAAATCATGCTTCACAAAACAATGCTTCTCACAACAATGTTTCCCAAAACACTCAAGGAAACACACCATCTTTGGATCCTATCCTACAACAAATCCAGATGCTTCAACAACAAATCTGTGACATCCAAACTGGATCATCAACAAAGAAGTATTCCTTGGATGATATATGTCCTTATCCTTTTGATAAGAATTTAGCAATGATTCCATTCCCTCCTCATTTTGAGGTACCAAAATTTGACAAATACAAAGGGAATTCGGATCCACAAGACCACATTCATGAGTTTTGTGCTACTTGTATTGAAGTCGCTCACAATGACACTTATCTTATGCAACTATTTCCATGAAGTTTAGGAGGACAAGCCATGGAATGGTTCTCTAAACTACCCCTCGGCATCAAATCTTTCAATGAGCGTCTTGACAAATTTGTGACTCATTATTCATATAACATCAAACATGAGGTCACTATGCTCGATCTTTGCAATGCACATCAAAAGAATGGAGAACCTTTCCTTACTTTTTTGCAAAGATGGCATCAATTGTTTTCCAAATATCCACGAACGATTCCTGAACAAGAAAAGATGGATATTTTTGTGCATAACCTTACACAAGAAATGAGTTATAGGTTAAAATTGCAATGTCCACCAAATTTCAATAAGCTCATAGAAAATGGTATCAAGATTGAGGAAGCTATGGTCAGAAAAGGTGAGATCAAACTTTATTCTAAAGACAATGTTGGATCCTCAAATTCCAATTCCAACAACTACAACAATGACAAATCAAAGTTTTGGAATAAAAACAAAAACATTGTCAATGATGGGATTGTTGATAATCGTAATGTCAAACCAACGCAACCCCTTCTTAATCTCACCAATCAGGCCAATGCTACTCAAGGAACCTACAACAATCAATCATCCAATCAAAATACCAACAAGGATTCATCTAAACCAAGATTGCCTTTTATGTCACCTCGAAGAAACTTTACTCCTTTGGGGGAATCTCTCGAATCAGCATTACGGAAGTTAATCACAAACAAACTCATTATGCTTCCTGAAATGAAAGATTTTGAACCTAGAGTAAAGCCTTCTTGGTGGAATGAGAATGATTATTGCGAATTTCACAGAGGCAGAGGACATAAAACAAATGATTGCAAAAGACTCAAAAATGTAATCCAAGATTTAATCAAAAGCGGTGAAATTGGTGTTGACGGACATGTCTCAAATGAATCACATACATCTTTCAAAGATCCACTTCCTGAGCATGAAAAGGGGGGTTCTTCCAACAATAAGGGTGACAATCAAGCTAATTATAATTCCACTCCCTATCGATATGTTGGTAACATTTCTGAATGTCATCCTTCTATGTATTATGCCAATGTTATTACCATCAAAGAAAAATCAGAGAGTCAACCAATCCAAGCCACCACTCGTGCTCAAGCCAAAGTTACTCTTCAAGGAGTCCACTCTAAACCAAGCACTACACAAAATAAGTTCATTTATGTCCCAAAGTCTATCCCAAATACTTCCAACCAGTATAATCTTTTGGAACAACTTAAGAAAACACCTGCCCAGATATCTATCTTAGAGCTTTTGCATCTTTCCCCATCTCACAAAGATATCCTTGAAAAAGCTCTCTTAGAGACCCAGGTTCCAACAACTCTAGATCCTTATCAATTTCAAGCTATGGTGGGCCATTTAACAACCCCACACTATTTGTCCTTTACTGAAAATGATGATTTAGCCATTACCCAACCTCATAATGCTCCCTTACATATCGAAGTCCTTGTCCAGAATCACAAGATTAAAAGAGTATTAATAGATGGGGAGCTGGCTTGAATATCTGCATGTTAAAGTTAGTCCTTGCATTGGGATTTTCTGAGAATGTTGTTGATCCAAAAAATAAAATCACAATAAAAGCCTATGATGAGGAAGAGAGATCATCCAAGGGGTCCATTGCTCTTCCAATTAGAATTGGTCCTATTGTCAAAGATGTATCTTGTCAAGTTCTGGACATGGATCTTGCTTATAATATTCTTTTGGGAAGACCATGGATTCATTCCATGCAAGATGTGCCATCAACTTATCACCAATGTATAAAATTCCCTCACAATGGTTAGGAGATCACTATCAAAGGAGATTCTAATCCTTTTCAATATTGTAGCAATGTGAAGATTTCTAATTCTTCGGTTCCCTATAATCATACTGGATCTTCTGCAACTACACCTAGTGACCTTAGTCATATAGCATCAACTTCTAAATCAAATGGGATCAAGATAGACATCAAAGAAAGCAGTATGGGAGAATATACTTTAGGTCAAGCTCTTTGTATCACTGAGTTACCTTTATCTCCCAAATCATATGGTAGATCTTTGATCACTAAACAACTATAAGAACCCCCTTCCACACTTGTTTATAACACATTTATAAGTGGGGGCACAATAGCCAAAGAGGCAGTTGAGCGTAATGCAAATTATTGGCTTAAGACACAGAAGATTGAAGAGGATATTAAACATGAATGTATATCACCTGATGTCTATGGAAAAGGGTATACTTTGCTACAAAAGATGGAATATCAAGGTGCTGGACCTCTAGGGTTACAAAGAGGTGTTATAAAACCAATTTTGCAAAATCCCAATTATCAAAGAGACACTACATGATTAGGATATAAAGGAGAAGGACCACAAGAACCAAAAGGAAAAGAAAAAATACCACCTTTTCATGAGACATCTAAAGCTCCTACCTTACAATTCAGAAAGCATGGTATGTATGTAGATCCAGAGAAACAAAGGATAGCTCAAAGAATCATTGATAGACTTGAAGATAATGATGATTCTGATTCTAATGATTATGAATGGGATTCCTTATCTGATTATACTGAAGAAATAGGAGTCGATGTTGTCCATCAATATAGTAATGATTACCATGAGGGTGAGAGTTCAACGAGTGACTCACTAGGATTGGTCCCACGTAATACTACTCGTGTTGATCGTGAGCGAAGTGAGCATTATCTTGCGATAGATGATTCGGATGAGAGTATGGAAATAGACCTCGTTAATACTATCATAAACCTAGACAACTTTTCCATCAATACCATCTCTGCTTTTGAAACCGACCCAAATGATCCAATGCCCCTTGTCCGTCCTGATCTTATCGATTGGGATTCTCCCGATCACCTAGAACTTGATGTCTTCCATAATGATGATGCGATCATTGACTATCTTGGCATCAGGGATCATTTACCACCAACGGATCACAAGTCAGGATTTCTGATAGAACTCAATGACATGGCCTATTTTGGAGAGAGTTCCAATCCTTTTAGTCATAAAAATATAAAAATAATCAACAGATCTAATGGTGAAAACCACTCAGTGGCAGTATTAGATCCAAAAATAGTAAAAAGAAAAGACGCATCTGATGGTGAAAACCTCTCTGAGGTGTCTGACGATGGAAGGATTGACACTCTTCCCAACTATCTATATCAAGAGCAATCTACCATTCTTATAGAACCAACAGTACCACTTAACATTGGAACAGAGGAGTCTCCACACATCCTCAAAGTAGCAGCATCCTTGACAGAATCAGAGAAAGAAGCTTTTGCAAAAAAAATTAGAGAAAGACAAATCAACTTTGCTTGGTCCTATGCTGATATGCCTGGTTTGGACCCCAATCTCATTATGCATCATTTATCTATCAAACCAAGTTTAAAACCAGTTAAGCAGAAGCTCCGCAAAATGCATCCTCACATTGCTCTAATGGTGAAAGCAGAATTGAAGAAGCTCCTAGATGTTGGATTCATTCGGGCTATTGATTATGCTGAGTGGATTTCAAATATTGTTTTGGTTTCAAAACCAGACAAGTCTATCAGGATTTGTATTGATTTTCGAGATCTTAATAAAGCTTGTTCGAAAGATGACTTCCCTTTGCCAAATATTGATATGATTGTTGACCTAACAGCTGGGCATGAGATGTTATCATTAATGCATGGATTTTCTGGCTATAACCAAATCAAGATTGTGCCAGAAGACCAAGAAAAAATTACTTTTACTTGTCCATGGGGTACATACTGCTAGAATGTGATGCCATTTGGCCTCAAAAATGGTGGAGCAACTTATCAAAGAGCCATGACCATGATCTTTCATGACATGATGCATACCATCATGGAAGATTATGTTGATGACATTTTAGCAAAATCTAAAGATAGAGCTGGTCATTTGAGAGTGTTGGATAGAATATTCACCTGGATGGAAAAATATCAGATTTGACTTAATCCAAAGAAATGTGCATTCGGGGTCACATCCGGCAAACTGTTAGGCTACATTGTCTCAGCTAAAGGCATCGAAGTGGATCCAAAAAAGGTTAAAGCAATATTGGAGATGGCTTCCCCCACTAACTTTAGTCAGCTAAGATCTTTACAGGGGCATCTACAATCCATCCGAAGATTTGTTTCTCAACTAGCAGATCGCAGTCATCCCTTTCAACATTTGCTGCATAAAAATATCTTATTCCAATGGGATGATAAGTGTGAGGAAGCTTTCAACAAAATCAAGCAGTATCTAGCGAATCCTCCAACTCTGATGTCACCAATTCTAGGCAAGCCACTCTTGCTCTATATTTCAGCCATGACAGCTTCACTAGGTGCTCTTCTCGCTCAGCAAGAACATGAAGGAAAAGAAAAAGCCATCTACTACATTAGTCGCACTTTAGTGGGATATGAGTTAAACTATTCCCCTATTGAAAGAGCATGTCTGGATGTTGTCTTTGCTTCACAAAAGTGGCGACATTACATGTTGTCAGATTCTACTCAGCTTATTGCAAAGATTGATCCTTTAAAGTATTTGTTAAGCAAGACAGCATTAACAGGCAGGTTGGCTAAGTGGGTCATGCTACTTAGTGAGTTTGATATTGACTATGTAGATAGGAAGGCTATCAAAGGTCAAGTGATCGCAGATCAACTAGTTGATGCTCCATTAACGGATGACCAACCTATACACACAGAGTTTCCTGATGCTCATATCTTAGCTTTGTTTACACAAGCATGGAAATTATACTTTGATGGCTCATACACTCAACAGGGTTCAGGAGCTAGTATTCTTTTTATCACGCCACAAGGATACACTATTCCAAAATCTTTCAAGTTGTTATTTCCTTGCACCAATAATGTAGCAGAATATGAGGCTTTGTTGATTGGGTTAAAAATGGCTTTACAATGGAACGTATCTGAAATAAATATTTACAAAGATTCTCAGCTGATTGTTAATCAGGTTAATGATGATTATCAGACCAAAGATGATAATTTATTGCCATATAAACGTATGGTTGATGACTTTAAAAAGTATTTCTCTATCATTACTTTTGAGCAGATTCCTTGGCATGAAAACAAGGTTGTCGATGCCATGGCAACGATTGCTTCTTTATTTGATATAGAAGATACCAAGGCCCATTTTGAGTTCTTGGTGGAATCTCTGACTTGTCCTGCATATCATGAGCCTGATACAAGTATTATATGTCATCTGATTGTACATGACTCCCCAACCTATGGAAAGATCTATTCTTACCTCAAAGATAACACTCTACCTCCTGACCTATCCCGCAATCAAAAATGAACTTTTCTCTGCCAAACCTCCCGCTATATCTTAATATCTGACACCCTTTATCGGCGAGGTTTTGACAGTACTCTCCTGCGATGTCTCGAACATGATGAAGCTCAACTTTCCTTACGTGATGTACATGAGGGTATATGTGGGACACATTCAAGTGGTCCCTCTTTGGCTAAGAAACTCATGCGTATGGGTTATTATTGGCCTACCATGGAGGTAGACTCCTTTCATTTTGCTAGGGCATGCAAGAAATGTCAGATATATGGAAACCTTATTCGTGCTCTAGCTCAAGAGTTACATCCTTTTACAACTACTTTGCCATTCAGTCAGTGGGGACTCAACCTCATGGGCGCTATCAATCCTCCATCTTCCAACGGCCACAAATAAATTCTCACTGCCACAGAATACTTCACTAAATGGATTGAGGCCATTCCATTAATTACCGCCACAAGGAAACAAATATCCATGTTTATCTTAAACTATATCATTTGCAGATATGGTATACCTATGTATCTTATCATTGATCATGGGAAATAGTTTCAAAACCAAGACATGGATGACTTGTGTGCCAAATTCCACATCACCCACAACTATTCCACCATCTACTATCCTCAAGGAAATGGCCAAGCTGAGGTGTCAAACAAAACAATTGTTAAAATCCTACAAAAGACTATCAATGACGCTAGCTGTGACTGGCATCTCCAACTTAATCCAGCCTTATGGGCTTACCGCACCTCCATCTATACTCCTACTGGAGCCACTCCATACTCCCTTGTCTATGGATCTGAAGCAGTCCTGCCCCTTGAGGTTGAGTTTCCTTCACTTCGTGTTACTCTTAAAGATTTAATTCCTGATGAAGAGTATAGAGTTGCACACCTGACTGAATTGGAACTCCTAGATGAACACCATCAACGAGCCTATGATCATTTGAAATTTTATCAGCAGCATCTGTCCTATCAGTACAACAACAAGGTAAAGATCAGAGACTTTCAGTTGGGTGACTTAGTCCTTCGAGAAAATCCAAAGAATCAACAACACCATGAAAAGAAGGGCAAGTTCGAACCAAATTGGTTAGGACCTTTTGTGATTACATCAGTCTATGGTTCTAGAGCCTATCAGTTGTCTACGCCAGAGGGAGATCCCTTGGATGGACCTCTTAACAGTATCCATCTCAAGAAGTTCTATCCCTGAAATCCCAATGCAAGGGGCATGTATATAGTCTGTATATATATATTCTATAATTAAAAAAAATTAAAAATACAAAAAAATCACAAAATCAAAAGAAAAACTGCAATAAAATCATATGGTGAAAACCTAGAAACAGGCGCTATGTGTGACAAGTTAGCTCCTCTATCTATTAGGATTCTTCTAGTGTGTCCATTCATTGTATATATCCACAATAAAATGGTTACTCAGTCCTTGTCCCCACCATGTATATATCATAATAAAATGGCCAGTTCATACACCATCCATTGTATCTATCCGTAATAAAATCCCATCATAGCTTGATCTTTTGTCATGGTCTTTATCCTAGTCTTGTTGCATCTTTCTTCATCCATAATAAGTTAGTCCATCACCTAGCTGGGGGCATGTCCTCAACCTAGTTTGGCAAGTGGATCTATGATAGTCATGACTCTTAGAGGACACAATGGAGTTATTTTCACCAGGCAAGGCAAACACAATCAAATGTTCTTTCACAATGGTATCTTCATGTTGAATCAAAATCTATGATCTATCCTTCGAATTGTGATTGCTTATCTATACATCTTGACTATACATCATCACTTGAACTAATCAACATATCCTAAATCAATCTTTTCGGCAAAAGAAATGTATATTCATGGTAGGCATGTTAGAATGATTTGTTATAAATTATGCATTCATATCTAGATTTCATTATTATCATGTTTCCTATGCTACTCCGGGATATCTTTGACATGAGTTTGAAACTCCCATATGTCATTGATTAGAATAGTCGGGATGGGGCATGATATTTTCTTTGATTGCTATTTGTGGGCTATTTTCCGATAAATCATAGGAACAAGTAATTGGGGTGTCTGTGTATAAGTGCCTTCATCCATTTCATAGTATTGACAACATGCAAATCATGTTGTTCTAACAAATGCTATTTATGGTGATACACCATTGCATACCTTGACTCCAAATATTTGTTCCCCGATGGAGGAGGGAAATATTCCTTGTCTATTATGCAAATGAAACTCAGGTCATCTCAGTTCAATTATACCTAGATGCTTGTCAAGTTTGCAATATTAAACTCCATGCAAAAAGTGCTCAGGTCATCCTAGTTTAATTATACCATGATGCTTGCATTTTCTTGCAACATAACGAGCTCAATGATGAAAATCAAATTCCAGTTATTATGAAGTTCTAAGATGTTACATGAAGTTGTGGAGATACTTATTTCATATTTCATTTTCCATTGCATTTTACCATCTCATGAATTGTATAATAGTGCTCCTTTTATAAGGTTTTGTGGGTTATCTTTCTAATTAGGTAATCTGCTTCCTAAGTCCATTCTTCTTGTGTCAAGAACATTGTTATTTCGGTTGAGGACATTTGGAAAACCAAAACTACTTTGCACTTAATAATTTTAAGACATGCATAATTATTATTAGGTGTGTTCATTGGATATTTGTTATAGTTATCATTTCATCTTATTTCATTTTATCATGTTGTCAATCAGCTTAGGTACATTTTTATTTATTACTTTAGATATCATTTGCATTCCAATATCATTTATTGTTCATTACATATATTTAATGTCATCATGCATTTAGTATCCATTCATTTTACATTATTCACATTATTTTTACATCATTGCATTCATCATCACATAGCGTTAGTGAACATCATTTAGAACATGCATTTATATCATCACATATATTAGATTATTTATCCATTAGCATCATATAGAAAATCAATCATTTTGCATTTTAAGACGTCCATTCCATGCATATAAAAGTAAATCATCACATCCTGCATATGTCAGTACACACATGTATATAAACATCATAGCAAATCATGGTAGAACTGCATCAATCATATAAAGTCCATAAATACAACCAAATTGTCCAAATGTCCCATGATATATAATCAATAACAATGTGTCTACAGTCAGTGTCTATCAAGTCAATATATAATGATACAATGATAATATGATACAAAAAAATGTATACAAGTGGTATCTATGACCCACTGCTTCCTGAATCTGTCTGTCACTGTCTGCGAGCTGCAATAAGGCCCTATGCTACCGAACCACCTGCTCTTGAGGATCCGCCCTGGTCTCCTGAACCTATGGGTACTCTTGGAGGACGTGATGATACACCTCCACTACCAGCTAGTGCCTGTACTACTATACTCACCGCTACTGAGCTCTCTCTAAAACTCCCAATCCACTGATCCCTAGGCACTACCTATCTGTATGCCTCTCACCAGTAGGATATCTCCTTCCTGGCTTGTATCATGGCTCTCAGGCTATCTCCATGAGGACTTAGGTCCTCTATCCTCTGTAACTCATCTAATAACATCTCAGACTCCCCGAGTCTCTCAATTGTTGCATCCCACTCATGTCTCAGGACATCCATCTGACGCTCTAGCCTCTCAATCCATCTCTCTAGGCCTGGCACCCAGTCTTCCTGAACCTATGTAACTACTAGCCTGACTAGCAGTGTATCAATATCTGGCTCCTCCTCCTCCACAGCATCTCTCTGTAAATAGGGATCCTGTCCCTCGATGTCCATATCAGCTGGCTCATCCTGTGCCCGTATATCTGGCATCTCAACATCTGGCTCATCATGTCTGTCATCTTGCACCTGACCACCCTATACCACACCACCCTGGGCTAGTCCAACATCTACCTCATCCTGCACCTGTACCTGTGCAGCTGGTCCCTATACTGGGGCAACTGGAATCTATGCCAGAGGGACTAGTACCTGTAGTGGCACTCATGTCACTGGCTGTGTTGGCTGTGCAAGAGGCTGTCTCCGTCCCTGTCTAGCTAGAGGTGGCATCAGTCCCCTCTGCCTCACACCACCTCCTCTCATATGAGGTCCTGCCCTATCCCCTCTCCCTCCATCTCCTCCACCACCACCTCATCTCCCTCGCCCCCGTCTATCTCTCCCTCAGAGTCTCCCCCATCATCTCTCTACTGGATCTCTCTCTGGAGGCCTCGCTACTGGATTTGTAATCTGTGGAATTGGAAAATCCCTCAAAAATTGCTCCAAATCCATAGTCATCCCTAGGTCTACCATCGTCGATCTCATTGACCATGCCTGAAATGGGGCATCCAAAAACTCCTACCGAGCAACATCGAATGATGCCATGGGCCCCTAGTCTTGTCTCTCCTAATGTGTGTGAGCATGCTCTGTCACTCCCTGCGGCATGCCCTATATCCTGCCAAACTGTCTCAGGACCCGGGTAACCAGTTGTTGCTCAATGATAAATGGTGTCTGACCTATCAAACACCGTGACTCAAAACAAAACCCAAGCTACCGCTCATCATCCCACGGCTCACACCCTAGGTAGGGTCTCCATTTCACTATGTCTAGTGTGTCAAAGGTATACCGCCAAAACTTTAAATGGCCCAGTTTTGCCTGAGACAAAATTGAGGAGTATAAATGAATATAGGGCTACCCTGCACCCTGAAATCTGATAGCCACTGGTCGAGTAACTGCAATATGCTCCCATGCCCAAACATGGAGCAGTGTCACACCTGTTGATAATGATGCACCCCTATGGTACACCACCTGATGCATGTCATGATAAAGATGTGCTAACAAACACACCCCCCAAGCATATCGGGTCCCCTCCATCATCTGTTGTAATGTGCGGCCCCATCCAACTAAAAATCCATGTGATCTACGATCAGGGCATACAAATCCCCCAATTGCTCCTGCTAGCACTACTGGCAAAGGATCATACAAGTCAACCATATCCTCCCAGCTGATCTCTCCATCCTCTATATCATCATCACTGAAGATGGCTCTGCACTCCGTAACTCTGTCGTGCCGATCATACTGTACTAGCTCCCCTATGATGGGAAGACAGAGGATGCGATATACATCCTCTAATGTAACTATCATCTCCCCTGTCGAAAGATGGAAGGTACTCATCTCTGAGTGCCATCACTCTACTAATGCTATCATCATACTCAAATTCACCTGAATCTCAGGCGTGTAAATCACATAATATAATTTGGACACTCTAATCAACAGTCTATCTGTCTCTGACAACGCTGGTCTCAGATTCTGAGTCACAAGGTATCTCTCCCGTGACATCAGACTATCTGTGATATCCTCCTATTCAAGTCAACAAACAATCAACCTATCAGATTTCAATAAACTAATCTATCAATCTATCTATCCTATCATATCAAATATAAACATGTTCTTATCACGTGTTTCAACAGATGATTCTATCAATTATCTATGTTCAAGACTGGTTAACTAGCAAACATGCTACAATGTTGCCTATCTTGATCAAATCAATCAAAATCAAATGCCGACAGATCCAATCGGCTTATCGACATCAAGTTTGACCTAATTGACTATCTAGTTTGACCACATTCTATCACTTCAAACACATGCGCAACATTGAAACGTGTATGCGCAGCATTCTTTAACATTTGTGCAGGTTTTAACCTATGCGTAGTTTTTCTTCACATTTGCGCAATAATTCTGCACGAAAGCACAAATTTGGACAAAAGCACAGTTTTATCGAACATTTGTGCCACAAATATACACAAATGCGCTGATTTTTCAAATGCACATTTTTATTTCACACTTGCACAACTCTAACATTCCTCTAGTATGAATGCACAGTTTTCCTACACGTATGCGCAGAATGTTGTATTTTTCTGCGCAAATGTTCCTATTTCCTACGCATTGGTGCATCAAAACTGTGCATTCATTCCATGCCTCAAAACAAAAAAAATCCTAACCTAATTCTATCATTCAATCTATCCTAAACATGCTACAATTCTACTCTAACATGCATCAAATCATGAAATTACCAAGGAGGATCAAGTCACCTATCGGTTCACCCGAATCGGGTGGTTGCTGGAAGCGTCTGACTCTCTCGAAGCAGTGATTTGACAATGGGAACAACATCATGGTAGCTCTGCTCTTCTCTCTCTCGCGCTCTGATCTCCCAATGACAAGTGTGCACAATGAGCCTATTGTGGACCCCTAAGCCTTATTTATAGCCTATGGACCCTATCTCTCATTTTTCTTCCATTTCCCCCCATTTTCACCCACCTTTTCATCTGTCTCTTTCGTGAGATTGATTAATCAAAATACCTAAAAAATAAAAAAATAAAAATAAAAAGTAATAATAAAAAAAATGTTAAACACAAATTCTTAATCAATCTCTCAAGGGGGCATGCTTACGTCATTTTAGACATTGTCTGGGGCAGGGGCAAAATGCTTGAAATTTTCTTTGAAACAATGTGATACACACATTATTTCAAAGAGGGGAAAAATGTATACACCTAAAAATGGCTTCATTAATTAATTAAATATTTATTATTTAATTACTATTGACTTGATAAATTAATTAAATATTTATTATTTAATTAATAATTATTCCTCTATTTATTAAATAAATTATTCAATTTATTTAGTGAATTCACTATAATCTATTCTTCTATCCTAAGTCTTCTAATTAGTCTTATTAAAGTGATTTAATTAAATATACAATCACATAAATATGACTAAGTTTCCTAGTCCACCTCACCTACCTAGTCACCTGACACACCACTTTGACTAAAATAAATAATTATTATTAATTATTTATTGATAATTATCCTCACCCACACATGTCCTATTCTTAAGGGCTATGTGGCCTCATAGGACTTGGTCTCATAACCACATGTCCTCTCTTAAACCAAGTCAAGAGACATTCCCTATTCCTAAGGGGCTTCTCAAGCCACCTCTAAGGGTCAAAGGTGACTCATAGGACACTTGTGCAAAGAGTCCTCATGAGGAAAAAGTCTCTCCCTCTTTCTCTCTTTGGTCTTCGTGAGACACTTGACATGTGTCTTTCCCTTCCACCTTCTTCTCCTCCATGTCAATGTGAGAGGAACATCATCCCTATTCTTCCTCTCACATTCCAACTACATCCCCCTTTCTCTCAACTCCTTCAACCAAGTCAATCCTAGCCCTAGGATCTTCCACCTTTCATTCTCAACTGTAGGATTGTGCCACCTAGGCCTAGATCCTCCAAAACTCTATAAAAGGAGACTCATTTCCCATTTGAGAGCTAATAGGTATTTTTGATAACAAGCATTCAAGCATCCAAGCATTCAAGCAATCAAGCAATCAAGCATCCAAGCATTCAAGCAATCAAGCATTCCATACAATCACCATTTCATTTGCATTCCATCCATTAGTTTGCATAAGCTATTGTGCACTCATTTCATTCAATCTCCACACTTTGGTAGCATCTTGGGAGAAGGCTTCATTTTGGAAATCTGAGAGCTCAACATCTTCAAGAAATCAAAGCTAGGAGGATAATGGAGAAGAGTTGCATGGTAGGTGAAGGTAATTAAATTAGTTTCATCATTTTCATAGTTACTTTGCATTCTTCATTGTGTTTGCATTAGATAGATTCATTGGCTTTAATAGTTAATTTATCATTTCTAGTTGTTAGACATCTAATTTGCATACAGCAAGCACCAAAAATTGGTAGAATAGTCCATGTGAAATAGAACACTGAAAGCAAGTTAATGCACCAAAAATAAATAGATCATGATTAGGACAATGTACAATACAAAGGTACACTAGGAACACCAAAAATGTTTATTTTGAACTTGTCTTGTGTATAACCAAAACTCATGTTGCATAACCAATAATCAATAGGTACATGACCAAAACTACCAACAACCAACCAATATTGCCAGAGTGTCGGTATGGAGGTTTTAACATCAATGACAATCAATGCTAGAAATAACTCTATAATTTTGACAATATCCCCCTTTGGCATTGATGGAAAAACACTGAAACAACAAAAACTCTAAAACTCCAAAAACTCCCCCTGAGTAAATGCAACATGTATTCTCCTTTTCTCTCCCCCTTTTTGCCACAATGTAAAAGGGCCAAAAAAATAACAAAGTAAACTAAAAGTAATACAATAATCTTCACCAAAAATACCTTTTATACCTCTCCTTCATAATAGGAAACTCCTTCCACTCAATAAATTCTACCTCCATTTGAGAACATAATCTAGTACAATCCACTAGCCTATCAAATGAATTTGTCCAATCCAAGGACTAAAACCTTTGCACAAAATCATCTACATCAGTTAGGATGCCATAAGAAAACCCCAACTAGACCTCAATCATGTCTCTTACTAGCCAAAATGTTTTTATTAGATGCAGCAACCACTCTATTTGTAGTTCACCAACTCTGATTCTCTTGTTTCCATCTTGATCCTTGAAAACATCATACAACTTTCCAAGCTCATTTAATTCCTTCTCAATTACTTTTATATATCCTCTAAAATTATTTACAAGTTGCCGAAGGCAGTACCTATAAATATCTACAATCTCCTTCACACACTTCTTTATCTCACTGATAGCTCTAGAGAGTCTCTATTTTTCATTGTCACACTTCTTCACTATAGATTTATTCACCATCGGGTAATCTACTCCAAACTACAACAACTCAATTTCAACATTCATGATTAACTATGTCAGTAACATTCTAGACACACTGGAAAATGTAACCCTTTTACTAATCAGATGATCAATCAGCAACTTTTTCACCATCATCTTGTCCTCTAAAGAACATTCAATCCACAAACCATCAAGCTTTCCATACTCATCATTTTCCAACACTATTCTCACCATACTTGAATCCACATGCATATAATTTCCCGAAGAGGGTGCATAAATCTCCATATTTCCTTCCTCTTCTTCAACTTCCATTTTGTCTACAACATTTTCCTCTTCACCTTTATCTTCTTCCTCATCTTTTAAAATTGCAACTATTTCTTTTCCTTTCTTACTAGTCTTCAACTTATTTGGTTCAGGAGATGAACCTTCGACAAATTCTTCCAGATTCTTTTGACTAGAGGAGGAACCCTCCTCATAATGACTTACATGAATAGCACCAAAAACAATGAACACAGAACAAATATTCATCTATAATGTAGAAAATTATGCCTTGCATGCACTAATACTATCCTCCAAGAAACTCAGATATTTGAAAATCTACTTATCGATAGGACCACTCAAAGTTCTCTCATTTTTTAGTAAAGATTTCATAAAGTAGAATACCAATTGTGATTAGAGAAAACCTAACCTTTTCAGAACATGCATACACATTCAAACATTAGTTTAAGAGCATATTCCTAACATATAGTAAAATCTATTTGCGAAGACACTCAGATAGAGCTTCAATGGGAGCACCCTGTCACCGTTCGATTTGCTCTTGATATAGGGATGTGGGTGTGCTCTCAAAACACTTGTAAATTTTCCCTAATGCAAGTTAGGAAGGATTAGGATGGATTAGGGACCATGAGAACCCCATAATGGCACAATCGGGTATAGAAGACCCGATTTTCCCCTAGAGCCTCAAGGAGCCTAATGATGCTCAAATGCAGATTAAGCAACAGATGATTAATCTAGGATTCATTTTAGACCAAATGAAGTGTGAGGTGATGAAATTCAATTTAAAAAACAACAAAATAAACTAGTTTAGTCCATTATTTCTAACCTAGTATGTGATTTAAGAAAGCTTAGAAATGAATTAAACTAACAATTATGCTAAAAGCTTATGATATAGAAGTAAACTAGCATTATAACATTACTTAGTATGAAGGATGTGAATTGATGTTTTTTCTCTTGGAAGTGAGGGTATTTATAGGATTTGAGGAAGGGCTTGGGTTAGGAAGTGGAGTTAGGGTCAAAGTTAGGGTTTGGGGTAGAGTCTGGGGTGAGTTAGAGGTAAGGTTAGATGGATGAGGGTTAAGGGTTGCTCACACATGTGTGAGAAACACTTGGGAAGTGTGCAAGGGGACCAAAGTGTAAGAGAAGACATAGGTCTTCATTCATGGCTTCTAAGAGCCTTCAATGGTGGTGTAAGAAGCCATTAATGAGTGTGTAAGGCTCATTAATGAGGGGGTTTGACCAAAAGTTAAAGATTGAGGGTTTAGACTAAAAAGGGTAGGAATCACCTTCTAATCGGGTTTAGGAAAGTTTAGAAGGGTTTAGGAATCTCCAGAAGATTCTAGGATTTTGAGGCTTTAAATAAATATTAAATGTATTTAAGGGTTGTGACATTATTTATCAAATAATGATTCAATAAATAAGAGGAAAATCATTCAAATTTGATTTAAATAGTTTTGGGAGGGATTCTTTAATTAAATATCTTTAATTAAAATAGGAGAAGGGATAATGAGAATAAAAATTAATTAATTAATTAATGATGATGTCATTAGGGGTTTCTGCAAAATAAAATATTTTTATTTTGGAAAAGGTATTTTAGGTGTCTACATTTTGCCCCTCTTTGATGCGATGCCACAAGTGGCATGGCGTCAAAGACAAGAAAATAAGATGTCCCAGGCTAGAATAAGAGGATAAGGGGTTGTGCCCCCTCGAGAAAATTACGCAAAGAGGAAACTTTGTGGAATTTTATTGAAAAGGACATAAGTGGGAAGGAAGAAAGGAGGAAGGGGGGATAAACAAATGTCCTTCCAAGAGAAAAGATGCATGGATGCAATATGAGATGGGATGCAAGATGAATTTATATGCAAGATGCAAGATTAATTTATATGATGCAGGATGGGGGATTTGGGGAGCTCGTTGTGTTGGATTTTTTGAGAGCACAGCCTAGTTTGATATAGAAATGCTAGAGACCTACCAAGGTTACTGGGAAAGGTAAAAGCACAATAAGTTGTCACCCTTGTACAAAGGAAGAGGCTAACAACACCAAAACTGAAAAACTTCAAGGGCGTAAAAGTCACATTTTTGTTGAGAATTTGAAGATGATGTAAACTGATGAAATGTGTAAAATAGGATGAATTTTATGCTTATAATTTTTAAAAATTAATTTGAGCAAAAATTAATATGTTTTTTTAATTTTTTAGGTCTATTTTTTATATCCTGAAAAATACTACAAATCAGGGAGTTTACTTCCCATCAAATCATTATAAGTAAAACATTATTTTTCCCTCCAATTTTAGAATATGTTTTAGATGACATGTATATCTAGTGTAAGAAAAAAGAAAGAAGTTTTTTCAATCTATAGTTTACCCATTATAAGTATTCAAAGTCGAACTTACTTGAAATCAATAGTTTTTTTCTCCCGTCACTTTTACCCTATCAAAACTATGCCAAAAACCAAATAAATTACATATTCTTGAAGAGGACTCTCTCCTCTAGTGTCATATATGATTTTTAAAAAAAATTGAATTGATTTAGCATTTTTCTATATTTTTTGAATCAACATCTTCTCAAAGTTTAATATACCTACATGTAGTTTTTAGCAAATTTGTTTAATGTTTTGTAGTTGAAACAATATAAAATTTAGATTTCTAGAATCATACTTTCGAGATCTAGAAAAGGGTACTTTTAGTTTTTTAACATTTTCTATTTTGATCAGAGAAATGAACAATAGAAGTGCAAAATTTTGGTTTTTTTGTGTTTTTGGAGGTTTGGCTGCCAACATGGTATGCCACCTAGGTAGACTCGGTCGAGTCTGACTGAGTCGAGTCTGAGTGGGCCGAGTCTGACTCGACTGAGTCCCCCTAGGGGTCGGCCCCACACAAACAACCAAATAGTGTGTAAATGAGGAGCTTGAGATGTTTTTTATATTAAAAATATCATTTAGACTTGATCGAGTACCACTCAGCCCAATCTACTGGGCCACGTAGATACCATTTGGCACCACGTGGCACCTACATGTACTCGGCCTAGTTAGACTCAGCTGAGTCTAACTAGGCCGAGTGATTTGAGTCAACCTAAAAGGTGACACTCAATTTTGCTTTTACCCAGAACACAAGGCCTTGTCACCAACGTTGCATAGGACTAACACAAAAAAAAAACACGCAAAGGGTTTCCCTAGCATCACACATGAAACCCAACAGAGGCATGGTAGAAATGATGCTAGAGAAACCACAAACATAGGACTGACTCACAGGAAGAAGAAAAATATCAAAAGACCTTGCCCCAAATTGTCCTCATTCGCAGCACACCATGATATTAATGATCATGGTGACTTTGAGTAGAGAACAACGAGAAGCCATAAAAGATTAACAAGATCCAAGATCAAAATGATAACTCCAAAAGACATCATTTGCCAAGGAGAGAGATTGATGGTTAATTAATGGGGGTAGATTAGGTCTGAATATAGCAAAGGATACATCATCATGGACCCATTTTGATTGCTTAGGTCGGACAATACAGAAGGATAGATCTGTGCAGACCCATGTTAATGGGGAGAATATTGTGTTGCTGATTGGAAAATGATGAAGTTCAAAGATAGTCATATGATCAAGGATAGTTGACACAAGATTTTGCTGAAGTGCAAGGTGGGGTGAGACAAGCTCAAATGATCAAATGCTTCTACAGGATTGATGAGGATTGCATAACAAAAGATGACAATATATACAATGGACAAGGAGATTTGTATAAGATAGCTCAAAAGATAATCAAAGATCCAAAGGAACAAACGAAATAACAAATATCTCATGCACCTCTTGTCATAGGTAAGATGATGGAGGATGATTGATTTTCTGAGGATTGATGGTGGAGGATGGTGGAGGATTACCAAGTGTCAAGGATGAGTTGTTGCTTCTTGATGTAGGATCAGATAGGATAGGATTGGATTTTTCAACCTAAGATAGACTGTTGATCTTCGGAATGACAAGATTCTTGCTAGTGCATGCCAATCTCTTGCTAGAGATGATGAGGCCTACAAAGACAAGTATAAGATTCCCTAAACAATGCTTAGTCATAGGGTAGTGCTAGGATGATTCTGATTTAGGATAAGGATTGAGAAACTCAAAGGATATGACACAAAGAAGATGGTAGATGACTAGATAAGGATTCCTATGACAAGAGATATGTAAGACACTTGAACCTCAAAAGGACCGAGGATGATTTCTAAAGCGCTGAGATGGATAGGTTACGATGACACAAGGGTTGACTGATGCAAAGGATGGAACCTAAAGATACATATGTATAAATGAGCTTAGGTGGAGACACAACTGATGCTATGGTACAAGACTCGGGATAGGATGTATAAAGGATCTAAGGACAAAGTTGAAGCTCCAAGGATAAGCAAGATGGTGCCCTAGTTGGGCTGGAAAGCCAAGATGGACTAGTGGTGGATAAGTTTGATGATGGATGACATGTCCTAAAATGACATGGATTTGGGGAAGGATGCATCCCAATGATGATGATTGGATTGAGATCAAAACTTGCCACAAGACCAGGAATAAGACTAAGGATGTGATTGGATTGGTTGGGCTTGATCTTGGATGTTGGATTTTGGATAGCCAGAGGATATGGATAGGATTGGAAGATGTTGGAAGATTGATAGCAATGTTTGGATATGGATGAATGGAATTAGATTGCATGGGGGTAGCCTATAGCTAAATACCAATGAGAAGGGAAGTACCAGGTGATGGAAAGATGGAGGAAATATTGAGGATTGATGTGGATAGAAGAATTGCTAAGGTTTTGAATAGAGGAATGCTGGGAGATTTGGATAGAGGATTTCTTGGGAGATTTGGATAAAGGATTTGCTTGAGGATTTGGATGAAGGAACTATTGAGGATGTGGATAGAGGAAATGATTATGATTTGGATAGAGGATTGTTGAGGATTTGGATGGAGGAAGATTTGGATTGGGAGATGGAAGATAAAGATTTGGATGGGTCTCCAAGGAATATGTCACCAAGGAACAAGATGCCCCGACTTAGGATAGTTCACGCATTTAGAGGCATTTGGTGGGGGGTATGTTTGGATGGAAGATACAATAATAAGAGGATGAGGAAGGTAGATGGAAACTTGGATAGTTGGTGGATAGAGGATAGATGGCTGGAAGATGTGATAGGAAGATGGATGTTGAAAGGTGTCCAAAAGCATGTATACCTGGTGGTCTCTGTTTTATTATCAAGATCCAAGGGAGGATAAAGGAGCTGAGAGATAGATGGGATGGAGGAGATGCTAGATAAGATGTGATAGAAGGGAATTTCCCCCAATTGCAGAAAGGAACTAGGGAGATTATGCATGACACCTGTTTGCCAGGTTTTCATCACAGTACTTGTCCAAGGCACTTGAATTGCCAAGTTTTCACCATTTGGATGAATGCTTTTCTCTTTTATTTTCTTCTTTTTTTATTTTTATTTTTTTTTCCAATTTTTATGGATTTTCTGATTTGTTGTTGACCTTTTTGCTGATCTTTTGCTAACTTTTTCTGATTTTCTGATCTGTTGTTGACCTTCTTTTCTAACTGGATGTTGGTATAGCCTTATCGAGATGAGGGGATTCATGCAAAGGAATGGATTGGATGGGGTAGATGGGAGATATGGTGGTAGAAAGTGTTTGGATATAATGTTGGAAAATGATCATGATAGGGAGATGTTGTTAGGATCAACATTGGCACATGTTGTGGATGAAGCGGATGGGATGTAGAAGGTAGATGTGGATAGGATGGAGGATTCTTGCTAGGAGATCTTGGGATGTAAGGACCTAAAATAGATTTAGGAGATGGAGAAGAGAAGTGAGCATTTGGTGGATTAGCAATCTTGGATGCTATTATGGATATTTCTTTTAGATGCTTTGCATCTTTTTGCTTTGGGATCCACATAGTTCTTGCTTTTGCTTTGGTGGGCCTTTGTGGCCATGTAGTGGATTTTGATTTGGACCTTTGTGGCCATTGGGATGTAGAGAATTTTTATTTTTCTTTGCTAGGCCTTTGTGTCCATTGAGATGCATCAGATTTCTTGATTGGATTTTTCTTTGCTTGAGCATGTCTTTGAGAGTGCACATGGAAATCTTTGGATCTTTCTGGATATTTCCCTTTATGCATTTTTGATATGGTATCCAAATTGCGAGAAGTATTGGAAGGAATATGAGGAGTTGTAAGAGATGGAGGAAATATGGGTGGAGAGATTGAAGGAGATTGGCAAATAGGAGATGTGGGAATGTGCCTTTGTTGATCCTGACTAGGGATGTTTGTATTTTGGATGAAGGATTGAGTAGGATAAGATGGAGGATGATATTTTAGGATGTAAAGCCCCAAAATGGATTTGGTATGTAGAGGATATGTGTTGGTAGATTTTGGGATATAGGGAACCAAAATGGATTTAGAGGATGAAGGAGGAATATGATAGGTTGTTATGGGTTGTAATGATGGAGGAGGAGGAGGAATGGTATTGTATGATTTTGTGGGATGATGGAAAGATGCACTGGTGTGTTTGGATGTGTGCACTTGAATTGGGCTTTAGTTGTACCAACATTTCTGGAGGAAGTACCTTCTACGGATGTATGACCAATTCTACATGATCGTGGATGTTTCTTGTCCTAAGTGGGCTCTATATTTCATTGTTCATGAGCACCTAGGCCTTTGCCTTGATAATTCCATTTCTTGAGCATTTTATCCAAGCAAGGATACTTTTGACTTGGGGAATAAGACAAACATCCAGTTTTAGGCTCCGTAGTGGAAGATATGAAACTTATTGCTTCTTCTTCAAGTGGGCTACCATTGACAAATGTAAGTGGACCAAGAGGATAGAGTGATGGAAGTGGGAGATTTTGGATTGGAGGATCCTCAAGTGTAGAGGATGGGATGATAAGGTCTAGACTGGGATTAGGAGATGGTAATAGATCTTGAGATGGAGAAATTGGGATGATAGGATCTTGGATTATGGGTGATGGAAGAAATAGAACATGCAATAGAGGAAGTGAAGGGATTGGATCTTGATTTTCATCTATGGGTACTTCAACATGCTTTTGGACAAGATCTAGACTCGATTGGATTGGTGTGGATAGAATGATGGAGGATTTATGGATGGTCTCTTCAGAAGGAGTGGATGGAAGGCTAGGAGATTCTGTAATTGTGATGGCAGGAAAAATTGTGAACTCTTCAGATGGTATCGATGAAAGGATGGGAGATTTTGCAATTGTGATGGAAAGAAGAAGGGTGAACTCATGAGGCCCACTGAATGTGCTTTGGATAATGCTAGAAGGAGGAGATGTGGATGGGGATTGGATGGAGTCAACAGATGGAAGGGACTCAATGATGCTAGGAGATGGAAGAGGATCTATAGATGGGATATATGGAAGAAGGATAACAGATGGTGGAGGTTGATGGGCCTTATCAATGATGGCTTCACATGAATGATTGAGATGGCATGACTCTTCAGCTTTAGGAGTGGGATTTTTTTCTGGATTCCTTGTGAAACTCCTTGGAGACTTTTGTGATGGAGGTTAAAGTGATGGATTAGAATGTGTAGAAGATGGGGAGCTAGGATAGTCCTCACATGAAGGTGGGGTGGAATATCATGAACTTGCTTGAGGGGATGATGGTGTCGAAGAGGAATTGGAGGATGACCTGACTAGATAGTTCACATAGGTAGTTTTAGAGGAAGCTTGTGAACTTGATTGACTATTTGGTGAGGTAGGAGTGATGGATTGAGATATGGGATATGAAGTAGATTGAGGGATGCATTCTTCTTTTGGAAGGAGATTTGTGGAAATGTAGGCAAGAATGGAAGATGATGGTTTTGGATAGGATATAGTGGATGGTGGATCAAGATAGGATGGAGGATCAAGATAATGGATTGGGAGACTAGGATGTTGGTTTTGAAAATGGGTTGGAGGATAAGGACACGATGGAGGATTTAGATAAGGGATGAAGCTAGTAGGGTCGTTGTGAAAGGATGGTGCTTGAGATACTGCCATAGAAGGAGATGGAGATATGAAGGATGCATATAGAGGATATGTAGGTTCAAGATAAGAAGAAGGTGTGGATGAATAGGATAATGGATTTCCCTTGTCTAAGGTAAGATAAGGAGTGCTAGTGGATATGCATGAAGGCATGATAGGATAGTTTGGATGAATGATTAGATTCTGGAAGGTGTTTGGAGCAAGCCTTCTAAGGTTTTCAAAGTGCTAATCATGATCAACAAGACTTTCCTCATCATCAAGATAGGGTGGAGGAATAATTAGTTTTTGGAAGATGTTTTGATCAAGCCTTCTAAGGTTTTCAAAGTGCTCATCATGATCAACAAGACTTTCCTCATCATCGAGATAGGATGGATTACAAGGAGAGACATAATAACCAAACTCATCATAATAGTTTTGAGACATGCTGACTTTCAGATGAGTTGGATTGGGATGGAGGATGAAGATGGATTTGGAAGACTTAGGCTTGGATTTGGTTTAGGATGACTGAGAAGCTTTAGACGGGGATTGGATTTGGCTTGGGACAGGAGGAAAGACTAACTCTAAAAGAAGACAGACAGGGGGTGGGGGATGACCAAGATGACTCTGCTAACCTAGGATAGGGGGACAAGACTGGATGCAAGATGACTGGAAGACCATGATTAGGATGAACCTAGAATGACAAGATTCTACAAGTTTGGATGACTTATGGATTTTAATTTGATATAGCAAAGGATTTGATGTATAGAACTCTTCATTTGTGTATGTTTCAATGGATGTTTTGCACTGAGTTTGAAACTTCAAAAAACACATCAAGTAGAACTACCTAGAAGATAGGTTAGTATCAAAATCTTTTCCCACAGCTTGATATCCCAAAAAAGGGATACATATGGTGAGTAATCTTCAGGTGATCTGGGAAACTAGTTGGATCGATCCTTGCACAAATATTTTGATACCTTCAGGAGTAGATCGGGAAGCCTCTGATTAACAGGTATCTGATTTAGTCTGTGGCATCCTCCCAATCGGTTTGTACACACGTGACTCACTTAAAAGCCTAGTTGACCATGCCAAAATAGTAGGGATATTCACCTACCTCAGGCTACCATCAACATGCATCACTCGAGCTTGAGGGGATGAAGCGAGAGTTTTCTCAACATTTTATTTCTATACCAGTCGAGGAAGTACCGATTTGAAGTCATTCTCCAAAGAGGAAGCACTTTTCTCTCTGGACAGGCTTCTCTAGAAGTAAAACAAGTGAACTCATCCAAGCTCAACCTCTTTTATGTCACTTATTTAACAAGGATTTGTAGAATTAAAAATCCTAGAAAGTACACCAAGAAAGGGTTCTTTGCCAAATTGATTTAAGTGAATTGAAATGAAGGTTTGCAAACACGTGTTTATGATTTTTTATTTATTCATCCATTGAAGACAAGAAATCTTTTGAAAAGATATTGCAATTTTTTTACCATTTGCATTCAAGATTTGTGTTTTTCTTTCTAAGATCCTAATTTGAACTTTGAAATAGAATGAACTTTGCTGTGTTTATAAAAAAAAATTGGATCAATACAAGTCTGCATTGTTTATAAAACAAAATTGGACAAATACAAGTGTACATTGTTTATAAAACAAAATTGGATGAATACAAGTGTGCATTGTTGCATATAACATGTGTATGTTCTTCTAGGGGACCTAAAACATAAAAATGAATGCTCAAATATTAGAAAATATATATTTAAATAAAGTTTAATTAATGCTACAGAAAGTTACATATGTTTTATTCAGTCTAATGTACTCACCAAGTATTACAATTTTAATTAGCCAAAAGTTGCAAAATTCACAAGTTGTACTTGACATCTAAATACCAAAATAATTATCTACATATGACAAGAATATATATGTTAAAGGGACGAAGACAGTTATCAAAATCAAATTTAAATCTAGGACCAAAAACTTAAATAAAATAATTGTACTCACCAAGTATTACAAATTTGATTAGCCAAAAGTTATAAAATGCATACATTGTAGTTGTCATCCATGTTGTCAAGTTGTACTTGACATCTAAATATCAAAATAATTACCTACATATAACAAGAATATATATGTTAAAGGGACGAAGACAATTATCAAATCAAATTTAAATCTAGGACTAAAAATGTAAATAAAATAATTGCACTCACCAAGTATTCCAACTTTGATTAGCCAAAAGATGTAAAATACACATGTTGTACTTGACATCTGAATAAAAAAATAATTACCTACATATAGCAAGAATATATATGTTAAAGGACCGAAGATAATTATAAAAAAACAAATTTAAATCTAGGACCAAAAATATAAATAAAATAATTGTCCTCACCAAGTATTACAACTTTGATTAGCCAAAATTTGTAAAATGCACAAGTTGTAGTTGTCATCCATGTCGTCAAGTTGTACTATACACCTGAATACCAAATAATTAGCTACATATAAGAATAATACATATGTTAAACGGACAAAGACAATTATCAAAATTTAATTTAAATTGGACCAAAAAATTACATGTATAAATTTGATTAAGTCTAATGTACCATCTACATCCTCTCTCTTCTGCAGTGTGTCTATGATTGTCTCACTCTCTTCCATTGAGAGTTCCATAATATTTTATTAGTAGGCCTCCCTTTATATCTTTACAATTTGATATTTGTTGCCACCAACAAATAGAAATTGTGTACAATCTTCTTTTTTGACTAGTTGTCTTTAAAAGCTGGTAAATCATTCCTTTTTATTAGATGTTTACATAGCCACATACCAACTACCACAATGGACCCAATTAGATACTCAAAACTATCATCATCTACTCGATGACATATTAAATTTTTCTTAGGTTCTACAAATCGAGGTAGCCAATACTCAATTTTCTATTCATTGTCCTCAAGTGCAATAATAGCATGTACACATGTCCAAAAAAACAAAATTAAGTGTACGTAAAATTTGTTAGATTTAATTCAAATCCAATCATAAATTATATGACATATATAAATAATATTATTTAAAGATTTACAAGAAATTGAATTAAATTACCAAATTGGATGAGGTCTGATACATGATCATAATCTTATGATGCAAATACATGATCTAGGTCTTGATTTGTTGTATCATCTTGATCTTGTGTCTCACTAGGTGTTAAGGATTTCTCTTGCCACTCTTCAACCCATTCCAAATTCTTGCATGCTTCCCAATCAACCGTAACACAAAATTGACAAAAACATCCAAGTTCCCTAGTCTATATAGTCTAAGTTTTAGAATTAGAACTCTTAATTAATACCATTTAGATGACCCATTGATTGTATCACAATCATATCTTAAAAGGATACTCTTATCTTCAACTATCTAGGAGAAAAGTCTGATTGTAGAGCATGAGGTCTTCACTAAAGAGGCAATACAATACCACCTACATTCATATTAAGGGTTTTAAAATAGGCAAAAAAGGGGTCAATATATTTCCTAAATAGGGGGAAGGGGGGGTTTTTTGGGGGTAGGGGGTGGGGGTTTATATAGGAAAATGGGTTTGGGGGGTATTGGTTAGGTATTGAAGGGAATGACAAAAAATAATTTTTGAAAATAGAGGGATTCTTTAGTATGTCATGAATGCATGTACTATGATTCTAGTTCACTAAGTGAATCCCCCATGTTGTAGAGTTTTGACTTGATCTTGTAGAAAAAATTATATTACACCATTCCACAATTGCACGTGCATCTTTAAATTTGGATTTTTCCTCAAATTTGAGTCGCTCTTCGCAAAGGGCTCTCTTAACACATGCACCAGCTTCATCACCTTCTCCTTTCCCATGTCCATTCTCAAAAAATATACACAGGTTGGATATTAGTTTTCTTATGTGTCCTACTCAACCAATAAAACATTCTAGCATTCTTGAATTGCCATGTGCAATTATCTGACCATATTAGATGTTGTATCATCTGAATTTATCTCTGCCTTAAATTCTTATAAAAGGTCTTAAATAAGTATTGAACAAATTTTTATGAGTATATTTTATTAGATCAATCATATATAAATGGCACTCTTTTAGAATTGTTTGATCCTCGTGTGTACTATTAGGTGCATGTACTATAAACAATATGAACAAAAATTGCTACTTGCACTAAATTATAATACTACATTTGGACATCATCTTGTGGTGCAAGTGTCTAGTTCTCTACAAATTCAATGGCCAAAAGTATACTACCAACTAGAAATGTATTCTTGCATATGCGAAACTGTCCATCAAGCCATCAAACATTTGGGTAAGTGCAAGAAGTTGAGTCCACTTCTAGGGGAACTTCTTGCATGCGAAACCCACTTTTGGTGGAAGATGTTCTCTATGGAATTTTCTCACAAAATTAAAATCCATTATAGATGATTGTGTAAATTTTAAATATTAAATTTTGGTTTAGTTGGACTAATTTTTCTATTTTTAAATAATTTCTAATAAAATAGGTACATAAGTGTGAAATAATAAGTCTTAGATTATTTTTATAATAACTTTAAATTTTTCACATTTTTTGAAAAAAAAATTATATGACATCAAACTATAGACAATTCTATTCACTTTGAAAAAAAGGAAATTTGAAAAATGATGAGTTTAGGTCAACTTATGTCTATTGTACATGAGGGGTTTTCAAAATAGAAATCACGCCTAATAAAAAATACTAGAAAAAAATGTGCTCATGAATCTCATGTGTCTTAAAAATCATATCCCAAAAGGACTCAAAAAAATACTTTCATTTATGTCAAATTATGCTTGTCGCACAGAGGCAAGTAAGGTCCTAAAAAAGTGACTTTCAAACTGTGATTTTTGGAAATTCCTAGTGAAAACCATTTTTTATTATTTGGGTACTAAAATATATTACATATTTAGAAACTAGACATTCAATACTTCATTTCTTATTAGTGACTTTTTAAAATATTCAATCTTTAATTGCTTCAAATTTTTAGGTCAATTGGGGTGAATTCTAAAAAATAGGGAAAATAATTCCACTTTTTAGCCAAAAGGTGGACTCAATTTCTAGGTGGCACCCATTTTGGGAGTGTTTCATATATTTAGGTACAATATTACTCTTAAATTCATTCATAAATCCATGAACGCTAACTTTATCATTAATTAGATCGTGTCGTCTTCCAACCTTTCCATCCTTTAATGGATACACAACAATTTTAAATCTTTTTACATTAACTAATTGTTGTCCATAATCAATTGAAATATTTTCATGCAAACATTCAACTAACAATGTAAGTTTTCCACATATATCACATACACCAGAAACACATACATTCAAAAGAAATAATTGCTCATTAGGTGGTTTACAAAACAAACTTGATATAAACTCCTTTATATTTTGAGGTGGTATATTTACACCACATTCCTACAATATTTTATTAGTATGCATGGTAGAACATATACATCAAAATATGTATCATGATGGTAATGAAAATGACCATGAGTTTTTTAACAATAGGTGACTATTTCCTTGTTAATTCTTACATACCAGGGTTTTCATTTTTCAAAATATCTTTGACTTATGCTAATATCTATTAATACCTTATCATCCAATTTTTTTCTAAAATTCAGTTTGAGCCATGTCCAAAAGGTGTTTTGGATGTGGATCACAAATTTTTGACCCGACTCTTGATTTAAAAACATCTCTAGCATTAGGTGATACTCTTGTATTCTCATGTCAAAAATTTTCAATCAAAGTTTTGACTTCACCATTAAGTTTCATGTCAGACCTCAAGAGTCTGCCACTAAAACTCCATAATTAGTTTTCCAACCACTTTCAAAGTTAACTCTTCTCTTTACAGCTCTTGTCAAAGTTTGACAATGGATATTAAGATATCCACTTATTTTATTCATCATTCTTTTATCAAAAGTTGTTTTGTTTGCTAAAGTTGTTATTGCTCATCATTTCACATTCATATCTTTAGAATGACTTTTCTTTCCAATTGTATCAAAGGCCCTAGCAATAGCTGATGCAACTTGTTTTAAAGACTCATCCTTCTTATATTTGACATAGATGCTTAACCTCTTCATTACTTTTTGTATTTTAGTCATTTTCATTAGTTGACATTGAAACCCAAATTTTTTATTATAAAAATATTGTTTAAATAATCTACTTGCATGTGTCCTAATCTGTCTCCTTGAAAATAAACCACGAAGATTATCTAGCACAATAAATTTAATTTGAAAATGTTCATTCTTTTCATTATCATTCAAAGGGGTTTCTTTCTCAATTGGTGTTTCTATGTCTACATCCACATTATCGATTTCAATTAGCATTTGATTTTCAATTTCAATTGGCATTTTATTTCAATTTCAATTTCTCCTTCATTAGGATTATTATTACTAATATTTGGTGTTTGATGTGCAATTTTTGTTTCTCTATTTTCAAGAAGAAAATTTATATCATTCAAAGAGTATTCTACTTGTAGAAAATCACCAATTTCTTTATCAGAAAAAAAATGTGGGTGTGAGGACATACCTATATCCAAAATTGGATTAGAAGATGCACCTGAATTTTCTTCTATTGGATTTTCTTCTTTAACTTCTACATCTATCATGGTGTCCTCAAAGTTCTTCTCTTCTGAAATGATTATTGAACTCGATGCTCTAACATTATTTAGTTCTCAAATTATTGCTCTTATTTCTCATTGTTGTTTTGCCTGCTTCTCCCTATTTATTGCAACCTCCTCAGGTGTCAGAACCTTCCTTTTCCTCTTTCTACATTTCTTCAATCCCATATTCAATTAGCATAAAAAAACTCCAACGTTTGCACCAAATTTTGAATTTAAATAGCTTTGCTCATGTCAAATCCATAAAAAGATGAGAATATGGAATTCCTTGACAAAAATTTCTTCTATTATTCTAATCATTCGAATAATGATTGAATAATTATTCAATCATTAAAATTTTTCTTTTTTCTCTATTTTTTGCATGAAACAAATACATAAGAAATAATTACTCGTTATTTAAAAGAAACGGGTACCCATTTCTAACTTAACAGTAATAAACAAAATGGGTGCTCATTTATTAGATTTTGGGTTGGAAAACGTCCCTCCACTTTGGTTTCCAGGTTGGGATAGGCTTGGTGGGACCAAGCCTATGCTTGGGCCTATAAAATAATGGTTGTCACTCGAATCCTAGATTTCTGACTTGCCATGATTTTTTGAAGGCCTTCCTAATTGAATTTTTTGACGAAACAAAAACCCATTAGACTTCTTACTGTATAGAATTTAAAAATATAATTTTTTTAGTGATTTGATTAATTTTACTATTTTTTGCATTATTTATTAATTAAAAGTGGTACATAAGTTTAAAATAGTGAGGTTCACTAAAAGTTTAATAAATTTTTTACTTTTATATTTATGGGAAAATAAATTATATGACATCAATCTACATATAATTCTTTGAAGATAAAAAATAATTTTAAAAAATGTTAAGTTTATGGTGGTTGTACACCAAAGATTTTGAAAATATACTTTACAATTAATTGAAAATTAATTAAAAAAATATTCAATAAAAGAAAAAAAAATATGCTCATCAATATTTGGTGTCTTAGGTCTCTTTCCCTAGAAGGATTCACAAAAATTCCTTTATTTAGGTCAAAATATGGTGGTTGTATACGTGTGTGGTATGAACCTGAAACATACATTTTGAAAAAGTGGTTTTTAAATGTACCTACTAAAAAGCAATTTCTACCATGTGGTTATTGAAATAAATTACATGTTTGAAAAGTAGACTTCAAGCATTACAATTTCTAGTACTGAAGTTTTTTGAGATTCAATCTTTAAGTGCCTCAATTTTTAATATCAATTGACAAAAAAATTGAAAGATAGGGAAAGCAATTCCACTTTTTTCCCAAAAGTGGGACTCAACTTCTTGCAGCCACCTAGATAGATAATTAGATATGAACATGAAAGCACATTAATACCATACACCATGAACACTAGAATTTACATGGAAACCTAATATGGGAAAAACCACAGAGAAACTTATTTCTCAATTATGCAACAAAAGTTAAGTTGGCATTAGTTAATGTGATTTTTACAAAAATGCTCACTACTAAGATGCTCACTGTAGGTAAGGATCACTACCACTGGGCTAATTGTCTTGATACAAAAAATAAATGATTACAAAATAGTCTTACACACAAATCATGAACTGATGAAGATGCATCTACTTATGCATGAATTCAGTTCTCGTTGAGAGCAAAACAATAACTATTTATAGAAGATCCAATTAGGAATCTTATGCTAGTCTTCAAGAACCTCTACAATACTGAATACTTCTTCATGTTACTTGCCTTTCACTTGCTTCTATATACCATATCACATTACATCATAATCAATCCCTTTGCCTTTGCTCCCCTTTTCACCATGTATAGTCTAAAAGTTAGTGTGGTCTGGATGTTTGTGTTTCAGTAACAAATATATGCAGTTGCAGATAAAAAATTTATAGTTGCAAATGGAAGTGCTACAATTTTGTTTTCTAGAAGGCTTCCACTCTGAAAAGAAAAGTTGAAAATATGCAAATATATTTTGTATTGTTTTCTGGTCTTGGTCTTGGTTGTGGAGTTTCTTAGTGGTCTCAAAATAATTCTACCAAGTGTTGTAGTTATGATATTTTTTGTTCTAGTCCATAAATGTGTTGTGATGGTGTCTAATGTGTGATGGTTTATAAATTTTCATTCATTTAATTAACCCATTTACCATTTCCTAATTCTCCTAATTATGGAATGAACACCTTTGTTTAATTCATAAATTCATAAATCATCTTCTTTCATATTTAGTCAATCATCTTTAATCACATAGATCAGCTCCTAAATTTTGAGTTTGTGACACTTGTCACATGTTTTTTCAATTGATTTTTATTCCTAAAGTTGATATCCTCTACCTACAACTTAATTCAACCACTCATTCCTTTTGCCTCTTAATCACCTTCACTCCCACCAAAACCCTACCTACTTTCTAACCTAGCCATTCCTTTATCACCCCTTAATCCTAGCGCTTAATTTTCATGAGATGGATCTATAAAAAGGGACCTTTTCCTATCCTTTGAATCATAATGCTTTGGAGAATCAACATCATTTTACTATTCAGAGATCATTTACATTCTTGTTATCTTTTCTACCATTATCATCATTGTCATCCTCCTCCTCCTCATCATCATCATCATCATCATCATCTTGCTATCTTGCTATCATCATCTTATCATATCATAGTCATCCTACTATCACTTGCATAGTATTTACTTCAATCAGCCAATCTCCATTCTCTCATAGCCTCTTGTGTTTTGTGCTACAAAACTAAGAGCACCCACATCTCACCCCACACAAAATATTGAAAGACAGGAGGACAATGGAATCAAACATTTCATGAAGGCATTTGATGTTATTTGATATTTATTTAACTTGTTTTGTGTTATTGTGAACAAGTGTTCTCTTGTGATGATTAAATGCTTTGTGATTTCCTTGTTTATGGCTGGCCTAGAATAGGTTTTCACATGGTATTTGCATTGTTCATTTTAATTTTCATCACTTATCTTGTGGTTTATCAAATTGATCTATACATTCTGGTTGTTTTGTATACTTGTATGCAATGGGTTATGTAAACAATAAATTAACATTGTCAATTTTATACATTATTTCGTATCACCCTCAAAAAATAACTTTCAATATACTTATAATCATGCCAAAAGACATTCTAAGACCTTGTACACTACCAAAATACAAAAGAGATGTATTTTTTAAAAATAATTAAACTATAAAATTAATCTTTTAAAATGTAAGAGATAATCTTTGCTACACTTTTTAAACAAAACTAAGAAAAATTTTAAAAAATTCTCTAAATAAAAAAAAATTACATGCATATAAAAATAAAAAGTTCTTAAATAAGAATTCATCATTATATGTCTTTATACAATACATAAAATAATTCTAAAATGAAGTAAAGTAATTTTTTAAATAAGAAATTATTCTAAATTCAACAAGAATTTTTAGATAAATGTAATTAATAATTGTATTAGATCTATATGTATAAAACAAATTCTATTATATTTTAAATTTATATACTTCTTTATCAAACAAACTTTTAAAGAATTTTTTATTTTATTTTTCAATTGAAAATATTTTCCTTAATATCCAAAAACTAAAATAAGCAAGCTTGCAATCCTACCAAACAAACACCAAATAATTATATTCAAGAAACAACACAATATCAACAAACACCAAATAATTATATGCAAGAAAGAACACAATATCTTAACTTATTAAGTTGAAATTTCACTCATTACAATAAGCAAGCTTATTTATAAAACAGCTGGAGACAAGCCCTCCAACAAAATAACCATGACAAAAGTCTATTGGAATAAGTTGATGACCTCAAGATTTTGCTTCTGAATGTAACTATGTACGTGTTTCTTTTGTCATCATTTGGAATGAAACGCTATAATCCATCATCAAAACAGATAACTGAACTCAACATGATGACCTTGACCTGATAGACCTGTTGATTTCAATGTAACGGCTTACAATGAAACTCAGTTTATTGGTGGAAGCGAACGCAAGACTGTAACCTCTAGAACCCAACACAAGATTGTTCTAAATACAATAGTAATAGAGGAAAAAGACACTGCACCAGATTATATAGGTGCTGGATTATTCTAACAACAATAGCTTACTCCATGCAACCTAGGTTCTAAAGCCAGAGCGAGAAGTGCCATCCTGTTGAGCATTAGCAATTAGACTTTCATACCCATGCCCTGAAAGACCTGAGAACCTCTCAAACATGTTTTCAATTTCCTCTGGCTTTAAACCAACTGGTCCATTCAAATTGCCATTGAAAAGATGTGCATAAGGATTACTTGTAGCAGATGGTAAAGTGGAGGAAGGGACAAATGAATAGTCTAATGACAAGCCATTGGCTGCAGAGTTCACTGACATGTTTTTGTAGATCACAGGAGCTGGGAGTCCATTATTACCAGTATTGATGGCTGCAGGATTGAGACCCATATTGAGATTGTACTGAAACTGGCTTTTGGGTGCTAGCATGGATTGCAACTGAAGATATTTCTCATAATTGGCAGGGTGCAATTGTGTTGGGAAATTCAAGATGTGGGTCTCATTTGCCTGTACTGGCAGATGTCCTCCTTGATATGATGTCGTCCATGGATTTTCTTGTTGTTGATATACACCATCATTCCTTTCAGTAGAAGCTGAGAATGCATTGCCAGAGATAGCTGAGTCTTCCTTGGAGCTGACTGTGCTTTCATCTTCAGCTTGGGGACCATCTACTGTGATTTCAGTAGACATCTCCTCCATTTTCATGCGTTTAGCAAGTCCTCCTATGGGCAGTGGGGTGTTCATAATCTTTTGCACGTCATATCTGCTGATATCAAAGTTGGTTACTGCAGATCGGCCTCTGTATTTTAGGGTAGCTATGTCATATGCCTCAGCTGCCTCTTCCTGAGTGGCTGCAAAATTTAAGCAGACAAACAATTTATGAGAAAAGTTTATTGTTTTCATGTAAGTTTGATTACTCAATGGCTTAGTCGTGAATTCCAGTTCTCTATGAATTTGCCATAACTAGACATCAATTTCTGAAAAAAAAATTGTTGTTTTCATGCAAGTTTGATTACTCAATGCTTTAGTCATGAATTCTAATTCTCAATTAATTTTCCATTAGTTTTTAAGTGTTTGATTAGTACCATATGTTCCAAGGTAGAGATCTTTGTTGCCTGCAACTCTTCCAATTCGAGCCTGCCACCTTCCATTTTGATGGTGCCTGCCATAGAATTTACAGATTTCATGACTAGTTCTTTCTTAATTTTCTTATGGGTAGAAAAATTAAATACAAACCTTGTTACCCCACGGTAAGCAGAAGCTCCCCTAGAAAAACCACTACTCCTCCTGCAGTATAAGTACCCCTTATCAATATTGAAGTCTCTTAACGAAAATATATTTAACAAACTGTGATATATTACATTGTTTTAACTTGTTCCAGTTGTTCATCTAAAATCATAAATAATAAATATTCTATTGAAAAATAAATTTGATTTAACAATAATAAATAGACCATACTGAAAAATCTAATATGATTTTAAGGAAAACTTTGTATACAAAACTATTACTATGCTTATAAGAAATCATTTTAGAATTTCATTGAAAACTCTCCTATCTTGACTGACTAATATTGATTGACCAAAATTATATTTTCAATTTGGAAGATGTGGCCTTTATTGACATGTTTTAGTGGTTCATCTGAAATCACAATAATAAATAGACTATATTTAAAACACTAATACAATTTCATAGTAATAAGAAGATCCAGTTAAAGAATTCAATAGAACTTCAAATAGAACATGGTATATAGAATTACTATTATGCTTATAAGAAATCATTTAGAATTTTATTTTAAACTCTCTTCTAATTTACTAATACTGATTGACCAAATTATATTTTGAATTCTATAGCTAAGGTTTCTTTTTCTTGTTTTAATAGTTCATTTGAAATCACAATAATAGATAGATTCTATTAGGAAAAAAAATAATAAGATTTCACAATAATAAAAAAGATTCTATTGAAAAGACATTCCAGATAAAATCTTATATACAAAACTACTATTATCAAAAACTCTTTCCTATCTTAATTATCTTGAATGAATTGGTCCGTTTGGGACACTAAAATGCAATTCAAGGTTAGGCTTCAAAATCTGGTTTTGGCCCTAAAATGGGCGGCACCATCTTCCCACTCAATAGGTGGAATTCAAAATCAAATTCAGGTTTTGGAAAATTCTGAAGCAAATTTTAATTTGCGTTCGGATTTGGTTCCTCTGCATAACCAACGTAATGACCAGGAGCGATGTAGCCATGAGTGCCTACGAAGCCTGTTTTGATTGTATATGAGTTAGTTTTGGTATCAAGTTTTATAGAAGTTTAATGTTTATATGAATCGGTTCAAGACAGTGTTAATCAAAGATCCATTTTTGTTATGTGTCGGTTTCATGACAGTTTTTGAATGCATCACAATCAAAATAGTTTTTTTTAAAAGAAACCGATACTGGCAAGAATCGTGTTTCAAACTTGTATTGATTGATTCTCTTGACTCGGCCAAGGAAGACGAGTGTAGTTTGACCTCAGCATGTAGAATGATAAAGTGTCTACAGACATTTCATTTGAGAACCAATTGATTTAAAAGATGTGTATTCTTAAGTGCATGGAACGAAAACTGTTTTAAAGAACTGGTCTACTAAGTTGGTTATGCCCGCGTAGAGGAGCCGAGTGACTGGTTGTGACAATCACGATGAAGAACATCGAATTCATGTGTAGAGTAAAAATTAATAAAACAATAAAAACTCCATGTCATCCAGTATTGACTAGTATTTGAAATAGGAATTCTCAATTATAATTCTAATATCAACATTGGCAACCAAACACAAAAGATGGATTGTCTCAATCATCTTCCCTAAACTATCTTCCGAATACACAAAACCAGAATTTCAAAACCTTATTTTGAAATAATCAGGTTTTGACTCAAATTCCAATTCTGTAAACAAACAGGACCTAAGATTAAGAAAAATCAAATACCTCCTCAGAATTCCATTGGAAACTCTTTCCTATCTGGACTATCTTGAATGACTAATAATAATTGACCAAAATTATATTTTCAATTGTCCAGACATGGCCTCTATTTTAAAATAAAGATGTACATAAGATTAAGAAAAAAAATACCTCCTCAGAATGGTGATATATTCGTATTTGCCTTTAAGTTTCATCTCTTCTAACTCTTTCTCATAATCTACAGCCTGTATTCAACATAACCAAACGAAATGCTGAAAAAGTGTCTGAAATAAATCTGTGTATGGCGGAGACATATAAAAACCTGCTAGATCTGCAATGCACTCTGAAACTTAAGGAAATTTATCATGTACCGGGAAATTGGTGAGAGCTGAAGGACCCCAGAACTTAAGGGATGCCAAATCATAAGCTCTAGCTGCACTCTCTTCCACGTCATAACCACCTGCATTTAAAAAGACAATAATTGACCCTTAGATAAAACCTCAATTTTTAGGTTTCCCAATAACTGTTTTATATAGCACCTATCAAGTTAATAGAAGTACAACAGATCCAATTGAATAAAAACATATGCTCACCCAAATATACTGATGCAGAATTCCAGCAGGTTCCCAGAAGTCGGTGATATAGTAATCAAACACAAAAGTACACAGATCAGTCTTAAGAAAAACAAAAGAAAACAAGTTAAATAGCTTAAAAATGGAAATGGCTGTGCATATCAATGCATATTTATGCATTGATGCATCTTAAAGATTGGATGGCTATTTCTTAAAAATATCAAAAAAATCTTCACCTTGTCGACCTTTACGGGGTTGGCCAGCTCTTTTCTCACTGTTGTCCCAAAGATGGGCTTCAAATCTTCCAGTCCACCTATGTCTGTAATTTTCATCCCAACTTAATGTTTTTGATTAGATATACTACAAATTAGATAAACTAGAAAGAAAGGGTTCTGACCCTTAAAAATACTCCCTTTTGGACAAGACAGAATAGACTCAAAATAAACTAAATGTTTTTCATAGATAAACCAGATAACAAGGGCTGTGGCCCTTTAAAAAGTTGTCTTTAATAGACCTAATCCAAATTCAATTATTTTCAAAAGAAAATATCTTATATAAGCTTCAAATCTTTTAGTCTGCAATTTTCATCAGAACTTAATGTTTTTAATTAGATTAATTAAAAATAGAAAATTCCAACTCTTTAAAAACTGACCCAATTCAAACTTAATGATTTACATTAGATAAGCTAGAAATCAAGAGTTCTGACCTTAAAAAATTGTCTTTAATAGACCCAATCTAAACTTAATATTTTTAAAAAGAACTTAAAATCTGAGTCCACAATGTTCATGAGAGCTTAATATTTTTTTGTTAGATAAGCTAGAATCTTTGATTCTGAACCTTAGAAAACTGTCTTTTCAGTAGGAAAAAAAAAACCCATCCAGACTTAATGTTTTCCAAACTAAAATATCTTGCATTTTATATTCATAAAAGCCTGTTGCATGTATGCTTTAACTTACTTGGTTACTCCACGGTAGAATGAGGTTCGATTGCCCAATTCAAGAGCTGTGTTTCTTTCTCTGGCCTCCTCTAGAACAGCTTCTGTCTTTATCCTACGCTTCTTGCTGCTTTTGCGAGCTGAGGAAACACCATTTGGACTGGGACTTTGATCAGAGGATGGTAATGTAGGGACACTTTTATGAGTGGTGTGTTCAATATTTGAGGCAGCCCCTCCAACACTTGTATTGTCCAAAGGCTCACTCAAACAGGAAGAAAACATGTTGTTCACCTCCTCATTGATGGGACTACTATTGTATATAGTATCCATCGTGTTGGAATTGAAAGCTTCAAAAATGGCCTGTTCAGTTTGATTCTCAGAGTATTGAGAATCTCCAGATGCCTGGTTTCTCAAACTTGTGGCCTCCTTGGCCTGATCACTTTGATTCATACCCAACAGATGCTGCCTTCCAAAAGTTGTATCCTTTGAAATGTGTGTGGCAGATATGAGATTGTCTGAAGAATAGGTTTCTCGTAGAACAGCACACAAGGAAAAATGAAATCAATATTAGTTTGATAGCATGGATATTAAGAGCAGTTTCACTATTATGATAATAGACATTTTTTTCTATAACTCTAACTTATTCTGATAATAGATCATTAAGTATGATCTGAAACATACTCGATACCAATACTAAACAGTGAATCTAAATATTATACTATACTAAAAACACAACAATCCAAAAATTTTACCATATTAAAAGAAAAGCTTTACTATTATGTCTACAATAGACATTAACTTCTTTTAACTTATTATGTTAATAGATCATAAAATATAAAAAAAAATTGATAAAAATACCATACAGTCAAAGTCCAAATGCTTTACTATACTAAAAATACATCACTGTCAAAATTCAAAAGTTCTACTATACTCAAAGAACAGCTTCACTATTATATCTATAACAGACATTCTCTGATAACAGATCACAGAAATCATATGATCAAAAACATAAATGATAAAAATACTATACAATCGAAAAGGTAATACATTCAACATATCAACTCAGTGTCAAATCTAACAGGCACAAAAACATTCTAAACAATCTGCATGTCATTACTAGCAATACCTAGAACATTTTTCAGAAGACAGTGCATACAAATAAATCATATATACCATCTTCAGATTCAAGATTAAAATAGAAAACCGAACAGCCCTCTTGATCCTTCACACAGATCATCAAGCTATTTACCTATTCTCCTAATGTTTCCTCATGTCACAAAACTTATCACAGAAACTTAGAAAACAAAATACAAAATGTACTATATCCTCGATAAGAAAACAAGAGTTCCAGATCTCAAACATGGACAATATAGATGAAAAAAATGCACCAGTAGAAGAGAGATTGACAAACTTTGATTAAAAGTAAGAACTGAAAGACTGAAGCCAAGATCTAATACCTGCATTATTGAGAGTTGTTTGAAGAAAGCCCATAGAACTATACGAGCCCATGCCTGTGCTTCAGATTGAACACCACGCAAATCACAGAAAAACTAGAAACAAATTTGATATGATGGGAAATCTTCCAGTCTCCACATAAGGAAGGAATGCCAAAGAGATTAGTATGTCGAGGGGAAATATGTTCCACAACCGAGAATGGCCTTCTCTATATAACCGAGTTGACGCGCAAAATCACAAACATAAGATCCGTTATTTACGGAAGGGCAACGTAAAACCCTAATGGGGCTTTGACTGTGCTTAGAATTTCGATGAGAATATCGTACAATTTATTAGAATTGATATGTTTTGTTTGGCACTGAATTTAAATATTAATAAAATAATGAAGAAAATGTGGTTTAATCATTACAATTTTGATTTGGTGAGAATGGGAGAGGGATCAAAATTTCTTCAAGTGAGTTATCAAGGCATCACAAGAGGTAAGACTAATTAAAGAAACCACCAAAAAGTTGAGAACGAGTATGAATTGGGAATACATCTTCACAACGTTTTGATCATTACAGCTAAGATTTAGAATTAGAGTCATTAATTAGTTAATATTATTTTATTGGTGCTTTTCAATTGATAGTTATTATTAATATTTTTTTACAATGTTTTTATAAAACAATGTAGTTAGAGATTGTTTAATATTTGGGAGAGGGGAGTCATCTTTGAGTTGCTTGATTAATAGAATTTATTTGTTCCTTGTTGTCATTGTTTCTAATATTAATCATATAATTTTAAAGAGTTATCATTTCATGTGATTTTTTAGTGGAGGAATGTTTTTCATCATCATTTCATGGTCACAAGGTTTCTCTTAAGATTTAGAAATTAGAGTCATTAATTACTTAATATTATTTAATTAGTATTTTTTAATTGATATTTATTATTAATATTTCTTTAGAATGTTATTATAAAACAATGTAGTCAGAGATTTTTATATTTGGGAGAGTAGGGAGTCATCTTTGAATGGTTGGATTAATAGGATTTATCTTTTCATTGTTGTCATTGTTTCCCATATTAAACATATAATTTCAAAAAGTTATTATTTCAAATTTGAGGTTAATGGTGTGATTTTTATAAAGGAAAGAATTTTTAAATGACAATAGACTAATGAAATGTTTAATTTTTTATATATTTTATGTTTGTAATTTTTGTAAAAGATTTTAAAACTATAGAAATATAATTTTTAATAAAATGGAAACTAAAATTTATTTGGGAAGTTGTCCATCAACTTTTATATAGTGTTTTTTTCCTTTTCTATTTATTTTTTTTGTGTGTGTGTATAGATAACTTGAAACTTTAGTGCATGGTTATATCTTTTCACTATTTTTATAAATGTATATTTTTAAAAATTAAAAATTTAAGTATACTAAAATTAATCTCTTTCCATTCAAAATAAATTATATCCTCTTGATATAGATTCTTTCCTCTACTACAGATCATAATTTTTCCAAAAGTTTTTGAATAAATTCTACTATTTTTTCATAACAAGATAATCAACCATACATTTTTGTGCTAATGATTATTTTTAATTAAAAAATAAATATAAAATATAAATATATTAGAATATTAAAGGGATATATTGTAAGAAAAGTTCACTTATAGATCTACAAAAGGGTATTTTTATATTTTTTTAAAAATATCAATAGGTGGAGTAGGAGTTTTTGAAACATCATTTTTCTAAAATAATTTTATTTTTTTGGTAATTAGACCCAAAGATGTCTAAAATATGCATTCAATAGACACTTCCAATCAAAAAAGTTGAGATGCGTATCTAACTTAGCTATAATGAATCTAGCTAGACCATATGTTTTATCAAAACTATTTTTTAGTTAGAAATACTTAAATTCAATTGTGCTATTAAGTTAGTCTAAAGTGTGAAATGTCTTTGTAGTTTTTCCTTGCATCAAAATATAACAATAATCCAAACCATCAAAAGGAATAAAATTCTCTAGAATATCTATCTAGTATACCATCTAATGTACAAAAAGTATGATAATAGGACCACCTAATGCCATTCCTAATAAAGAAATAAAAACATTTACTAACAGAGTCATAATTAAAAACCAAAAAAGTACTAATTGTCTTCATGTTATACCTAGGATGATAGTTAACATAAAAGAAAATAAACAGTAGAATGGGTGTTGACCCTATTGAGCTCCTTTGAAATTTCATCTCACTTGATGCAATGCATCCAACCAGACCTCCATGAGGGACTTGAATAGTTCCTTTATTTCCTTCCTCGTAGTAATCATCTCCCAAAACTTCCTTTTGTAGTAGACACAAATAATTTTTTGAACTATACATAACACACATGGAAAACTTGGAAATACTCCTAATTTTCCTTCCAAATCCTAAAACTTTGGCCTTAGTCTTCTCAATCTTATCTATCGTGATGGCACATTTATCATCGGTCTTAACTAAATGTCTCCATAGGTCTCGATAATAGTAGGTTTGGTAGAAACAACTTCCTTCAATATCATCTCATTCATGAGGTCTATAGGCCCTATTATGATGCTTTCCAAAATATGGGAAGAATTTTTCACAGACTCCAAACTATCTTCCATCTTGATATCTTTATCATTTTTCATTTTCTACCCCTTTTCCTTTATCTCCTTTCTCCTCGCTCTCATTCTTTTTCTCTTCCTCAAACTCTGACTCCTCAATTTTGTTTTCCCCTTTTCCTATAGGGCGAGTAGTGATCCTACTAGACCTTCTAGGGTTAATAGTTTCCTCAATAGTCTTGATATCAAATTCATACTCTTACATATTGTAAACTTGGCCTTTTTAGTTGAGACTTTTATGTGTTTCTTTCTTGGAGGTTATAATTTTTGTATGTGGTTAACTGACTACACCTCAGTGCAATGTGGCTAGGGGTTTCAAGGAAACCATGACAAGACTTTAACCTAGGGTTTTTAAGACATTTCTTTCTGCTTGCTCTAGATGTATCTAAAAGGCTAATAGAGTGGGGTACAAAAATTAGGGGCTTCCTGAATGATAATTCACCTAGGCAGACAATGAGCCAAATGTAAATGATAGAGCAAAAATATGAGGCCTTGGAAAAATGGAATGGGTTTTTTACCTTAATTTTTTGTTAAATCCACCACTTAACCGAATTCTCCAGAGAGTGAAGGATAAAAAAAGAAATGAGATATTACTACTATTATAAAAATGATTGAGTAAGGGCATATGGTAGAAATAATAAACCATGAATCTACCTTCAAGTGTGAAGTATTCCATCACCATGAGGAATACTTGATCCCATAGCTTTAGGAACTACTCACATTCATAACCACCATGATGTTTTATCAGGCTTTCATTATCTCTAAAACTCTGATTAAGATTGTCCATATGTGACACCCTCCTCATTTTCTTCCAGTGGTCACGAGACTTGTCACCTTATCTATCACCTTGTCACTGATTTCGAATGAAATTCCCCTAAAAAAGACCCTTCTATCAACCCAAGATGAGGCAAATTGGATAGACAATTTTTCATCATGCCCATTCATATTCCTAATATACTGTGTAACCCCCCCCCCTCCTTATAGATGTGCCAAAATATGGCATTATTGTTTAATTCATCATGTTTTTTTGGCTCCACTCTAACCCTATCACCATCCATAATGTCATTCTCAGTCATACTAAAATTTTGGTTCTCAAGAAACCCAAACTTGTCTCTAATGGAAAGATGAGAAAGAAACACCAAAACTAAATTAGACTACTTAACATAATTATGGGTTTTCAGTCCCTCATCAACCTCATTACCCTTCATGACCATCTACGCATGTAGATAGCCCATTATAGTATTTTAAATAAAATAATTATAGATTACAAGATCTTTGGAAAGCCTTCGATTTTAAAAAAATATTTTAATATATTTTGTACTTTCCCAATAGTGATGTCATCTCATCATAAATAAGTACTTTTTTAATCACATAATATTGACCTTTCCCTTGATATCACATCATATTATCACATGGAGAGAAAGTCACATATAGAATCCATTTCTCCTCATTTTTGTTCTTAGTCATTAAATTCAAAAAAAAAATAGTGAAGCTTAAGGATTGCCCCTGAGTCGCTCTTCACGTGACTATCCTCTCCCTACTAAGTAACACAATCATACTTAACATGAACACCAAAGGACACTAAGATTAGCTCATATTTCTCTCTATAAAAATATTTCCCTCTCCCATAATAAGGATCTTCACATGGTGCAAAAGTAATTCCTTATTCCTGATGTAGGAGCATCCAGGGTGTAAGACAAATCTTGCATCACCCAAAAAAATTGTCCAAAATCAATAAGGGCTATCTTTGGACATGATTACTATTTTTTTAGTAGGTTTTTCATTTGAGCATGAATTTTTCCATTTTCTTCTCTGGAGGCTCATTTTGGATAAATAAGCCTATCGATAAAGTTTCATGGCAGGATCCATTATGGTTTTGAAGTTATTGCATTTTTTGTTTTGGCGGGGTGGTACAAAAACTTTGAACTCAATTTTCAAGGCTTTATAGGTTCCAAAAAGGGGTCAAACTTTTATTGAATGGTTATTTTCCAACTAAGGGAATAGAGCACTTTGTTCCATTTCTGAAATGGGGATATTATAGCCAATCAACTCAACTATTCACAAGTTATGATTTTTAGAAGTTGTACCTTCAAGACTGTAGCTTCAATACAAGTGGAAAAGAGAGAAAAATCACTTAAGGCAGAAAATTTAACTATTGGGCACCATATGGGAAAATTTTACTTTCTAATATATTTTAAGGCAGTTAATTATGCTACTTATATAGGGCTAAAGAATAATTTTAGGGTTCAATTCTAGATGTGTAGATTGTAGCTTTGTCTTGTAGATTATTATAATAAAAATACCCATGTGGCTATAGCATGTTGTTTTTCTAAATATTGTAATGTCATTTCATTGAGGATAATAAAAAGAAACTATCTATGTTCTTGTCAACAATTTGTTCTTGTAATTGTTATATTTATTTTCTTGTTTTGTTCTATATTTTTGGTTAAATAAGGGGAGTACCCTTCATCAATTCCTCCAACATCTAGTTCCTTCCAAGGATAAACCTATGGTTATTATAGCATTCGCTACACTAGTGTCTTCCTTGAATGTATGGTTTATAGTAAAGAAGTCCAAGTCCAGGAGGAGTTTTCTAACATCCTCAATAATCCATTAAACAAACCAATTAGCTTTGATTGACCCCTTAATATCATCAATTATAAGTTTCAAATCTCTTTTTCTATCAAGAATTTTTATACCAATTCAGAGAGAAAACTTAATACCTCAATGATTGTTTGTGTAGCCAAATTAATATTAATAGCATAGGAAAAAATTAGTTATCCTCTAAAGCATCTAATAAACCCTCCACCAACAACATTTTCCTATTTATAAACTCCATCAAAATTAATCTTATACCAACCAACGATGGGAGGTTTCCATCTAGTTCTTTTTCTTGCTAATATTTTTGAGTTGTCAAATTGAGCATAGGACATTGGCAAGTTCCAATTATTATAATTCATATTATGCCACTGAGTCATAGTGTAGCTAGAGAGCTTCCAAATGGTAATCGACAAGTTCTCAGATAGAAACTTGCACATAGTTTTTAAAACAATTTCCACCAAATGTTTAGTATCCCTTTAAAAGATTTAGTTATTCCTTTCCTTCCATAAGCTCCAGAAAATATGGGGGTTATTTGATTTAGTAATTATCTCACAAGTCAATTGTAAGTAGGGATCCTTCACTCAAATATAAATTATTGAATGTCACTATTGATGACCCATTGTATATCAAACTTTTCCAACACTTTCTACCATAGTTGTGAAGAAAACTGGTAATAAGGTAAAATATGAGGGATAGTTTCTTCCTCCTATTTGCATAGAATACATCTATTAGGGAGTTAGAATCCTCTTTTAATAAGATTATGTTGGGTTAGTATTTTGTTATGTATGGTCTTCCACCAAAAATAATTTATCTTAGGAATTAGTTTTGGATTCCATGCTTTTCTCTAGCAAACCAGAACATTTTTTTTTGTCGATAATAAGAGATATTTTATTAATAGTAAAGAAATTACAAGTATAAAGTATAAGCTATACATTTATCTTTAGAAAACTAACCCATTACATTGCTTATCATTCCATGTTATGACATCCCCCCATAACTAACATCAAAGTAACATATTACATATTTGTAAGCATGTAAAAACTATATAAAGGACAAAATTTGACCAGCAACATCCTCCTTGGTGCTTCTATCAACCACCGCATTCACACACCAAAAAATTTCTTACATCTACGGCAATGCACACCTTCTGAAACAAGCCTTTGCAGCTAAATTTGTTCATCCGCACAAAGGTAAGCACCCACACCATATCTTGTTTCATAGATTTCATACCAAACTTATATATCAAAAAATATATAAGACACCATTTCAAATTTGTGGCAAATTTTATAGAAACGGCGAGCATCCTTTGACAAAAAACCAAAAACCTTCCTATCCACAAGTTTGAAATTTTAACCTTCAAGGTTTACCTTCCACCACCCTCACCAATTCCAAGTAGACCTTCTTCCTTTGGGGAAAGTAGTTGACACATGCGCCATCTTCATGTTCGCCTGGTAATGTTCAATGCCTTGCTTCAAATTTTCTCATCCTTCCCTCCTATCTTTTAGATAGCTATCTTTATCAACCCATTTTGGCCATCTTAAGAAAGGGATTATGCCCACCTCAATCCCCTCTTCCTCATCATCAAAGCATTCACTATAGTTAAAGGCCTAGCCAGGATGCACCCATTTTAGCAGAGAGTCTGCGCCAACAATTAAATCCTCCTCAAAAAGGGCTTTCATTACCCACTCCACTCTGCACTCATGTTCACCCAATTCCAAGCCCCATGCCATGATCATGGCCACTATATCTACCTGTAGCTTCCATTTGTGTCCAACTTCATGAAAAAGTGGCCCCAATGTCTGTTGAAAAGCCTGAATTACCTCCTTAGAAGGACATTTTATCAATAACTTCACTCGATGATCCTCCACCGGTCCATAAATTCCTTTATGTTGTCACTTTGTCTTGAATGTGAAAGTAGGCTCCATTGATTAACTAAATTTCTCCCCGAAGCCATGGAAAAAAGATCAGCGCACAAGACCTATAAAAATCTTTTCTTCATTTTCCACTACCGGTTAAACAAACCCTTTTAAAAATCTAAAACAAGCCACAACCATAAATGCATTCAATCTTTTCTTTTTTCAGCACACTTCCTTAAGCGTTAAAAACCTCACCTCATTTTTGAAAAATACCCAACGTCCTTTTTCACATTAACTACCTTCATTATGCTTGAAAAGGAATTATGGAAATGAGCACAAGAGCCATTAATAAATCTGCCAAAATTCACATGTCTTAAACCACTGACAAAACACTCATTTATCCATCATCCTAAAATCCACCTCACCAATTTACCAAATTTGGTAAAGTAAAATCCTCTATCCATAAATCCCCCACCTCTGCCAAATCTAGAGCCCTTTTGGAAAGTTTGTCAACTTCGGCATTCCCTTCCTACTTTATATGTGTGACTTTAAAATTTTCAAAGGTGGATAATAATTCTCTAATAGCTTCAATATAATTCTCCAAATCTTAGGCCTTTATAGACAAATTTGAAATTTCTTGTACTACTAACAAAGAGTCACCTTCCAAATGTAGATTTCGAAGACCTTTCTATTTTTCTAACATTACAACTAGTAATGTTGCCTTGCACTCAACCATATTATTAGTGCCATCTTCACATCTTTTTGCTACCATCAAAGTAGTTTCACCACTATCATTGCTAGAAATCACACCCACCCCACTCTGGCTTGGATTATGCCTTGCAACACCATCAAAATTCACCTTTGTCCATCCCACCTCCGGGGGAAGCCATCTAACCTTATCCTTTTCACCCTTTCTTTTCCTTGTCACTAGAGCACCTGCAGAAGAACTGAATCTAATACCTGTCCACTTTGATTGAATAGCCTTGTCTTCCTTTATATATGGGATTTTTTAAAATTGCCTCCTTGTAGTAGAAGTTCTCACCACCTCCTCAATTGCATGTTGCAATCGATTTATGAATCTATAGATTGTTTCCTCCTCCCCTCTAAAAATTCTACTATTCCTCTCTTTCCATAACTCCCAAACAATAATGGAGGGGGAAATAGTCCATATACTTGATAAAGTGGATTTCCTATTCATCCTAGGCCATCCATCAAAGACCTCTTTCATCGTATTAGCTCTCGGCCCTTGCCAATCCAACTTGCTTTGCACAAAATTCTAGCACTGTTGTGCATATTCACATTGGATCAATAAATGATCTATTATTTCCTCCTTGCACTCACATAAAGCACATCAAGTAGGGCCCTTTAGACCTAACCTCTTCCTCCTTTTTGCAATCAAGATCCTTCATTTACATGCTAACCGTGCAAAAACTCCTGCTTTTGGTAGTATTTATTTTTTCCAACATAGATCCTGTGAAAGAGACTGAGGAGCCTCAATATTATCAAGTATCTTATAGCCCAGCTTAACTGAGTATTCTCCTAATAGCGATCCACACCATCTGATCCTAGATCATTGTTATCAATTAAAGATACCCTCCTTCTTTTGAGAATATCCTTCATATGCTCTTTTTGTTGTAAATATAGATTCTCATTATCAATTTGTTTCCACTCCCATATGAGACCTTCAACACTTTCAATTTGTTCCATGTAATCTCTAACTCTATTTCCCCAATTTATTAGAAAGTAATCTTTCAGCTAAACAACATCCTTGTCTTCAATTAGAGCTGAATGACCTTCCCATGAATCCTCCCAAAAAAGTGTCAAGCACCCATTTTTTATTTTCCAAGTGATATGTTCATCAATTACTGAACGACAAGACAACATAAAGTTCCAAATAGTAGACCCACGAGGGGGATCTCTGATGGTAAATATCCTAATGCTATCAGGAGAGTCCAGATACTTTTCTTGGAGTATTCTTGCCCAGTAGCAGTTAGAGTTTTTATACATACTCCAAACCATTTTAGCCCAAAGGGCCCTTTTCATAATTTTCTAGTTCCTAATCCCAGCACCTCCATGTACTTTTGGTCTACACACCTTCTCCCATGCTACTAGTGGTATTTTTTCCTCTTCCTTTGCACCACACCAAAAAAAAATTCTCATTTTTGCCTCCAATACCTTTAAAAATTTCTTTGGAATATCAAGACACATCATGGAGTACACCGGTATTTTAGAAATCATTGTGTGTAACATAAGAATCCTCCTAGCAGAGGATAACCATCTCCCCTTCCAGCCCTCCATTCTCTTTAAGCATTTCTTGACTAAATCTATCCATAGCTTATCTTTTTTTCCTCCTTTAAAGAGAGGGATGCCCAGACATCTATTGGGTAAAAGGCTTGTTTTCATGCCTAAAATTTTGCTAATCTTGGCTTGTATATGTTGTGGGGTATTGAAGAAATATATTTCAGATTTTCTCCAATTGATCAATTGTCCAAAGACCTTTCCATAAAGTAAAGTGTCTTTCATCACTTTGGCTTCCTATTCAGAAGCATCCCCCATAAAAAAGTATCATCAATAAACTACTTTTGAGAGAGGGCTTCCACTCCTTTTATTATTTGGATTCCCTTCCAAACACCTCTCTCCCGCTTTTGGGTAATCAATCTCCCTAAAACCTCTACCATGATAATGAAAAGGAAAGGGGAAAGAGGATCCCCTTGTCTAATCCCTTTGCCCTGTTCAAAAAAACCTTGAGGGCTCCCATTTACCAATACTAAAAATCTTGGGGTCATAATACAACTTTGAACCCACCTAATCCAGACTTCATCAAAACCAAATCTTCTTAGAACATTCAGCAAGAAATTCCAATCAACCTCATCATAAGCTTTTTTAATGTCAAGCTTAACCATCATTTTTTGACTTTTGGCAGCTCTGATGGAGTGAATTGCCTCATGTGCAATCACCACTCCTTCATAAATTGAGTGGCTAGGGTAGAAACCACTTTGATCTATAGATATAACCATGTTCAGAACCCTTTTAAGCCTATTAGCAATTACCTTGGAAATGACTTTATAGACTGTGTTGCAAAGGGCAATTGGGCTGAAATCCTCAAAGTTTGTCTATGTTTTCCATTTAGGGACTAGAGAAATAAAATTTGTGTTAAGATCCTTTAGAAAAAAACCTCCTTCATAGGATTCATCTACCACTTTCCATAGTTCCTTTCCAAAAATATGCCATAATTTCTAAAAAAACTTTGTAGGGAAACCATCAGGTCCTGGGGTCTTGTCCCCTAACCCAAAAAGGGCAATTTTAACTTCATCCATGGACATGGGTTTAACAAGATCTCTATTCTTCTCAGTCATGACCAAACTTGGGATAACATCCAAGACATTCTCTATCGATTGCCTCTCATTGTTTTCAGCTACTTTCATTTTTGAAAAGAAAGCTATCGCTTCGGCATTGATCACATCCATGTCCCTGAGCTCTAACCCCTATTCATTTTGGATGCTAAAAATTATGTTGTTAGCTCTGTGCTACTTTAGGGAGTTATGAAAAAAATGTGTTTTGGTCACCATCCTTTAGCCATGTCTCCCTTGACTTCTGCTTCCAAAAAATCTCCTCCTTCAACCAGCCCTCTAGTTGACTTTGTAATATCTTTTCCTCCCTAAATTCTACCTCCTCCATTCCTTTCTCAATGACCCTCAAACTTAGGGTTGTAAGCTTTTCCTTCACTTTATGTTTATCCATAAAAATGTTTTTAAAGTGCGTTCTATTCCAGATCTTTAATTTCTTTTTAATTGATTAAAGTTTTTTGAAAAAAATGAAAGCTTTGTTACCTAATATTTTGGGAGTTTGAGACCACCAATCCTGAATTAAATCACTAAAGCCACTAGCGGTAAACCACATTGCCTCAAATTTGAAATGACATTTATCAGGGGAGTCTTCATGTTGTATCCTTAGGACAATCGGGAAGTGATCAGAACCTCGGAAGGGAGGAATCTCTGCATCATAGGTCCACTCTATCTCCGCCCAGTTTCCTTCTAAGAAGAAATGATCAAGCTTTTCAGCAATATTTAGGAAGCCTTCTCTTCTGTTTGTCCATGTAAAATTGCCTTTTTAAAAAGGGATCTCCAACAAACCACAACTAGTAACAAAGGCACTAAAATCTCTTTGACTTTCACTGCTCCACCCTTTTTCACCTTTTTTATCCTCTAGGGTGAGTATTGCATTAAAATCCCCCACCAAGAGCTACCACTTCATCACCTAAATTCTCTAGGATACCCGTAAAGGAGTTCCACAATGTCCTTTTTTGTGTCCTATTATTAGGACCATAGATGTTAAAAAAGGAGATATTACAGTGGAGTTGTTTCACATACACTCTTAGCCATTGCCAATATTGATTGGTTTGCTGAACTGTAACCTCCAGAGTCTCTTGATTCTAGAGATCCCCCAAACCATCTGAAGCACCTTAGGCTTCCACTAGTTCACATTTCCATCTCCTAAACTTATTCCTAAAAAATTCACCATCCTCTAATTTAGTTTTAGTTTCCTACAATAGCACCAAGTCTGGTTTCATTTGATCAAGACACTCTTTATCAAACGAATCTTTTCAGGGGCATTGCAGCCCCTGACATTCCATGATAAGGTTTTCATGGCTCCCAAGAAAAGGCATAGCCTTTTCCCTATCTTAAAAGTTTAGTTTGGTTGATAGAAATCCCTACAATTTCCAACCTCTTCTTGATTGATTTGGCACCTCTTTTGTTTTTATCCCCAATCCTAGGTTTCTTGAGAGAGGGTGTAGTTTGCCCAATCATCATTTTCTCAAAAGATCATATAGTTTCAAACAAACCTAGGTCATTTAAATCATTTTCTACAGTGAGACCATCAAACTTTGAATCCCACTCCTCATATTTTTCATCACTCTCCTTTTCCTCTTCAAAGGAATTGCTCATATTCCTTATTGGGGAGATTTCTATGTCTTTGAAGTCATCCAGCACATTCTCATGTTCAAAGACACCTCCACTTTTCTCTAAATCACCAACTGAGATACTAGCATTTTCTAAAAAAGATTTATCATTAGGTTGTCCCCCCGTTTGTTCCTCCACAGGAGGGCAGTTGTTGTCAAAAGTGTCTTGAATGACAAGAGGATCTATCTTTTCACAAACTACAGTATTAGAGTGCTTAGTGGGATACACCTCATCCTAGCCTATAGTTTTTAAGACTTTCAAGGAAGAGGACCTTTGTTCTTTCTCTACTACTTCTAAGTGTTGGGAGAAAAGTGTTTCTTTCACTATTTGGGTGGAAGGGCTGATGGTAGCTTCCCAATCAACTTTTTGCTCCCCTGAGATGGAAACTTCAATAGCCTTCCTGAACTCCCTCCTCCATAATGGAGAAACATTTAAGACCCTTGTTACAAATTGTTCTGCTATTTTAGGCTTCTTTAATTCTTGTTCTAAAGGTCTCCTCTCCAGTTCATCTAACAGTTTGTCCAATGCATGACCTTTTCCTTTTCCTAAAACCTCCTCACACCCATCTCGTGAACCATGATCTTGAACACTTTCATGCCATATGGTGATCTTATGTTTCCACACCCCATTTTCCATTCCCAAGGTGATTGTATCTGGAATAGGATTATTTTCCTGCAAGCTTATCAAAATATGAGGATGGATAGAAGCATCATTTTCATTGATCACTTCCTCTGCCTTTTGGAAATTTCCTATAATGCTTCCTATTTGTCTCATCGTTTCTTCCCCCCAATACTCCACTGAAAGGTTGTGCAAACTAAGCCATACTGGATACTCCTTTAACCTTTCCTTTTGTGGGTCAAAATTTGCTTCCCAATCTTTCAAATAAATTCCCTGCCCTTCAATGAGGTAAGGGTCATTATTGAGAATCCAAACCTTTTCCTCCTTTGTTGAGAAAACTCCCATATAGAAACCATTCACTAGGGTTTTAAGTTTACACCCATCCCCCCAAACATCTTTACACCATAGCCTAATAGTATTCACAGAGGGCCACAGCCCTAGCCATTTAAAGAAAAAATATTTCTCCTTCATAGTGAGAGTAGCTTCTTGCCAATGAGAATCAAAAACCCTAATAGTGGAGATAATCTCATACCTTATGTTTTTAGAGGAGGTTTTCTCTTGTCCCTCTATGTCCTTCGCTTCCTTAATCTCCTTGGATTGTTTTGGTCTGTAAAACTTACTTTCAATCTTTCTAAAGTCAAAATTCTTACCAAAATGCATATATACTCAGTTTTTTGTTTCTGCTTGCTATCCTTCTTCTCCCATCTCCTACCATTCCATCCTGGGTTTTGTGTCCACCTTCCTTTAGGGTATTCTGACCCGGGTCTGAAGTTTGCAGTATTTTTTTGAAACTTTGGTTGGAAACATCTATTGAAAGGCCAAGTATCTCCATACTGCAACTGATAGGAAAAACCTGCATGCTTCCTAAATCACCATCTATCATTGTAGCATTGTGTTTCAGCTCGAAAATTTGTAGGTGACCGTTGCTTCCAAAAATATTCCCGCCCGTCGTGCTCCATCTCTTTGTCTCTAGTCTTTAAACTAGAACATTATTAATAGCAATTTGTATCTCAATTTAATAAAATAACTCTCATTTTTTACTCTTTTTACAAAATAACTTATCATCCTTAGTGAACAAGGGGATTCTAACATTTCTTATAATTCTTTGAAGCTCAAAAGATTTTTTAATCAAATTTGGTCTATTTTGGAAATAGTATGTGAGGTCCTTTCATCTCAACAAAATTGTATTGTAACCAGCTACCTATGAACCAACAAGTCTTTTTTAAGTCTCCATCAAATCTCTAAAGCTCATATTATCTATCAGGGCCTTATCCCCAACCCAAACATCCTCCCAAAACTCTATCATTTCCACTTTTCCATTTTAGACCTTCCCCGATGATACTTTGACATTTGAGAATGTTATTCCAAATTTTTGAACCTGGGGAGAAGCCATTAGAAGAAAGAATTATGTGGAAATTTTTGAAGTTAAGGTATTTGGACCTCATTGAACAGTCTCACAATAGGTAATAATAATCATGCCATTGTCTCTCTTAGGATTTATATACTCATACTAAAGATTACTTTCCCCACCATGAAATGCATTTAGATTGTCAACCCAGGGACGTAGACTTGAAATGGGACAGCACAGTTTGTGCACTAAGTTCCTCTAAGAGTCGTAACACCTATGATGTAGGAAGATAAAATGCATAAAAGGAATCTATGCTATTGTTGCAGGAAAGTAAAAACACTTGACTATTGAATGGAATTACTACAAAAAACTTATGAAATGAATCTAAACCTGTCTAACAACTCAAAACATTCACTATACCCATCTCTGCAAATGTTGTAGGAACAACCACAATGGAAATGTTGCAGGAGTAAAATAGTAACTCTATTTGAAAATAGGAAAAGTATAGGAAGCAAATCTATTCTAACTTAATCTAATCCACCTTCCAAGTGGGCCCCCTTAGTTGGCTTCTGTTAACTACTCAACACAAGAAATAATCCAAAATCACTCTTCCATTAAATCCTTCTTAACTGGTTACACAACAGTTGAACAACTCATGAAGAACAAAACAGAGCAACTTCCACTATACTGAATACATAATTCTATCTTTTTCCATTCTCTACTAAATCAATCAAAATCCCTTTATCAAGGATTGACGCTTATTGAAAACATAATAGAAAAGTCTCATTAAACCTTTCCAAATACAGAGGAGATAAAACAACCACAACATAATACAATTATTGTTGACAATAGAATAACAGTTCTGAGGAAATATAGTAGGACTGGTTCCCTACACTCTCTGGAACAATAGCTCCTTTATAAGTGCAGCATATCCATCAGAACCATGTTGGATTCTCCCGCCATGTTGGTCTACTAACACTCCTTCTTTAATGTAGTTGTGCCACTCTTCACACTACTCCTTTTCCTGAAAGGTTACTAACATTCAGTACACATATGCAAGTCAACATTTTCAACTCCTACTTAAATGTTAGAACATAGCTTGAAATAACTATATGAAGTACTACATTATATTTATAATAGTTAGCAAAACATATCACTCAAGCTACCCAAAGATTTTGTGGCTTTAGTTGTACTTAGCATAAGTTCACATAGGTATAAGTCATAAATGTTTTGGAAATATTTGTCAGAGCATCAACAAAATATGAAGATTATAACAAAATTAAGGCAATAATTGGACTCATCATCTACCCCCTACTAACAGATTGTTTGTCCTCAAGCATTGTATTTCCTCGCTATGGTCCTGAAATCACTGATAGTCATCTTCCCCTTCTTTCCACTCCTAAAAATGTAGTAAAACCCCCTCGTGCATTCCAAGTGATCTCCTTGGTGCTCCTCAACCAACTAATCCAATCTAGTCGCATTGATGTCATATAGGGGCCAAAGGAGTGTAGGTGGTTGGAAGGATAACGGTATCCATAATTCCCTTCTGGCCTATTGCCCCAACTGCATCTATTTAGTCACTCTGTGGACAGTTGCTTCATAGTTAATTGGGCTATGTGGCTCTACTTTCCTGAAAGCTTCTAGCAATTTGTTCCATCGGCTTCTTACCCTTGAAAGAGCTCTTTGGGCTATTGATGCAGGAGCATCCTGGGTGTAAGAGCAATCTTGCATCACCCAAAAAATATATTTCTATTTTTGTATTCAATAAGGGCTATCTTGTGCAGAGCTGCTATTTATGGAAACTTTCTATTTTTAGTAAGTTGGTCATACGATCTCAAAATGTTTCAATTTTACATGTGGAGGTTCATCTCAATCATATCAGCCTGCCAGTAAAGTTTCATGGCTGGATCAGGTCTAGTTTTGAAGATATTGAAAATTTTCGATATTGGCAGTAGGGTACAGAAACTTTGAACTCAGTTTTGAAGGCTTTAGAGGCCCCGGATGAGGTCAAAACTTTAGCTAACCTTAACTTTGGAGTTGTAGAGCACTTCATGCCCTTTCTGAAATGGGGTTATAATAGTCAATTGGGTCAACGAGTGATGACTTATGGTCTCTGAAAGTTGGGTCACTTGAAATGACGAAAAATGATTTTCCTTCAAAAATTTATGTTTGGGTTTCAAAAGTTATTTTGAGCTGACTTTTATGTAATAAATTGTAAAATAAAATAATTCTATGTTTGGTCGGCTTTATTGGCTAAAATTGTGGAACCTTCCTAGGCGGTGGAAAAATTGCCTATCTAAGGAAGGTTGTAGTGTTGTCTTAGACAGTTCGGGGCAGTTTTGGGTAGTAGATCTGGGTAATGATTCAAGGCTTTGTCCTATAGAATATTGTAAGGGAATGCCCATGTGACTTTTCATATTGTAATTTTGAAAGTTTGTAATTCCTCATTTGTGGAGATAATAAGAAGCCCATTTTCTGTTCTTGCATATTTTCCTTGTTTCTCTGTTTCTGTTATGTGTTTCTGGTATTAAGGGGAGCATCCTTCATCAAGTGGTATCAGAGAAGGAGTTCTTGAGTGTGTAAACAAATCGCCGATTGTGTAAACAAATCGCCGATTGTGAGGCAGTTTGCACCAAGACCGTGGGTTAGGGTTTTTGTGTAAACTTGTGTAAATAGATTGTCGATTGTGAGGTAGTTTGCACCAGGACCGTGGTTAGGGTTTTAGCGAGAAGTGCGAAAATGCCTCCATGAAGGGAACATGGTGGAAGAGCTGGTGTTGTAACACCTGAGGTTAGAGCACTCCAGAGAAAAGTGTGAGCATTGTAAGAAGAGATTCACAGAATAATGAATCTTAATGTCAAAGATGAAAGTGAGGATGAAGCTAAAGAAGGAAATGATGATCAAGAAGAAGAAGGTGAAATTTTGAATCAAGAAGAAGAAAGGCTTTACCAGGCCATTTCCAAGATCAGGAAAAGACCTAAGATCAAGGTTCCTACATTTTCAAGAAATCTTAACCCAGAAGAATTGATCGACTGGATCAATGAATGTGAAGAATATTTTGAGTATGAAGATATTGAGGATCCTGATAGGGTCAAATTCGTGAAGGCCAGACTGAAGGGTCATGCAAAGATCTGGTGGCAAGAGATTCAATTGGAGTGAAATAGAAGAGGGAAAGATAAAATTGCAAGATGGGATCAGATGGTGGATAAATTGAAGTGACAGTTCATTCCTGTTCATTATGAGCTTGACCTATTGAAGAAGATGCAAAGTTTGAAGCAAGCAGGAAGATCTTTTTAGGAGTATACAGAGGAGTTCTATCGAATCCTCATCAGAACAGGCCATGCAGAAGTGGATAAAGAGAAAGTTTCCTATTACCTTAATGGGTTGAGGCCAAGCATTTAGGAAGAGCTGAATCTAGTTCGAATGATCAGTATTAAAAGGCATACCAGTTTTTCCTAAAAGTAGAGGAAAATTTGAACAAGAAGTTCAAGAGTAGACAAAATGGAAGAGGTTGCGATGGAAGATCTGGTGGATGGTCATATGGAGGCCAAAATGAAGATCTGAAAAAGAAGGATGAGGCCAGTAGTAGTCAAAATCAAAGAAGAAATAATTCCAATCATTTCCAAGATTAGAACAATAGAGATCAGAGAGGAAGAGGAAGAGGACAAGGTTCAAGAAGAGGAGGCTTCCGCGGAACATGTTTTCACTGTGGAGAAGAAGGTCATAGGGCATTTGAATGTCCTCAACACCAAGGAAGGATAGATAGGAGGAATGAAGGCTAGGCCAGAGTTGCACATGTAGATGAAGATGTCAGATCATCAAATTTTGAAGATGTTGAAAGAGGAGAAACACTGATTAACAGAAGAGTCTTGCTGAGTGGTGAGAATGAACCTGAAAAAAGGAGGATCCTTTTTTTCACTAGATGCAAGTGTGAGGGTAAATGTTGTGATGTGATTATTGATAGTGGAAGCACTGACAATTTGGTGTCAGAAGAGATGGTGACAAAGTTGAAGCTCAAGAGATAGAAACACCCACATACATATCAGATTGTCTGGGTGCAGGATGACCACAAGGTCATGGTCAGTGAACAGTGCCTAGTAAAGTTTAATATTGGCAGGTACCATGATGAGGTACTATGTGATATCGTACCTATGGATGCATGTCACATGTTGTTGGGTAGGTTGTGGTAGTTTGACAAATGTGTTGTACATGATGGTCATGTGAATACCTATTCCCTAACAAAGGATGGAGTGTGACATAAGCTAAAGCCATTGAAGGAGACCGAAGAAAAGGTATGTGGTAATACAAGAATAAATTTTGTTGATGGAAGAAAATTCCTAGATGGTATGAGGCATGAGCATATGTGTTTTACTTTAATTCCAAAAGTTGGTAAAGAGGAAGTAGAGGATGTACCTCTAGAGGTTGCAGATTTTTTGAATGAGTTTCAGGATATTGTATCTGATAATGTACCTGATGGATTACCACCGGTAAGGAAGATCATTCATCAAATGGATTTGATTCCAAGAGCTAATTTTCCAAACAAGGTAGCACACAGACTGACACTAGCAGAAAGTGAAGAGTTGAACAAACAAGTACATGAGTTGTTACATAAGGGATTGATTTGAGAGAGTCTGAGTCCATGTGTTGTACCAGCAGTATAGCACCAAAGAAGAATGGATAATGGAGGATGTGTACAAATTTTAGAGCAATAAACAAGATCACAATCAAGTATAAGTTTCCATTGCCACGAATGGATGATATTATGGATTGTTTGAGTGGAGCTATGTATTTCTCAAAGATAGATCTGAAGAGTGGATATCACCAAATTTAGATAAGAGAAGGAGATGAATGGAAGACTTCCTTCAAGACAAAGGAAGGACTATATGAGTGGTTAGTCATGCCTTTTGGGCTAACCAATGCACCGAACACTTTCATGAGGCTCATGAACGAGGTTTAAAAACAATTTCTAGGTAAGTTTGTCATTGTGTACCTAGATGATATTTTGATCTTTAGTAAGACATTAGAAGAGCATATGATGCATATTCATATGGTGTTTGAGAAGTTAAGAGATGAGAAATTGTTGATTAATTTGAAGAAGTGCAGTTTTGTGAAGAAAGAGTTAGTGTATTTGGGATTTGTAGTTTCAACAAAAGGTCTAAAAATGGACCCAGAGAAGGTATAGGCTATCCTTGAATGGCCTACTCCAAGAAGTGCTACTGAGGTAAAATATTTTCATGGTCTAGCTAGTTTTTACAGAAATTTTATCAAAAATTTTAGTAGTATTTGTGGTCCCTTGACTGAAACAATGAGAGGGGATAGAAAAGAGTTTAAGTGGACTAATGGGGCAGAAAAGAGTTTTCAATTGTTGAAACAAAAAGTTACAGAATAACCTGTTTTAGCACTTTCAGATTTTAATAAGGTGTTTCAAGTAGACTGTGATGCTAGCGGTACTGCAATAGGAGCTGTTATTAGCCAAGAAGGTAAACATGTTGCTTATTTCAGTGAGAAGTTAAATGATGCCAAGAGAAAGTATTATATTTATGATCAAGAATTTTATGCTATAGTTCAGGCATTGAAGAAGTGGAGACACTATCTGCTTCCTAAGGAATTTGTTTTGTATATTGATCATCAAGCCTTGCAATATTTGAATAGTCAAGAAAAGTTGAATAAAAGGTATTTGAAATGGGTTGAGTTTTTGCAGAGTTATACATTTGTTTTGAAACACAGAAGTGGAAAGTCTAACAGGGTTGCAGATGCTCTTAGCAGAAGGCAACTATTGCTGACAGAAATGCAGATTGAAGTGGTTGGGTTCAAGGAACTCAAGAATTTGTATCCAAAGGATCCTGATTTTGGTGAAGCTTGAAAAGCTTGTAGAGAACCTGTTACTCTAGACAGAATGAAGTGGCTGGATTTTATCATCCAAGATGATATGCTATTCAAAGGGAGTCAGTTGTACATTCCACGAAGTTCTATGAGGGAGAATCTCATCAAGGAGAAGCATAGCGGAGGATTGGCTGGACATTTTGGTCGTGATAAAACCCTTGCTTTGGTTAGTGAGAATTATTATTGGCCAAAGTTGTAGCAAGATATCAAGAAGTTTGTACAAAGTTGCAGAGTATGTCAGATGGTGAAAGGAGTGAAGCAAAATACAGAGTTATATCAGCCATTACCTATACCAAAGAAGCCTTGGGAGGATATCAGTATGGACTTTGTTCTTGGATTACCGAGGACTCAGCTGGGACATGATTCAATTTTTGTGGTGGTTGACAAATTTTTGAAGATGGCACATTTCATTCCCTGCAAAAAGACTAATGATGCTATTCATATAGTAGAATTTTTTTTCAGAGAAGTAGTGAGACTACATGGTTTGCCAAAGACCATAGTTTCAGATCGAGACACCAAGTTTGTAGGCTATTTCTGGTGAACATTGTGGAAGAAGTTGAAGACAGATTTGAAATTTAGTTCATCACATCATCCACGGACTAATGGACAAACGAAGGTGGTGAATAGAAGTCTGGGAAATTTGCTGAGATGTTTGGTTGGAGATAAGCCGACAGGATGGGATTTGATTTTACCACAGGCAGAATTTGCATACAATAATTCTGTCAACATAAGTACTGGTAAATCACCATTCCAGATTGTATATGGAAATACTCCCAGAAATGCATCTGAGTTGAGAAGGATAGATCAAGGATAAATAAGTAGTGTTGAAGCTGAGGATTTTGCAGAACATTTGAAGAACATCCATGAGGAGGTGAGGAAGCACATTACCAAGATAAATGCGCAGTATAAGGCTAAGGCGGATGAAAAAAGGAGGCATAAGGAATTTTAGGTTGGAGATGAATTCATGGTTCATTTGCAAAAGGAGTGATTTCCAATTGGTACATATAACAAATTGAAAATGAAGAAGCTTGGGCCATGTAAAATACTAAAGAAGCATGATTTAGGAAATGCATATGAAGTAGAATTGCCTACTGAGCTGAATATTTCACCAATGTTTAACATTTCAGATCTGACAGAGTATCATGAGGTAGGTGTTGAAGATGAGATCATAATAGCACAGTGGAGTATTCTAGCAACTAGTTTAGATACCAAAGAGATTGAGAATATACTGGATAGTCGTGTTGGTAGAAGCATAAGGAACAAGACATATGAAGAATATTTGGTCAAGTGGAAAGGATGACCTGTTGAAGATTCATCATGGCTGACAAAGGAGGAGGTTAACCACCTTGGTTTTCCTCTACACACCTAAGATGTGATGGGGTCACTTCTCAAATTACCTTAGGTGTCTGATGCAGGAGCATCCTGGCTTGCATCACCCAAAAAAAATATTTATGTTTTTGTATTCAATAAGGGCTATCTTGTGCAGAGCTACTATTTATGGAAACTTTTTATTTTTAGTAAGTTGGTCATACGATCTTGGAATGTTCTGATTTTACATGTGGAGGTCCATCTCAGTCATATCAGCCTGCTAGTAAAGTTTCATGGCTAGATCAGGTCTAGTTTTGAAGATACTGAAGATTTTCGGTATTGGTAGCAGGGTACAGAAACTTTGAACTTGGTTTTGAAGGCTTTAGAGGCCCCGAATGAGGTTGAAACTTTGGCTAACCTTGATTTAGGCATTGTAGAGCACTTCATGCCCTTTCTGAAATGGGGTTATAATAGTCAATCGGGTCAACGGGTGATGACTTATGGTCTCCGGGAGTTGGGTCACCTGAAATGACAGAAAATGATTTTCCTTCAAAAATTTCTATTTGGGTTTCAAAATTTATTTTGAGCTGACTTTGATGTAGTAAATTATAAAATAAAATAATTCTATGTTTGGTCGGCCTTATTGGCTAAAATTATGGAACCTTCCCAGGTGGTGGAAAAATTGCCTATATAAGGAAGGCTGTAGTGTTGTCTTAGGCAGTTTGGGACAATTTTGGGTAGTAGATCTAGGTAATGATTCGAGGCTTTGTCCTACATAATATTGTAAGGGAATGCCCATGTGGCTTTGCATATTGTAATTCTGAAAGTTTGTAATTCCACATTTGTGGAGATAATAAGAAGCCCATTTTCTATTCTTGCATATTGTCGTTGTTTCTCTATTTCTGTTATGTGTTTCTGGTATTAAGGGGAGCATCCTTCATCAGCTGTAAATTGGGCAATGTCTGATAGTCTTTGTAAACCTTATCCCTTAATGCAAATACTTTCTCCTTGATTTCAGGCTTCAGTCTCCCATAAGTCAAATTGAGCCAATCCCTCAAAAGGACATCAGGCTTATGTGACTCAGCCCTTAATGGCAAGGGTTCAGATTTTTCTAGATCCCTATAGATATTCAACTGCCTATCATAATTTTTCTCATTATGCATCCATGACATCAAGGCCCTTAAGTGAATATCCCCTATATAGAGCAGAGGATTCCACTCTATTTCATGTGGGATAATAAAATTGTGTAGATAGAGCTCACATAACAGATTTTGTTTCCATGGTGGCAGAGTTTGATACAAACCATAGAATTCTTGGGCCAACTTGAATTCACAATCAATATCCTTGATTGTCATCATAAGTTGGAACAAAAGAAATTTCTCCTTTAAGAAAATAGCATATACCCTAGGTGGTGGTCTACAAGCTATGACATGGTCAGCTAGTTTTAGGGCCTTGTCCATTTGTTGTTTTTATTTCTTTAGCTACTCCTTGAGAGCTTCAATTTCCTCATCCTTATCAAACATCTCCCTTTGCATTTGATTTATTTCCTGCTTCCACCATGTCTTCTGAAAGATAAAATGGTTGTATAGATGAAAGAGGACAGACTAAATTGTTGATGAAGGGAACTCTTGCATTTGAGCTTTCTTTTTCTTCTCTTTAGTAGTCTACTAAAAGTAGTCAGTGAACCACATTGATCGGTAGGGTATAATGGATACATTGGAATATATAGGATGCTGAGGAGGAGTAGATTGAACATTCACAGGAATGCTCTCTTGCATTACATCGGGGCTAGGCTCAGGCATTCCCTGATCATTATGTGGCATGCTACTACTAGGTTCTTTCTCATTAAGAGATTCCTCCATATGTTGAGGTTCTACCTATGTAGGGGAGTCATCAGGAATATATTCAACAAAGGGTTCTGTAGTAGGTTTTGGTGTTGGAACATTTGGGTTTTGAAGGGAAGGTGGAGACACTTGTCCTCACATGTGAGGGCTTCTACACATAGTTGCATCTTCAACCACTGCAGTTTTAGGTTGGTGAGACCTTTTTGGCTTATGTGTTATAGGATTAGATGCTGCAAGAACAGACACTGCAGGACTTGACCATTTTCTTTTATTTATTTGAATTTTAGGGTTTGAAATTTCACCTTCTAAGTTAGGGATTTCTTTTCCAACTTTCTATTTTCCTTTTCTTGAGGAAGAAATAGGTATATTACTCTCTGGAGTAGGTTCAAGAGATTGGTTTTCTGGGGGTGATTTCGGTTCTTTTTCTTTCATAGTTGCTTCTTTAGTAGGGTCAGAAGATTCTTATGCATCTTCTAGAGGTTGGGCCCTAGGATTTACTTGGGGTTGCAAAGTTTTAAATTGAACAAATTCTACCCATGACATGGAAGAAACATCCCTAAGAGATTTTTAAACCAAAAGCTTGATTAGGGCATGGTGGCTTATGGAATTTGCATTACCCTTTTGTGTTTCCTTGATACTAATGCTTAACATATTATAAAGAAAATTGGGAACATTGACTTGAAGATTATTCCTGATACAGATAAGCAATTTGAAATGATGGGCATGCAGGTTCAAAAATCTTCCTTCACAAGTTAAATACCTAATAATGTGTGTAGCTAATTCTGGAAACAATTGTGGAAGAGACAATCTCATGCACCCCTGCTTAGTAATTTCAAGTGGAAGATCACCTGGCTTGGAGAATTGAGCTCGATATGACCTAGCATCATGCTTGTTTGGATAATGTTCTCCAACAACTAGTAACCCTATAACTTCTGCAATTCTCTCTTCAGTAGCAACAACTATCAAACCCCACATAGTTTCTTGTCCCTCTTCAAAAGTGCCCATGAGTTCTATTACAACCTCCTCATTAAATTCTATCAGCTGAAGAAAATAGCCAAGTCAGCTGCATGCATTGAATCTATGGACTGCTTCAACATCCACTAGAAAAATATCATGGATGATTGGTTCATGTCTCTATAATTTTCCACCCATCTTAGCAATTCCCAATCTTCAATTTTCTGCTAATCCTCAGTCTCCCTACACTCTGCAAATACCTTCTTCTTGAAATACCAATTGCTATTCTTGAAAATGCCGATATCTTTGCTTACATTACCTCTGTTGTGCTTAACATGATTAATAATAATGTCATTGATTTCAGAGGACATCACAACCTTAAGTGTGAGTTACCTCATAATTTAATTATGGTCCTTTTAAAATCATGTCAAGTTCAGGAAGTTGGAATTTAAAAGTATGGCAAATGTGTGTAGGATAAAAAGAATTAATGGAACGCAGCCTAAGTACAACATTGATGTGATAGGGATGTGACTAGGGTAATTTAGGAATGACACTTGGAAGTTAGTACACTTCCCCTGCCCCTACAAAATTTTAACAAGTGTACTCACTTGATAAATTTAGCACGAGGTTGGGAAACTGGCTTAATGCATATATTATATAATTAATGCAGTACTAGATATCATTAATTAAACTTGTGCGCTAAAATTAAGTAAGGAGTTAGAAATTTGTACCTAGCAATTAGTTATCATACATGAATATGAGCTAATGAGAGTGTCAATTCTGGCGGCCGCATAAGATTGCTGATGTGGCAGTTTATTGAAAGCATTTGAAAATAGAAATTGTGGGTGACATGGTATTTGAGTGGGTGGTAGAAATAGGAATGAGATGAGTTGGTGAGAAGAAAAGAGAAAGGTGAATGAATAAATATACCTCATTAAATGAAGTTTTATTATGAGTCCTGGTGAAGGTATGTCATGGTGATGCTACAGGAGTAACGCTTTCACCTTCTGCTGCAGGAACTATTTCCTAAGGGGCTGTTAAACTATGCATGTTGAACTGTTCCAATAATTCTTCTTTGGTTTCAGGCTTGTGATACAAGCGCAAGTGGTGTCCATTGACAAGTAGCTTAAATTGTACTAAATCAAGTGTGGTCAGTTGAACTACTCCATTATCAAAGACATTGAATTTCATAGGGTCCTAGCCATCTAGTTTGCAGCTTTCCTGGGCTCTCCTTGAATCTGGAATCATATAATAAAGCTCAATCTCCTACTTGAAATTTATTATTCTTGATATGTGAATCATGTCATCTTTTCCTTTGGTTCTAGATTAGCTCTATTTTCTCTAATGTTGATTTACGCATTTCATCTAAGGAATTGAGATGGAGTAGGCATTCAGATTGTGTTGTAGGAAGATTGATGTTTAGCTCAAGTGTTGTGCGCAATGTTTTGTGTTCAAATTCTATGGGAAACATTGCTACTTTTCCATACACCAATTCAAATGGTGTGAACCCTATTATTGTCTTCCATGTGGTATGGTAAGCCCAGATTGCTTTTGTTAATCGACTGCTCCAATCCTTGCAATGCAACTATACGGTCTTTGTTAATATGGCCTCTATTTCATTGTTTGTCACCTCTGCCTACCTGTTTGCTTGCGGATGATAAGGACTAGACTTTTGATGCCTTATGCTATACTCCTTCATTAGCTCAGTGATTAGATTTGATGTGAACTATGCTCCTTGGTCTGTTACAAGCTCTCTAGGGACTCCATACCTAGTAAAAATTTCCTCATACAAGAATTTTGCTACTTTTTGATCCCTTGCATTCTGCATAGCTTTCACTTCGACCCATTTTGTCAGATAATCCATACAAACCAAGATGTAGTATTTTCCATTTGATGGAGGATCAATTGGTCTGATGAAGTCCATACCCCACTTATCAAAGGGTGTCATTACTACTTGTGGATTAAGTAGCATCTCATCTAATTTCATTGGATGACTCATCCTCTAACATTTATCACATTTTTTTGTATAATTGGCTGCATCTTTGTGTAATGTAGGCCAATAATATCTTGTTGTTAAGATTTTTAGGGTTTTTTGCTTGGCTGCAAAGTGACCTCCACAAGGCTCATCGTGACAAGCGTGGAGTATATCATATACTTCATCTTCTTTCATAGACCTTCTCATAATCTTATCTGGACCAGTGTAAATAGATTATTGTCTATCCATGAAAACTAAAAGCTTTTCTCCACAAGCTTTTTCTTGTCTTTTTGAGAAAAATGTGGGGGCATCTTATTTGCTGCAAAATAATTGGCTATATTTGCATTCCATGGGTTTTTTATTGCTATATGGAACAAGTGTTCATCTGGAAATGTATCTTCAACCTGATTAGTGTCTTCATCAGCATTTTGAAGTCTAGACAAGTAGTCAGCAACTACATTTGCCTTGCCTGGCTTATCAACAATTGTTATATCAAATTCTTGCAAGAGTAAAAGCCATCTTTCCAGTCTTCCTATTATAGCAGGTTTGTTCATCAGGTATTTTATGGCTGAGTGATAGATGTGAACAAAAATGGGATAGCCTATTACATAGTGTCAAAAAAATTTCAATGCATAAACTACAACTAGGAGTTCCTTTTCAATAACTGTGTAGTTTAGTTCAAGGCCATGGAGGCTTTTACTAATATAGTAAATTGCATTCTCAAGGTTAGTAGGTTTTTGTCCTAGCACAACACCTATGGCATAATCTGATGCATCTATATGGATGTGGAATGGAATAGACCAATCTGGTCCTTTTAGGACTGGTGTGGTTGTTAGGACTTTTTTTAGCTATAGGAAGAACTCATCACATGCTTGTGTCCAGATAAATTTAGCTTCTTTTGTAAGCAATGTGTACAGAGGACTAGCAATTTGACTAAAATTTTAAATAAAGCATCTATAGTATCCAACATGTCCAAGAAAAGATCTTACATCATTTTTTTTAGTAGGAGTAGGTAGTGTAATTATTACCTCAACTTTAGCTGGGTCCGCTTGAATTCATGTTGCTGAAATGAAATGCCCAAGTACCACTCCTTCCTACATCATCATAAAGCATTTCTCACTATTAAGGGGTAGATTATGCTCCTTACACTGGATTAGCACATTTTCAAGATTCTTCAAAGCCTCTTCAAATGTCACTCCAAATGTTGTAAAGTCATCCATATATATCTCCATACAATCATGTAATACGTCAACAAAAATACTAATTATAGCTCTTTGAAATGTTGCTGGAGCATTACACAACCCAAAAGGTAGAACTGAATATGCATATCTCCCCCATGGACATGTGAATGTAGTCTTTTCCTGGTCCTCTAGAGAAATAGTTATCTAATTGTATCCACTATATCCATCAAGAAAGGAAAAATACATCTTACCGGCCAAAGTATCAAGTACTTGGTCTATAAATGGTAATGGGAAGTGATCTTTCTTGGTAGCTTTGTTTAACTCCCTGTAATCCACATAGATTCTCCATTTACCCCCCTTTTTGGGCACTATAACCAAAGGTGATACCCATTTACTATCAGATATAGGATATATAAATCCAGCATCTAATAGCTTTTGCAATTCAATTTTGACCATCTCCCTTAATGTTGGTTTAATTCTTCTTTGATGTTGATGAAGGGGTAGGCTTCCTTCATTGATATATGTCATGTGAGTACATAGTATAGGACTTAATCCCTTCGTATTCCCATAGTCCCATGCAAAGGCTTTCTCATGTGTTTGTAGCAATTAAGTTAGTTTCTCCATTTATTGTGGAGGCAGCTTGTTGTTCACATGGAGATTATGACCTTTAGAAAGTTCCACAGTAGTTGTAAGGTCAAGCATGGACACTTCAAGGATTGGACTTGTGTTTACTTCACTGGGTAGCAATTGATGGATAATGTTGGGTTCTGAGGGTAATACACAGTTCTCAAAATTATCTTCATATGTACTTAACTCTAACACAGAACTCTTAGATATATCTTTGGTTACAACACAATCATTATTCAGAATGCTTCGAATGACTTCATCTTCCTCCTGGAGTTTCAGGAAAGATTGCCTATGTAACATCATGAGCTGGACCATAGAATTCAATTCTTCTTCCCCATCTCCTAATTCTGGCCATATAGGTGTACTCAAATCTGGTTGCGGTTGAGCTAGAGGATACAATGCTAGTTTCTTAGTGGCTTGCCCATCTAAAATTGTCATGTTCCCTGATCTACAACTTATGTTTGCATCAGCTATTACTAACCATGGATGTCTTAGAATAACAGGGTAACCTGCAAGATTGACCTTTGGTGAGAGGATCATGAAATCAGCAAGGTACTCCCAAGAATCTAAGGCAACTATTATGTCTTCTATCATTCCATTAGGGGTAATAGTAGAGCTATCTGCTAATTGCAATATTGTTGGAGTAGCTCTTAACCCTCCAATGCTTAGTTTATTCATAGTATCTTTAGTAATTACATTAATGGCAGCACCTAAATCTATTAATGCATTTTTTACAGACTGGCCATTAATGATGATATTCACAACTAGACTCCCTGGATCTGAATATTTTGGAATTACCAATTTTCCTAGCATGATATCAGCCAATTGTCCTATAACATGAACTATTGTAGGATCTTTTTTCTTCCTCCCATGATTTTTAAGACAAGCTTCTTTAATTACTTTTCCATAAACTAGAACATCTTTTATTGCTTGAAATAGGGGAATCTGGACATGCATGTTCTTTAATTGGTCAAGGATATCAAATGGTTGATCTTCTTTTGGTATGGGCCTCTCCATGTTGAGTCTTTAGGGAAAAGGTGGTTTAACTGATGTATGAACATTAGCTAAGTTGGAAACATTTTCTGATACAATAGTATTTGGCAAATCATTCTCTGGAATCGATACTGATGTTGCAGGAAGGTCTGGCATTTTAGTGATAAGGGGTGGTTCAGGTGTTGGCAAGGTATTACTTGATCTTAGGTGTATATCAGTTATATCAAGCGCATAGGCAGGGTACTATTGAGCATCGATAGCATACATTTGTTGTTGTGGTTGTTGGTTGTTGGGATTCAGTTGAGGTTGAGTAGGTAATTGTATCTACTTTTGAGGACCTACATTTGGAGGTGGTGGCATTATTGCAGGTATATTTTTTGGAGGTGGTAGAGGTGGATATCTAGGATTTGGATTAGGCCATTGTTGAGGTCCTCTCCACTGATTAGTGGGCTGCCAATTCCCTTGTGGTTATTGCCATTGGTTTGTAAATTGTGACCATTGGGGTTGTTATGGAGGATACCATTGATTCTATTGATTATTTGGCCAAGCATTATTCCAAGTGGGTTGATTATACTGTGGAGGACTTTGGACATTTTGATTTTTCCACTAACTATTACAAGGACTTGAAATTTGTAATGGGTCTTGAGGGATACATTGTCTCGTGGCCCATGGCCGACATTGAGCAACAAATAATACTTGCTCATTCTCTCCTTCTATCTTCAAGTATTCAGTTGGAAGATGTTGGTTCTCCAAGTTTGTGACTAATTTTCACTTGCAATCCTTCTTTTGTTTGTGGCAATGAGGGTAGTATTCATCCAGTTGCGCCTCTGCGTCTACATGTTTCTTCTTGGTAGTCATCGTGTCCAGGTGTGTAGCGACATCATTGATGATGTCTTTCTTGAAGTCTAACAATAGGTTTTAAATCTCCATCTTTGAAATACCAGAGCCACTTCCTTTGGCCAGTGTTGAGCGAAATCCCCTTCCTTTCTTGACCGTTGCTCTAGAATAGTTTAGACAAATCTTCTGAAGGTCATCCCAGGAAGACTGAGATATATCACCTCTAGCCATGAGGGCCAGAGCTTCAAGATAATTTTCATTCACTCCTCTTAGAAAAATCATCTTTTGTGAATCCTCCTACAATGCATGTTAAGGGTTCTTTTGTAAGCTAAATAAGAAGCGTGATATGTAGTCCTCTAATGTCTCACCTTCCCTTTGTGACATACAGAAGATGTCATCTCCTTTTGAATCACTTCCCTTGTAGTATTCCTTATAATTTCTTAGAAACAAATCTCTGATTCCATCCCAATTAGCTACTGCATTTTCTCCTAAGCCCATGAACCATCTGAGAGCTAACTCCTTCAGTGTTGTTGGAAATATTTTAAGCTTATGACTATCAGTATTATAGTCAAAACTTCGACACAATATGTCAAACTCAAACAAAAAGGTGTCAGGATCCTTCGTAATAAGTCCATAGAACTTTGGAATTGTTGAAGCAGGTATGTTCTTGAGGTTAGGATTGTTGATAAGCCTTGGAATTGGAAATGGAAATGTAGGAGCTTCCATTATTGGAGGTGTTGGATATTGAAACTGTGGCTAGAAAGTATTGTTGACTAGAGGGTTTTGGACAACAGGTGGTCCTAGAGTAGGATTATTATGGAAACCGGCTAATATTTTTACAAAAGGATAGATTTCAAATGTTTCTTGGTTGTCTTCTTCTTCTATTGAAGATGATGTAACAAACTTAGGACTAGCGTCAAGAAATGGTAACTCAAGTTCTTCAAACTCTTCTTTCAGTTTAACAGGTTCTTTTGGAAGAAATCTGCCATGAACATCTCACCTTCTCCAATGCATGCAAGTAAGTTGATAACTTGTGAAGAAAGCTCACAACTTCTTGGTATTGACTAAAAATAGGAAACTAATCTAAAAAATAAATGACTCATTAAGGTTCCTAGTTTGACACCATCCCCAACAACGGTGCCAAAAATGAACAGTCTCACAATAGGTAACAATAATCATGCCATTGTCTCTCTTAGGATTGATATACTCATACTAAAGATAACTTTCCCCACCATGAAATGCATTTATATTGTCAACCCAGGGATGTAGACTTGAAATGGGATAGCACAGTTTGTGCACTAAGTTCCTCTAAGAGTCATAACACCTATGTTGCAGGAAGATAAAATGCATAAAAGGAATCTATGCTATTGCTGTAGGAAAGTAAACACACTTGAATATTGAATGAAATTACTGTAGAAAAATTATGAAATGAATCTAGACCTGTCTAACAACTCAAAACATTCACTATACCCATCTCTGCAAATGCTACAGGAACAACCACAGTGGCAATGTTGCAGGATTAAAATAGTAACTCTATTTGAAAATAGGAAAAGTACAGGAAGCAAATCTATTCTAACTTAATCTAATCCACCTTCCAAGTGGGCCCCCTTGGTTGGCTTCTGCTCACTACTCAACATAAGAAATAATCCAGAATCACTCTTCCATTAAATCCTTCTTAACTGGTTACATAACAGTTGAATAACTCATGAAGAACAAAACATAGCAACTTCCACTATACTGAATACATAATTCTATCTTTTTCCATTCTCTACTAAATCAGTCAAAATCCCTTTATATCAAGGATTGATGCTTATTGAAAACATAACAGAAAAGTCTCATTAAACCTCACCAACTATAGAGGAGATAAAATAACCACGACATAATACAATTACTATTGACAATAGAATAACAGTTCTGAGAAAATATAGCAAGACTGATTCCCTATATTCTCTAGAACAATAGCTCCTTTCTAAGCGTAGCATATCCATTGAAACCGTACTGGATTCTCCCACCATGGTTGGTCTTCTAACACTCCTTTAATGTAGTTGCGCCACTCTTCACACTACTCCTTGTTTTCCTGAAAGGTTAGTAACATTTGGTACACATATGCAAGTTAACATTTTCAACTCCTATTTAAATGTTAGAACACAACTTGAAATAACTATATGAAGTACTACATTATATTTATAATAGTCAGAAAAACATATCACTCAAGCTACCCATAGATTTTGTGGCTTTAGTTGTACTTAGCATAAGTTCACATAGGTATAAGTCATAAATGTTTTGGAAATGTTTGTCAGAGCATCAACAAAATATGAAGATTATAACAAAATTGAGGCAATAATTGGACTCATCACTCATGAAATTGTACCAGTCAGACTTCTCCAGGGAAAGTTTCCATCCCATTTAATCAATTTGGGATTTATTTAGAACCAACAACTTCCTTATTCTAGTCCACCTCGGTGCTTCAATTTGTGCACAGTATCTGATATAACCAAAGTTAATCTTTTCTTTTCTTTAACTCGTGTCCAAAGAAAAGTTATTTGGGTTCTTTCATGTTTATCTACCATATTCATGTCCTCCATCAAATAAGTCCTTCATGTTGTATGGTGTGCTATGTTGGACTATTCATTCTTTCCTAGGACTTGGTGTTTGTTCTAGTAAGATAAAATATTTACGTTTTTACACTCATTATTTATTTTCATTCCAACTTGTATACTTAATTTTATTCTATTATTTTGATGTTATTATCATTACTTATTAAATTTTAGGACTTCAATAAAAGGGGATATTTGCATGTCTAATATGTGTAGAACAATTTCAAGGGTGGTATTCTAAAGATCTACATAAATTTATTTACAAAAACAAGTTTTTTCTACTACTAGATCATAGGTTTAGAAATCGCCTGAAGAATTAATTTGATGGAAAATTTGAAAATAGAAGCCCTCCTATGATTATGGATCTAGGAGATTGGCTTAAAAAGTATAAAGATGTTTAATTGAAATATTGGGAGGATTTTCTTTTATCTATATGACTCAATTGAAGAGCCGCAACAAGTTGTAGTTAATATGCCTAAAGGAATGAAAATGAAATCCATATTTTATGAGCTCCTTACTGGAATGATCTATTAATATCTTGCCTATTAGATCCTATGCACATCTTCAAAAATGTCCTAGATTCTATATTTCAACATATATCAAGCAAAGAGGACACCTTGTCTTCGAGGAGAGATATTTCTCTTACACATACCAAAGTTGATAGAAAACATTTGTAGTCAAACAGGGAAAATGAAACATATGTAGAAGATTCATGGATTTTGAAAAAAAAAAGCTAGACCAACTAAAAAATGTCATTCATTCAATAGGGACTCCTACTATCTATGGGTCATCATTGGCTAAAGATTTTACAATTGATTTAAAACACATGATTTTCATAATTTTATGAAGGTATTATATATCATCATTTAACGTTTACTGGTAGCATTGATTAAGTACTAAATATAGTTTGATATTTTCTTGTGTGGTAAAAAATTACTAATGACCTTTTCATAAATTTGTTTGATAGCATATCATGTCATTATCAATGAGGGAGGATTCTTGCCTTACAGTTGACTTAAGGAATGCAATAAGTTAATTTTCAATATTTACAAGGTATGTGGTTATATGAAATGTTCATAAGTGAGAGGCATATAGATATTATATTGCATTAAATAGTTATTTAGTAAATGTTCATACTGCTCTATTTTTCTTATATTAGGCATGGGTGACCTCCAAGGAGATCCATGAATGTGAAGTTCCAAAATGGAAGAAGGAAATTGCATAAAATGTATGTCTATTTGAAAAGGAGCTCCCTACAAGTTTCATGGACCTACAAGTCCACTTACTTATACACCTAGTCAATGACATTGAATTGACAGGTGTCATATCAACGAGGTGGAGGTTTTTCTTTGAGAGGTATATGAAAACTCTAAAAAGACATGTCTGATAAAAGGCACATCCAGAGGGTTGCATGGATAAAGGACGTGTATTGAATGAAGCATTTGTATTCATGTATAAATTCCTTAGTATGGATTTTGAATATGGGCCATAATTTTAGGATGAAGAAAAAACATCAAATATTATTGATGGAGAAAAATCACAATCTAATGGTGTTCAAGTAGAAATTAGTAAGTGAATTCATGATCAGTGTGGTTGTTTTTCTTGAAATCATTGGTTTACTCTATAATTTATTTGTCAAATTAACAGTGTAACATTTGGAGTTTGAAATAAACATGTTGACGTGTAATAGGTGTAGACAAAAGTGCTAAAGTTAACAAGTTCATTTTGTACCACACAGACTTAATGAATAAATGGATAGATTTGTATGATAAAAATAGAAGAAGTGTTAGAAGAAAGGACACAGTTTAGGTGATCAAACTAGAGGAATATGCCACTCCCCACTGATCTTCTTAGGGAATGAGGAAAAGATCGCACACTAGATTAGGTTACTGAACAAATTCAAAATCAAATAGATGATGTAGGTACAGATTCAACTATAATAGAAGATGAAATCAACATGTCTAGAGGATTGAAAGAAAGGTACATTTGGAATTTTACAAAATGTTGTTTTCTTATGGTATAGACACTAGTAACTATTTTAATATTATTTATTATATTTGTTTTCACTAAAATAAATGGTCTTTTATTGGAGAGGAAATATCTAGCAATATGGGCATATGGTCAAAATTATCATGTAGAAAGTGCAGATGTGACCCCCCTTTTTGAACCCTTAATCTCGACCATTTAATAAAAAAGGTTTAAAAAGTAGATTTAGATTACAACTCTTTTTCTTAGTGCATCTTCAAATTTTGAGGATAATTATCTTCATTTTCTCATCTAAGATTGTAATTCTTTGATTTTAGGAAAAATGTGGCCACTTAAGGCCCCCTTTTGGTCCCCATCTTTGTGCACTTTTCCCTAACCTTAACCCTTACCCTAATATTAACAGTAACTTTAATCCTAACCTCAAGTATAAGATTGATAGTAACAATAATTCTAACCCTAATTTATTTAATATATTAATCATAATAAATATCTAATAATAACCCTGACTCGAACCTTAATTATAAATTGAAGTCTAATCATAACCCTAACAATAACCCAAACCAAAATTCTATCTCTAACCATAACCCTAATCATAATCCTTAATATAACCTTAAGACTAACCTTTATCATAATCCTAATTGTAATTCTAATCCTTACCTTAATCTTATTGCTAACTCTAACCCTAATCATATCTACGATATTGACTCAATTGTAACCCTAACACTAACCCTAACCTTAACATTGATTCTATCTCTAATCATAACCCTAACTCTAATTTTTATTCTATCTCTAATCCTAATCCTAGAACCTTAACCTTAATTCTATCTTTAACTATGACCTTGACCTTAACCTTAAATGTAACCTTAATCTTAATCATAATTCTATCCTTAACTCATTTAATGTCTTAATCCTAATTATATCTCTAAATATAACCCTATCATGTAATTTTGTCTCTAAATATGATCTTAACTATAATTTTATTTATTGTCATAATTTTAACCCTAATGCTAAATCTAACCTTAACCTTAACCCAAACACTAACCCTTATTCTATCTTACCTTAATCTTAACCATATCCACACCCCTAACTCTACTTCTAATTCTAGCCCCAAATCTAACCTTAATGCTAAATATTATTCTATCTTTAATCCTAATCCTAATCCTAACCCTAACTTTGATTCTATCTCTAACCTTAACCCTAATACTAACCCTAATTTTATCTCTTATTACAATCCTAACCCTAACCTTAAATATAACCCTAATTATAATTCATTTAATGTTGTAATCATAATTCTATCTCTAAGTGCAACCTTAAATATAACCTAATTCATATTTTTGTCTCTAATTATAACCAACACTCTAATACTAACCCTAACCCTTATCCTAATCCTAGTTATACTTCCTACAGTGGAAGTAAATTTTGTTGTAAACATTTGGCTTTTAAAAAAAAAATTGAGAAGCATTTGCATGTCTTCTTGATGTGAGGCTACAACAAAGAGTTAATAAATTCATGTAAATAGAAAAGTTGTGTTCAAATGTTACAAACACATGGCAATAGGAATGAATCAATTCTCAAAAGATGGTACGATGTAACTAGCATGCCAATGTGCTGGGAGAGCAAGTGACACCATTAAATCTTTAAGTTCTATTGAATTTGAATCTGTAAAACTCGTTGCCTTTATGAATCCCATTTTTGTTTGTCAAGGTAATTCATTCCACTCACCTTACCTACATCCATTTCAGTTCTGAGACATTCCCATCTATTTTTTTTACCATTGATTTATTTTCAGACCTACAAATTGGTAGACTATTCAATAAATTACAATCTAGAACATAGATAAGGTGGGCATTTATGTTTACATCTATTTTATCTTACAACTAAAATGGTAGAGATTCTAAGCATGTACAAATTAGTGCAGCTCAAAGAAATTTAACTAGTGAATCTAGATAATACTTTTCTGATCTCCCCAACTATTCTAGTCTTTACTCCAATGTTGTCCATTTTAACCATCGCTTTTCCAAAAGTGATGTCAAATCTAAAGCCTAGGAAGCCTCTCACACTTACCGCATACTTTTGCACAAATGGCTTTGTGGATGGATCAAACCAAAGCCTCTGATCTGAATCCAACACACCTTTCACATCTGGTATGTTCTTAAAAATACTAGCATCAAAGTTATTTTTAGTGCCATTATAAAGCACCACACATTTACTAACATCTCCACCCATAGAGGAAAAGGCTCTACAACTTTTATACAAATGCCATGTCTATTGAATGATCAACATTTCTAATTCATGTAAAGATGTACAAACTATATTTGAAAGATTGAAAATCCGCATGTCCAATGGTGTGCCCTCCTGAAATTAATTTTCACCATCACATTAATTAAAAATAAAAATTTATTATGATATTATAATCATAATTTATTTGTATTAGATTTATTTACATATATTTTATTTAGTTATTTTTATGAACAGGTTCTTGATGAGAATGAATGGTCTACTTAAGAGACATTGCATCTAAGTGATACTCATGGATAAGACACCTATTCTAATACTAACTTTATTTCAAGTATACATAATTATCAATACATATATAATATACATTGAATTAATTATTAGTAAAATTATAATTTGTAATTATATAGTTCCTCATAATGACAAGTGTGATGGTTAGTTATGGTATTGTGGTTCTTGCTACTAAGATCCAAACCCTCAATGAATGTTATTGCTAAGTATTTATGTTGGAGATGAGGTCCCTTATATGGGATTGATCTAAGTGATTCATAAATTCAATCGCAGTTGGTTGAAAAAAATTAAAATATTTAAAATTATATTATTATCAAGATTTAGTTGTGTCGAGTTCATTGATCCATATTTCATGAGTAGTAATTTATAAGTATCCATATTTCATGAGAATAAATAGTCTATTTCGTACACTACGTCTAAGTGATTCTGACATTGATAAATCCCCTATCTTAATAATGCTCCAACTAAAATACACACAATTATTAATACATTTGCAATATACATTAAATTAATTATTAATAAGATTAATTACTAAATATACATAATTATTAATACATTTCAATATATATTAAATTAATTATTAGTAAGATTAATTAATTATATAATTATATAGTTATCGATAATGTAATAGAATGATAGTCATATTGCCAATTTTTTTCACAATGGAGCCCATTGTATGATGCAAGAGCATCTTGGGTTTCTTAGTAATCTTGCAACAACAAAAATATTTGTTTTTCGTTTTCCTATTTTTTTAGTCTCTACGTTTCTTTCAACACACCTTCAGTTTGGATCCTTTGTAGTTGCGCAACTTATGGCATGTTCCTGGCATCATGTTGAACCTTCCCCTAGGTTCACACCTCAATCGGTTGCTTCATAGTTGAGATCTTGGGGATTCTTGGTGGGTTTTGTTTGTTCTTCACATTTCACAACCAGTTTGTGTTTTCTGATCTTGCAAAGGAATTTCCTAATCGATAAAGCTTTATGGCTCATTTCTCAATGTTTCTACACTTGTGGCTGACCTACTTGAGGGATCGTGATTCATATTTGACCTATTATGGGTGATCCTTATGACTTGGGTCATGACCTATATTTTGTATTATGTTTTCTTCTCATTGAAAAATATAATATTTCAAGGTCGAGTTGATGCTTGTGAATTCCTAATAAGCTGATGTAATTGATCCTTAGAGACATCTTGGGAGTTCTAGATAATAAGATAACTTCTTGGAGGTTAGCACATAGTATTTCTATCTATAATCAGACCTATATGCCTGGAATGTAAGACTGTATGTTACAGGTCCATTGTAAATAATTTTCTAATAATGTAAAGGATAATCTTGCTTGTCTCTCGATTGTTCCTAGTCATTTCCATTGTGTAACTTGTGTTACACGAATTGGACAAATCTCTTTGAGGTCACTCTGTCTGTCATTGCACCAAGTGGTATCATATCAAGTTTTCATTCCTTGGGGAAGTTTATCTCTATTCCAAAAGTTATGGAGCCCTAGATTTGATTATTGTGGGGTGGTGGAGTGAGGATTTGACTCGCAATTGTACATAACTTACGCATGATGGTTTGTGGAAGGAGAGATTTGAATCCAATCATGATGGAGATGACTTAGAGAAGAGGTAGAAATATTGATGATGTGAATGAGGATGAAGAAGAGACATCAGAACTTAAACATGGAGATGAAATACTCCTAACAGATATAACTAGAGTGAACACAAGACCTCATTTTAGTCCACTTGACTATGATGGCAAGTTAGACTTGATGAGTTGCTTGATTAGATCACAGAGATGGAAACATACTTTGAATTTGAGGACACCGATGAAGATAAGAAGGTGAAGTATGGTTGCACAAATTTGAGAGGTCATGCATCCTTGTGATGGGAACATTTACAGATTGATAGGAATAGAATAGGTGAGGAGAAAACTAAGTCATGAGATAGGATGATGAATAAATTGAAGACCAAGTTCTTATCTGCTAATTACCAAGTTTTTTTAGGAAGTTGAAAAAACTAAAGCAGAAGGATCTTAGTGTGAAAGAGTATACCAAGGAATTTTACAAATTAGATATAAGGTCTAGCCATACACAGGATGATGTTGAAAAGGTTGTAAGATATCTGAATGGTTTGAGGGTTTCAACAAAAGATGAGATCAGTTTAGTCAAATTGAAAAATTCAAAAGAAGCATATTAGTATGCCTTAAAGGCCGAGGAGAAGTTTAAAAAGAGACAAGAACAAAGACAAAGAGGAAGAGGTGGAAGATTTCAGATAGGAAGGACATATGCTAGAGGAGGAAGATCTTATGGGGATGAAAACAAAGGAAAGGCATAAGTCAAAGAAGAAAATTCATACCAAAGGGATGAAAGAAATTACCATAGAGGTGGTGAATCAAGTAGTTATAGAATAGATGATAGAAGGGTGTTTAGAGGAACCTGTATCAAATGTGGAGAGAAGCACATTGAGCCTTTGAGTGTACTCAAGCGAATTCAAGAAAGAGAACTAAGAACAAGGGAATATTTTCTTATGTTGAGGAAGAGTGTGTTGAATATTTGAATCAACCCAAGGATGGAGAATCATTAATGGTGAGGAGAGTCATGTAGTATGAAGAGATGGACTGAGAACCATTGCAGAGGAAATTTTTGTTCAAGACAAGATGCATAGTTGAAGGTAAATATTGCAAGGTGATCATTGATAGTGGTAGTTTAGATAACCTAGCCTCTAAGGGGTTGGTGGACAAGTTGAAGTTGTAGAGATTGAATCATCCCAAACCCTATCAGATTGCATGGATAAATGATCAGGATTAAATTAGAAAAATATTGAAATCTATTTTTTTTCAAAATTTCATATGTTTTAGTAAATTGCAATTTTGAGGGTCTTCAGTGCATTTCTGGGGTTGGATGATGCACGGAAGGACAATAGAATGTTGTTCCTTCCAAAATTTTCCTCTAGATCTTTTGAATACCTTTCCAACGCATCAAACGGTTTGTAATTCAAAGCTAGGATGAGAAAGTTATGCCTTCTCCAAGTAGACCTAAATTTTATATATAGTTTTTTTGATAAATTTTGATAGTTTTAATAGTTTATTTGTAATAAAAATTATGATGACTCTTCATTTTGAGTCCAATGGATTTGTGTGACCCTTGGGATCCATCTGAATTGTATAAACTCTAATTTTGAATAGAATGGAGACACTTTTTGGCTTGCAATCTTGTTGTTAGTCTTTTCAGTTTTTATGTCCAATTTCACAATACTGCAGGTTTCACACCAAGTATTGTAATCTGATTCATAATTCAGATCAGTGGTATCAGAGTGGGAATGCTCCTTTATGCCAATTCACACAAGGTCTTCCTACCAAAGATTAGGATTGGATACACAAGATTTGTCAAAATATCCACCTTTGAGACGCACAAAATCAAAGATGTCGGACGATGCTATTAAACAATTGATAGAGGAAGCCTTAAATAAGCAACGAGAGGAGATGATGAGTCAATTTTCATACCTTCTACATAGTCAAAAACCCTCTGGATTAGGAACACCATTTCATGGAAGTACCCCTTTCAAGGTGCAGGTCAATTTTGACATCCCAAATTTTGAAGGAAAAATTGATTCTGAAGTTGTTGATAATTGGTTATCAAAGTTGGATAGATACTTTTCTATAAATGATTTCTCAAATGTTAAAAAATAAACATTTTCTCTCCTCAAAGCTGAAACCCATGTGAAATTAGCATGGGAAACCAAAGTAGCAAATAAAGAATGAGAATTAACTATTGAAGACAGTTTTGGATTATCTCTTGATAAGAAGCCCACATGGGGAGAATTTGTGGAATACATAAAAGAAGCTTACCTTCCTGAGGATGTATATGAACAAAAATACATAGAATGGTAGCTGCTTCAACAAAAGAGGGATCAGTTTGTGCAAGATTACACCAATACGTTCCATTCACTTTCAGCAAAACTTGGTATTAAGGATTCAGAGAAGCATCAAATTTTGAAATATCAGAGTGGACTTCATAGGTATATTCAAATAGAGATGGAATTTTTGAATATTGAGACATTGGCAACTGCCTATAAATATGCTACAAAAATTGAAGAGAAATTCAAGCAAAAAGGAAAGAGGGACTACTTTTCAAATAATAAGCCAAGGGTTGAAGGTGGCAATAAATTTGTAGGAAAATAGGTGACCAAGGAACCTCATTCAAATTCACTAAAGAACACATGGTGGGCTGCTAAAAAGACACAAATAGATACAGGCATGTGGTGTGAGATGCATAAGTCCCCAACCCATAATACAAAGCATTGTCAAAGTATTAAAAATTTGATGACAGAAATACGAGGAGAGGAAGTTGAACCTGAATCATCACCAATAGATAACTCTGAGAAATAGGAGAATGATTCCATCATAGAAGCAAACCCATATGTTGTAGTTGGAACTGCTAAAGTATTTCCTCGTGAAGATGAAGAGAGACTTTTTCATTCATAGATGTGGGTTGATGGAAAGCCTCTACATTTTATTGTTGACAGTGGGAGTCAAAATAATTTGATCTCCAGGGAGACAGTCAAAAGATTAAATTTGAAAGTGACAAGACACCCACAACCATACTCTATGGGATGGGTAAATGAGGGACAAGATATTCAAATAAATCAACAATGTCATCTACCATATTCAATCAAGCCTTTCAAGGATGAAGTGATATGTGATATAGCACCGTTGGATGTATGTGATGTCTTGTCGGGGCAACCATACATGTATCAGAGGCATGGGGTGTATGAGTCCAAGCCACGTAGTGTTACAATCAAGCTTGGTGGGAAGAGATATCGAATACCAAAGGTATGTCCAACAAAAATTACTTCTTTAATTACTACTAAACAATGTAAACGCTTGATTGCTCAAACTGGAGCTTTTGTTCTACTCGTGATTCACCCTGAACAAACAAAGTCAGTTGTTCTTAATACACATGCTAAGGTAGCCATAATAAAAAATCAACAAAATCAGATGGAAAGAATTTTGAAGGAATATCATACTATGTTTAAACCACCCATGGGAGTACCAACACACTGTCAAGTCAAGCACTCTATTGATTTAATCCTAGGCACACTGCTACCACATGAGCCAATAAATAGGAGGTCAATTTTGGAAAATGATGAGATTAAGAGATAAATCCAAGAGTTGATTTAGAAAGGACACATTCATCCAAGTGCTTCACCTTGTGGCAGTCCAATTGTCCTTGCTAAAAAGAAAGATGGGACATGGAGACTTTGTATTGATTATAGGGCATTAAACAAAATCTCTGTTAAGAATAGATATCCAATCCCTCAAATTGATGATTTGTTGGACCAACTTAGGGGGGCTAATTTCTTTTAAAAAATTGACTTAAAGTCTGGATACCACCAAGTACCAATTGATCCAGTAGATGTGTGGAAGACTGCATTTAAATCTAAGGAAGGTTTGTTTGAATGGTTGGTCATGCCTTTTGGCCTAACAAATGCCCCAGCCACATTTATGAGGTTGATGAATGATGTTCTTAGACCATTCATTGATTCTTTTGTGGTTGTTTATTTGGATGACATACTCATCTTTAGCAAAACTTGGTATGAGCATTTGCAGCATGTTGAGCAAGTACTTTCAACTCTGCAAAAACACAAACTTTATGCCAACATTGAGAAGTGTTCTTTTGGTATGCAGAGTATTCAATACTTAGGGTATATCATTGATACTAAGGGTGTTCATGTTGATCCAGCAAAGATTCAAGTAATCAAAGATTGGCCACCCCCTAAAAATTTCACAGAGCTTCACAGCTTCTTGGGCTTAGCCAACTTCTATCACAGATTTGTGTTTGGTTTCTCACATATATCATGGCCTCTCAATCAATCACTAAGGGGTGGAGCTCAAGCAACATTTCAGTGGATAGAGGCAAAGCAACGAGCATTGGAGGAGTTAAAGAAAAGATTATGTTCAGCACTAGTATTGGTCCTCCCAAATCTACACCAATCATTTGAGATAGAAATTGATGCATCTGATTATGCTCTTGGTGTAGTACTCATGCAACATGGGCATCCTATTGCCTATCATAGTGAAACTTTTTATGATACAGTACATAGGTACCCCACCTATGATAAGGATTTTTATGCCATTGTTTAGGCGCAAACAATGGAAACATTATATAGTGGGAAAGGAAACTGTCATACATACATACCATAAACCACTTCAGTTCTTGCAAACACAAGGGAAGCTATAGAATGATAGACATCAATGGTGGTCAGCCTATCTAAAACAATTTCACCTCAACATTTGTCATAAAAAAGGAAGCAATAATAAGGTGGCAGATTGTTTGAGTAGGCCTCCAATTGCAAGTTTGACAATAGTGTTGGATTCATGTGGTCATCAATCATCCACTTGGGAACAACTATATGGTACTAACCCTGATTTTTCTAACATCTATAGTAATTTGGTAAAAGAAAAGAATGTCTCTAATTTTCACTTGCAAGATGGGTTGCTTTGCCATAATGGTCACATATGTGTACCCACCAAGGAATGAAAGAAAATGTTATGGGAAGCTCACTACAGTCATGTTGCAAGGCATTTTGGTATTAGTAAGACTACTTCTATACTTTAAAAGTATTTCTATTGGCCAAAAATGAAGCACGATATCATTTCACATATACAAGCTTGTGCAACCTGTGCAATTGCAAAGCCAGCAAATCGTAAGTTGGGTCTATACTTACCATTACCTATTCCTGATAAGTCATGGCAGTCTATTTCAATGGATTTTATGTCTGGGCTTCCCACTACCAGGCGGGGGCATGATTGTGTATATGTTGTGGTAGATAGGTTTTCTAAAATGGTTATCATGGTGGCATGTAAAAAGATGATTTCTGCAGAAGATACTACCAAGCTATTTTTTGAACATGTTTGGGTTCATTTTGGTTTGCCAAAAACCATTATTTCTGATAGGGATAGTAGGTTCATCAGCAAATTTTGGTCTGCATTATGGGCTAAAATGGACACCAAGTTAACAAAGTCCACAACATTCCATCCCCAAACAGATGGGCAGACAAAAGTGGTGAATCGAATGATTATTCATATTTTACAGATGTATCATTCAAAACATCCTCGCACATGGGATGAAAGTTTACCCTATGTGCAACACAGCTACAATCATGCAATCCATAGTACTACAGGGCACAGTCCATTTGAGGTTTCTCTTGGGTACCAACCATTGGCACCTATGGATCTAGCAATACCATCTCTACAATCTAATAGTCCATTGAATGGTGACAAGAAGGTAGATAAAGTAGAAAAAATCATTGATAACATTAGACATCTACAACAGCAAGTTTATGAGATCTTGGAGTAGAGCAATCAGAAGTATAAGGAAAAGCATGATAAACATAGAACTCCTCATCAGTTTCAGATTGGTGACAAGGTATGGTTACATCTTTAGAAAGAGCGCTTGCACAGACCAAATAGGAAGCTTCATCCTCTTCGTTATGGACCATACACTATTGTGAAACAAGTTGGTGAGAATGCTTTTGAACTTAATTTGCCATCCTTTTTGGGACTACATCCAGTTTTCAATGTGGAATTGTTGAGACCCTATTTTCCTCCTTTATTGGACATTTCTCTAGCTACTGAACACATTCAAGCTACAGAGTTAAATCCATTGACTACTACTCCAGTCCAGTGTGACCATGTTACTGAAGCCATTTTAAAAACTTTGAGAAATCAGAACATTCCTCTGTATCGGGTGGTTTGAGCTGGTCAACACTCTCATCAAGGCAAGTGGTTTACTAAGGAACAAATTGAAGAAAAATTTCCTCATTTGTTGCAGCAGATTAGTGTAATGGGGCCCATTGCCTCTTAAGGGGGGAGGAATGATCAGGATTAAATTAGAAAAATACTGAAATCTATTTTTTTTCAAAATTTCATATGTTTTAGTAAATTGCAATTTTGAGGGTCTTTGGTGCATTTCTAGGCTTGGATGATGCATGGAAGGACAACACCATGTTGTTCCTTTTGAAATTTTCCTCTAGATCTTTTGAACACCTTTCCAACGCATCAAACGGTTTGCAATTTGGAGCTAGGATGAGAAAGTTATGCCTTCTCCAAGTAGACCTAAATTTTATATATAGTTTTTTTGTGATAGTTTTAATAGTTTATTTGTAACAAACATTATGATGACTCTT